>QCXZ01000064.1:16957107-17462947 GCA_025024175.1 Rhyzopertha dominica
TACAACAATGTTCAAAGAAATATTTAGACCAAACATGAACATATGCAATATTCTCAAAAGAACAAGAATTAATTAAAGCTGTCCAAATTTCAGCAAAACATTTCTCAATAATAATGTAAAAATCTTTATTAGCACTAAATATCATAAAGATATTCTAAAAGAGGAGGACAGAAGGACATAATAACTAGCTATCATAGTGAAACACATTACTGGAATCAATGAAAACTTATTCAAAACTACGTTCAGAATACTTTGCCTAATATGAAAGATATGATAGTTCACGAAATTAACACTTGCGACCTTTGCTTACAAGCCAAATATGAGAGAAATCCCTATAAAGTTAAGCTGGGAGTCCATGTTAGCAAGAAACCATTTGACACTATTCACTTAGATACGTTTACTTTCCAAAACTGTAAATTCCTAACAATAATTGACTCTTTCTCAAAATACGCCCAAGCTTATTATGTAAAAGATGGCACAGGCAATAACTATCTTAAATAAGTTAAGGCATTACTTTAGTCACCATAATACCCAAAACGAATCGTCTGCGATGAAGGCCGTGAATCTTCAATAGAACACTCAAAGAATATTGCAATATGCACAAAATAGAATTACACTTTACCACCGTAAATAACCCGAATTCAAATAGTCCCATAGAAAGACTTCATTCTACATTAGTCGAAAAATTACGTATTTTACGACTTAAAAACCCTAAGGAAACTCCCCAAAATCAAATGATTACGGCAATCTTAATCTACAATCAATCAATTCATCAGCCACTGGTTTTACTCCGTTTTCACTGCTGTATGGCCCATATGAACATGAAAATGATTTCGATGTAAATTTAACTATTTATGAAGAATATAACAATAGACGTAAACAGGAACTAATACCATTTCTCAAAGAAGTTTATGATAAAACCTTCCAGAAAGAACAAAAGGTCTTAGCACAAAGAAATGCAAATAGAGAACCGGAACCCGAAATTAACACAGATACTTCAGTTTTTGTTAAAAAGAATAAACCAGGAAAAACTGATCCCCTTTACGAGAAAATTAACGTAACTAATAGAAAGAAAACAAAAATTATAGGTAAATCGACCAAAAACAAAATCACTAACTCGCATGTACGTAAAATAAAAAGATTAAGAAAAGTCCCTTCGTTACAGGCTAATCGTGTGGACGACGCCATCCCGTCAACTTCACGTCAAACCAATTAACACAAATGGATATTTTAAAGAAGTTATAGGCGAAACAAAAATTTTCGATCACTTTCACAAATTTATTTCTCCATAAATTTAACCCAACTCGAATGCGCTGTTCGGAAATTAGCACAAAACATGGTAATAATAGAACACAAGACAAGAAATGACACTCTTTTACGAAATCAATATCAAACATTAAAAAGAGAAATCGAAAGCTCAGAAAATATCCTGGAAAAGTTAACACATTTTAGAGTTAAAGAGGCTTAGTAAACGTCTTAGGAAAAACTATAAAATTCATAACTGGAAATTTAGATAATGATGACCTGGCAAATATTAATCAGAACCTAGAAATACTGTCCAAGACACAAAAGCAGGAAATAAGTAGACTAAATGAATTGACATCATTTGCAGCTCACGTTACTCAGCGATACAATGAAGACATTTCAAAATTAAATCACAATATGGATGAGACTGCCAAAGCAATCAATTTAATTCAGTCAAAATTCGAAACCCTTCAAGTAATCAATCATGAAATTTTTAATGCAATAAGAGTCCGCGATTTCATTAATTGTATGGAACGCACAATTAATTTAGCAAAACTAGAGACACCTAATTTAGAACTATTTACCAGATCAGACCTTGCAGATATTAATCAACACTTAATGAGGGAATACGATGAAAATCAGATCTTATACACAAATAATACACACCTGTTTGAAGTATTGGACCACTCAAAAATATTATTGATGATAACAAATAAATCAGTAATAATGGTACTGAAGATACCGATCCTAAAACCCACATCGTTCATTTACTCCAGAATATATCCGATCCCAAATACTAAAAACAAAATTATACTATTACCTGCCAAATATTTCCTACAATCCAATCAGTCCGAATTATGGTCCAACGACTGCAGAAACCTCCACAATCAGTCTCTATGTCATAACACGCTGAAGAATGAAAAATGCTCATTGGAAAATTTAAATACATGCCAGGCAGCTGAAACTACTAACGACTATCGAATAATTCAACAAATGGAAAACACAGCCCTAATGGTTAGCACAAAACAACCATTAGAACTCATAGAAAACTGCGAATACCAAGTGCAAAAACTGACAGTGCAATACAATGTGCTCATATCCTCATCATGCAGCATAATTATAGAAAATACAATATTCAGAAAGCCAGGATTCAACAGAACCATAATCTTGCCAGAAGTAGAAGACATCACACTGACTCATCGGTACGAAGTTCTCCTAAAAGAAGAACATCTCCAGGACCTCCAGAAGCTCCAAGAAGAAGCCAGATTTATAAAATCCAAGTCGATAATTTTCAATCCACTTGTACATTATACTCACTATTCTGCTACAGCTATAATCTTTGTTGTAATTGTAATTTGCATCATAGTGCTTTGTTATTTCAGGAACAATGTTTATAAAAATTTATGTAAGAAGCGAAATGTTGTTAATATTTCAGCAAAAGAATTTGTTCAACTTTATCCAAAATTGAGCGCGGACGCTCAAGACCAAGGGGAGAGGAGTTACGTGTCTGAAAGCCCAGACGCCACCCCTAAGTGCATGGACTAGATAATAGGAACATTTAGATAACACCTACGTATTTAAGCCATAGGGAGTAAACATCCCTAACTCAGTATAATTCATGTGTTAGACTTGTTATGCTGCTGTTCATTTCTCTGTAACTTGTAATAAAAACTTTTTAAAAACACAAGTTCACGGAGAGATTATTTAACTATATAAATGAGTATAGTTTGTTCCTTTGAGTCTTGTAGCGTACGTTTATTCATTGTTGCTTAGGATCCAGATAACATGATTTTTCAATAATAGTGTACTTGTAATTTATTACCCATCGTGGTTTATATTTATGAACAACTGTTTCAATTTCAGGTTTCCACTGTCTTCTATAAGCTTTGTTATAGCATTCGTTATTTCTAACTGGTTATAATTACACCAATCAGCTATCTTTCTACATAATTATACAAAAACAGAGCAACTTATAACACAGCACTGTTTTCTACTAGGTGTTTTGGATATAGCGGAAGACAAAAAAAAAACTGGATATTGTTGGTAGCACCAACAAGCACCAGCAGTAGAACTCTGTCACATAGCATGCGTAAATATTAAGACCTACAATACTGACTCGATTCACAAATGCAGAAAATATTAGTTTAGGTAAGAATTGTAACCTACATCTACAAGGACAAGAATTAAAGACGTCTAAAAATAGCCAACAAATTCGATAATAGACATTAAGGTTAAATCAACAACTCCAACAAGTAGGGATGCTAACGATACTTCGATTGCCAGCCCTTATATTGATAATTTTTATAGATATTTGATATTATATGTAGTATCGCATCAAAAGGTTTAGTAACTATAGCACCATCTACGCGTTAAGTGTAAAAAATACAAAACATCAATATTAATATATATAGAATATAAATGTAAACAGTGCTACAGCATGTACACACGGTGTCTGGAGATTGTTGTCGTCAACGTTCGTAAATTTAACCCTACAATTTGAGGTTATTTATAATTTATACAAAGAAACAGGAACATTTCTGCAGTTTCATACTCAGAGTTGCCAGATAAATAGTCCCTTCAAAAGTAGGATAGGATGGAGAAAACAGTAGATGTGTCTATCCAAAGAGTAGAATTTTGATTACTATGTTTTTATAAACAAAATATAATAACAACAAAACAATAAATTATAATATTGTGCAATAAGGAAAGAAATAAATTGAAGTAATTTATCTTGTTGCAGGATCTGTTTGTTCGGATTTTGTTGTATACACTTGTATATTTAAGTAGATAAAAACGGGTAAATAGTACCTGTTTATGTTTTTTGATACACCATCTAGGGACACCAATCGAAATTCCGGTATTCCGTGTATCCATATTTTTTTGACACGGTATTGTTCGGTATCGATACTGGCAAGCAAAAATATCGACAATAAAAAAATGTCAATACTTCAGTCAAATTCTACGAGCCCTGCCAACAAGTTACCACATAACTATAGCAAAACGTTTTACAAAAATTAAACGTGCGGTCTTTACAATGACGCTTCTGCCACTTGATTAACATTCCTAAAGCATAGCATTCTTATTACATTTCTTTTTAAAAACCGTCTTTGAAGTGCACGTCAACAATTCTGTTAGAAAAACTCGTAACATTTATCCTCATAGAAGGTACCGCAATATCAGAACCACTTGCAAACTGGGACAACCGCCAATTTAAAGTGTGCTAACGCAATTACTCGTTGTGGCCCCGATTTCTCAAAATGGGATTAGTCTCACAAATGTAACGCATTTTTCATACTGCTCCGCAAGAAATACAAACCAACGTCTATCAATCTTTTTACAAGACGTCGCCGGCGAACTGTTGTAGTGTTCCGCGGCTTGGGGGACAAAAACAATAGACAACGACAACGCCAATTGTGCACTGAACGACGCTTGCAAGTTGCGGCGCTTCGCTTAATGCAGGCCATTTGAGAGGCATTTGCGATAAAGGAATCAGGGTAGTCACAGTGGACTACGCGAGCGTTAGTGCGTTTCATTTTGCCTGCCTGCTCTCACAGTAGTTGCTATATTCTATCCTAAATATATTATCTACCGTTAGACACCCAACTATGACATGTAAATTATGCTGAACATATAAGCCAATGGATGTTTCATTCTAAGATATTTTATAAAGTAGGAACTCAAAAATCACCGTCTTGTCTCCATAAGGATAAAGAAATCTCAATTCATTAATAGCCTTGGTGAAAAAGGTTGGAGGTTAACTTTTTACGACGCAAATAAACTTCTGACAGAGAAAGGAGAGCATAGTTTATATACTAGCTATCGAACACGCTGAAAATATGACTGGTAGAATGAACGAACGCGCTGGGTCAAGCGATACCTCCAATGATTATTTTAAGACATGGAAAAAATACCTATTTGAACAACCTTCCTCTTAATTTTTTTTAGAAATTTCTGTTAAAGGTTGGCGACTATATTAACTGAGAATTTTTCAAACTTTAAAGCAGCGGTAAGGGTTCATATCATCTTGACATCATTTGGAATGTTGAAGAAACCGAAACGTGGAATATGTCCTTGTGCTGTTCACCATCAAATGCAACGCTTTACTAGGAAAAAGAACCGCTAAATTATTGAAAAACTGCTGTAGTTTATTGCTGGATTGTCATAACAACGTATACAGACAGAATGCTTTCGAGTAACCACTAACTAACTAACAGCCCTCCCCGAAAATGCATTTAAGCCAGGGATACTTACACTCAAATAACAATTAATAGAATCGTAGCCATAAAATTCTTAAGCTGAAAGCATTACTCTCATGACCTTTAAAGCCTAAACTGATCGATTTCGTCAACGAAATTAGCAGAACCTATTCCTGGGATGTTCCACATGGACGGATAACTAACCTTCTGAAGTTCAAAAAATGTGTAGACTGAACTATCCGCCGGACTCTCACAAATGAGAAAGTATTCCAGGTCACACAATCTTGTAACTAATATTTAAAGATGACCTTCAATTGTGTGTACATCTTTAAGTGATTATTTCCTTCATCTGTTAAATCGAAATTTTGGAAATTCGGTATATGTTTCCTTAATTTTCTGTTCTAAAGTTTTATTCAAATTCAAATACAACTCGACCATGATAAATTAGCGACTATCATTCTCTCAATTTTTCTCGACTGCACTTCTCCAACATTTGACTCGACCAAACTGGCATTAATAATTTTAGAGAACTTTAGACACTTAAGTAAGAATGCCATCTATCAGCATCACACTGACATGATGACAAAGCCACCTAGCTGCCATTATGGGATCTACTTCCTAAAGGAAGTGACCTGTAGCCTGACAAATTGGCATGCACCTGCATACTTCAATTTGGCGAGCTATAATGATAGCGAAATAGATCTATCTACAGTTGGTTGCGGTGCAGATAGCACAGCATAGACATGCATTTTAATGCAGGGTACAGGTTACTTCCTTTAGGAAGTAGATCCTATAATGGCAGCTAGGTGACTTTGTCACTATGTCAGTACTATGCTGACAGGTGGCATTGCCATCTAAATTCTTACTTACATCATACCAAACCTTTGGTATATAGGCATCTAGGTTGTATGCCGTGCTGTCTGCACTAGACCTAAACTGCACTGACGAGCTATAACGATAGCGAAATAGATCTATCTGCAGTTGGATGCGGTGCAGACAGCACAGTATAGACATGCATTTTAACTTAAGACACTTATCAAATTATCAATGACAGTTTGGTCTCGACAGTCGCGCACTCCCGAAAAATTGATTACAATAAATATTTGACTATTTATCAAGATTTTCTAATATTACCGTTAAAAAACCACATTAGACTAAATCACTGTATATTATTTTGCGTAATATAATGCTTAATAAGTCTTATTTTAGGCGGTAATGTTAGTTAATGATGATAGCAGCCATTAAAGAAAAGTGTTATTAATGGCACGTTTCCATGAGGTTGAAATAAAGGTTAATAACGATATAAGTGTGGTTCATTTTTTTTTTAGCAAGTTACTGCAGCCAATAAATTTTAAATACAATTTTCACTATTTCTATTTTTGTTATTTATTTGCAATATTCTCAAACAATAAGAAAATGTACCTAAATAGCTATAAGCTAGTGCTGTTGTCTAAATATTTAGAATACGCTAGTAGCATCGTACCAAACCTGAAAGGCAACGCTGTTTGTTACAAATGTACTGACTGCGGACGCAGAGCAGAGAATCAAAATGTCCCACGTGCAAGCAAGTACTAGTTTGAATTTATGGTTAGATTGGAATGGTGCGGTAACCATGGCAGCCACATATAGCAACCGTGTAGGGCATAAAGCTTGCACCCATGTAATCTTGGTTGTCTAAGCTTGCAAAAAATAACAGAAGCTAGTTAGAGTAAGGAAAGTGTGCATGCTATATGTGACGTAGTTATAATATACATGATACATATTAATGGGGTACTTGCACTAAATTTCATTTTTTGAAAAATCTGGCATAATTCAATGGTCATTATTAAGTTTATTTTACAGACGAAAAGCTAGCAATTGAAAATGCATAAAATTATTAATTAAAGATTGCATTTGGCCTTTATATTTCACGTGACATCAAAACGATGTCTACGTCACTATAGTTAAGTCAGTTATGCGCATACTCGACGCCCGCAAAACGTAAACAAACGTATAAACGCTGAAACAACGTGTGACGAGTGGCAATGACCTCCAAAAGTAGAAGGGCATGCGACGTTCCCTTTAACTTGTTTATTTGGGCTATTCTGACGTCATAGCAATTCAGTGATCGTTTTGGCGCGCAGATGATGGTTTCAAATTTTAACATAATTAAAAAATACTTTGCACACGTAATTATATGACCAGGACGATTAAATTAAGTACATAAAATTTTTTTGTGCAAGTAGCTCATTGAATTTAACTTGGGTGAGCGTCATCCTAGAGCCCGCCTTCAGGAGTCGTCACTGACTTAGGAGATTAAAAAGTCAATAAAAAATTTAGTATACTATACGTCTGGAAACAACCTTAACATGCAATTAATTTAATTGCTTTACAATGACATTGGTCCGCAGGTTTCATCTAAACGGTTACTATAGAACTGGAGTAATCTATTTATGGAATTGAACTATTATATAGTATTTTATTAAATTTTTAAGGTGACATTGATCTATCCGCTCTAAAAGTAGCATTAAATTTCTATCGTCGGCTGCGAGTAACACAAACGTGTCCTTTGCTGGGCAAGAAACTTTCACATCAATTATAGAGCAAGGGACATAACCCAATAACAAAGGAGAAGTGGCCAATAAATTCTCTATAGAGTTAGTACATTCGATCTGGTGTTCTCACAGGACAGAACAGGTCGTGAGCGCTGAATGAAAATAATGGAGTGCTTTCAGGGTTTCAATGGTGTTAGACGACATGTTAGTAATCCTATCTGTCCAATAAGGTTCAAGTTATTGCAGCGTATGCTATCCCCGTAGATAGATATTACGCAGCTATAATTCAATAGACCCGGCTATGTAAGGCACCTGGATAATAAACTAATTAGGTAATTAACGTATTCAGGGAATTTCATTAATGTGCTTGGTGTAATAGACGTGTTTTAGATAAGCAACATGGGCTTTATAGTTAACCGAATGGTGCGGTGCGCGAAGCACTTCGTAGACAGATTCCGCCCGTTACATATTCATGATGTTCTTTGTGTGTCGCTGAATCAAACTGGGAAACTTCCAGCAAGTTTCCACTTTGGGAGGCGACTGGGACATTACGGCTTGTCGATCCAAAGTGATATGCTTTGCTTATTGGAAGTCACTGTTATTGCTCGACTGCAACCTGCAGTAGAGCTTTTGGGTTTGCTGAGCGTAGTTTTGGGTGTAATGAAGTTAAAAACATTTAATGACAAAAATATGATACATAATTGGAAAATTATGAGGAATAAGAAATATCTAAAGTGTGACTGAACGACAATCGAACACGTGGGAATGAACGAAACATGCAGCAATAGCCTCTTCGCGCTAGAGTAACAGAAACCCCTTTGCGCACGCTCACACGTCAAGGTCAAGTATATTTTAATGCTTGGTCATCCATGTTAATAAGCAAATAAGGAATACAGTGTACAAATCAGATATACTCTTTCTCTTTTTCATTGGCAGTAATCGGTTAGAGTATAAAAATCCATGGTGTCTACATTTTTGATAAAAATCTATATGAAAAAGGTTAGTCATTCAAAGTAATCTTATTTCGCCTTGCTTTTTTTTCGTTGCACCTTTCCAATGGCTTAATCGTTCACTGTATGTAGGTCCCTGTACATACCGCCCGTAGCAATCTGTGTCGTAGTTCGTAAAGCCATCTCTAGATGGCTGATAGGCGATTTACACAAAATGACTCCCAAAGTGCGGCATAATAAAACATGTCCACACCTCCCGTGTCTGTTTTAACCCGGTAAGTACCTTTTTAGATAATCTGTATTTACTGAGAATTAACAGATGACATTGCGCTGTATAAAAAATTTATGTTTAAGGACCATTTCATGTATATATAAAACAATGCGACGATTTGATTTCTGGTTTTTGCATGTCTGTGTACATTCATATTGCCTAAAGACAAAGCCGTTGCTTCCCTGTGACTAAACTCTTGTTCTCATAAATAAAATGCAACTGGTTTAATGCATAAGAGAAATTAGAAGGTAGTGGAGGATGCAGATTATGGCACAGTAATGAAATCTCTAATTTGAAAAAAAAACATTGCAAGCACCAGAAAATGTTGGGCGGCTAGTATTCCTCATTAGTAGGCTATAAAAGTTGTGATGTTCAGTATGAGTATGTGAATCACCCAAAACTGGTCTTCTGGAGTAGGAGCAGTTTGCAGATACATTTTATACGTAACATTAAATTTCTTACGGAAAATGAGGTGTCCTGATTAACATGAGAAATAAAGTAACTGCAAACACTTCGTCTTAGCAACATTGATTGTTGCCTTCTTCCCCACAAAAAATAACAATTCTTTAAAATAAACACAGAGTATATTTATTTAAGTATCTTGGAAGCGCATGTTAAAAGCGAATTCCTGGTTGTGCAATGGTGGTGATATTTAAACAAACGCTACAATGAATTCAAAATTTATTTCTAAATCATTACTTTTGATAATCTGCCAAGAAAATAGTTTAAATTTGTTGAATACAGTAGTTAGCCGTCGGGCCTCTAGTGTTCTCTTTTAGAAATTAGGTTTAAAATGAATGATGGTATGAATGAACGAAAGACATATAAATTTTGTTTTAAGGTGGATGCATTTGTATGGCTGACATAGTGCATTATCATTATTCTTCTGCTGATGCCTTTGTGCTTAGCTTACTGTATAGTTGTATATTAATAATGTAATGAGAAGATATTTATGTTTCTCGCTTAGTATAAAGTGAATGTTTAATTTTCAAAGAACTTCGATTATACCAGCTTAAATCTGCGCTCACAAAAGAGCATGGAATAATAGCATAATAAAGCCGCTAAAATGATTTAAATCAGTTACTGTATTAAATGACTGAGCCACTTGACATTTCCATCTTTTTACTATAGAGGGCGGGCCCCTCGTACGGAAGGGGTGCTTTTGTGTAGGGCAAACCGCGGAGGTCAAGAGGCGGAAACAGCCATTTGTCTCAAGGCAGACCGGGTGCAATACATAAATGAGCTCGGCTTAGAGGTGGGAACGAGTCCTTAAGAAAGACGACTGTCAAATAAAATATTACGGGATAACAAATATTCAGACCTTTCGCTATGACAGCGGTTGCCGTACAGAAATGTACAGTGATGAGCGCTGGCATATTTATGTGGATAAATCCCGAACCTTTTGACATAGTAATAATTTTTGTAGTTGCCAATTTATTTAATTTTATAGTAATGCAAATAGAAACTTATATAAATATCGGCTGTATATGTGCTAGATTTCGTAAAGAATTTTTAAGTTCTGATGTGCGGTAATCATATTGGATGAACGGCCAAACTGAGTTTACATCACAGAAAAGTATATTCTGTGGCTTCACTGGATCCCCGTGTATAAGCCTTAATTTGCTTCAGTAGTCTTCCATCGTAATCTGTCAACTAAAACTTTTCTCGCAGAAGTTTGACCAAAGCGCTCTAGTCCTTTGCCTTTCTCCTATATGCATCGTACCATTTAAGTGCTCTGTCTGTGAATATATCCAAAGCTGGCGTATAAAGCTTTTTCTTAGATACATCTCGAGCAATTGTTAACCCTTCGAGTTGCTCTAAACCTGCATTCAACGATATGTTTTCCGCTCCACTAAAATAAGAGATCCATTTTGCTACGGTAATACTCTATGGTTTACACCTTCTTCCTGAGAATGATTTATTATTGATTAATTGTAACTGCTCTATTTCGGCGAAGTGGAATTATTATCAGAATTATCATCTACCTAACGACGAGGGAATAATTATGACATCATTGCCGCCCAGATTATCGTTACAATTAAATAATCTTTTTTTTGTTCCCAAAACTATCAGCGTTGTCGCTGATGTAATAGATGTAATTTTAAGAACTTTGCTGTACTGGACTAGTCATTTATTTGGTAATATACACACTTTACACCATTTGCTTGACTTTACTGTGTGGAGTCACTTGAAGTTAATCAGTCGGAATGTTAGAATTGTAGCATAATACTTATAATTATCGTACTTTATAATTTTGTTGATTATATTTAAAGAGATATTTCATTTTGTAACTAGCAGGAATAACCAAATTTTGCAAATACACAGACTTGCATTACATCATAAAACATAGGTCCAAGCAGACCTCAAAAGTGATAATTATATGTCTCACGGTACCTATTGAAATCTCCAATATATAGGTACAGCCTGCGCTGTATCCTTGAATTAGTACTTCTGTTGGTTTTGTACATATGCTGGTGAATAATGTTTCTTCATTTGGTATCATCATCATGTGGATGCCTTCCAGGGCTAATGTTGAGACGAGCTATTGTCACTTTTGTTGCAGACATACCGATCAAGTCACACCTTTGAATTCAGTTTTTTAGTCCTGTTTTGTTAGTAGTTAATACTATGGGTAATTCGATAACATACTGGAAAAAGTTGGGAGTCGTAGCAGGGTTAGAACTATAGTCGTGAGCTTGTTGTCCTGATTCGGGTCTAATGGCCGTCGTCGGTTGGAATTGCTTCCTAACGTTTCGCTAGCACGAGTGGCAAGCTTCTTCAGAGGTCCTTCCATCTCCGGTGCTGTACTGTAGACTGTTAACATAACAGCTTTTCTTTTAAGGGGACATTCTAACCCTTTCCAGAATTTTTTGGACTCCCGATGAAGTAAGATGCGTGTTGCATGTTCTACTGTTGTGCAGAGTGCACGCATGGTGTACACATGTTGCGTGTTGCCCCCATCTTACGACCGGTTGCTCCCCTACTTAGCTGATGGATAGGCAACATGCAGAGAGGCGAGCGCCGCTACCCGCCAGTCATGGACATTTTGATAGGATCGCAAGACGCTATTATCTACTTAAGGGCCACCACAATACCAACTGATATTTTTATGTTTAATTTGAAAATCCAGTATGAAGGTATGATTTATCTCATTTACCTTCTATGGCTTTGAGAACTTGCGTTTCGCGTTTACGAGATGTACATTCTGTACAGCTCAGCAAGCGAGCTTTAACTCCCTTAAAAAAAAAACTGAAATTATATTCCTGTACAGGGGCTCTTTCATTCCTGCTGTTATCTGAATTATTTCTTTAATTATCAACTTGTACGTCCGTGTAGCGACCCTCGCCAAAATGTAGGAACAAAAGAGCAGGAAATAAAGCATTGTTCTAACTGGTGCCCTGTTTAAAAACATCCATTTTAGGCCCGGCCAACAGAAACGCCGACGTAGGCGATCTCTCGTACCTGATACTGGCCCTCGCTTTATTTACTAGCGGTGCGTTGAACGAGTATAAAAAATATAAACGAGACAAATTTTATGAGCCACGATGAAAACGTATTCAGATTAGCTTACTTAATTTCCGTTTTGTTTCGAACGAGGCGAGGTACATTTCGGCCAGCTTAATTAACTAAAGAATTCTGATTCGGGTGGCAAAGTTTCGGCGGGTACGGTGGAATAATCGAGCGCGCAAAACAATAACCGGTTAAATGTTTCACTGCACACGTTTCAGCTGCGGACGCGATCCGTGTACTAGTTTTAATGAGTATGTTACGTCAAAATCAGAAAGTTCCCCAATTAAGCGACTGTCTCTGCCACTGAACTACAATGGAATAAGGGACTGACGAAAACTAAAACGTGAAAAATGAAACTGACACTCTCGATATGATATCGGATTGCATCACGTCGAAGTTAGATATTTGGCAACATGGCACCATTGATATCTCCGAACACAGCCTAATATATAGTAACAACAGAAGAACTTTCATGTGTAAATGGAAACATGTAATTCCTAAATTTTGCCAGGGGTAACAGTTCCTGTCAAACATATTACTTGGGCAAATGAAACATCCAAATGAAAAGGTTGCGCTTTGTTCATTATTATGTCAACTGTGACAGATTATATGGTTGGACAAGCCTGAAACGCACAAAATATCAGTTCTCCATATTAAGCCAACAGGCATTCTCTTAATTAATAAAGTTCAGGTGTGGCTTTTGTAGCTTTGTCACCTTTCATCAGAGACTGCCTCTCTAATTACCATTATAATCACTCTCATTGTATTCGAAAATTGCCTTTTCTTTACCTGGCAGCCACATAACTCCAAATATTTAGCATGTGAACGTTAGCGAGTCTATACCAGACCAGGGATGAATAAATATTTAATAAAACGCCATTGTGTCCAGTTTCCTTGGCATACCGTTCCGGCGTGTTATACTTTGAGCCACTGTTTGGTGCTTGCATAGATATAGAAATCGATAACAGGGTAAAGAAAAGCTTATCCAGGCCGATGTCATAAGGCACGGTTTTAGGTACTGTATACACGATTAAACACAGCCCGTTACACTTGCGGCAGAAGACATTACGAACACGCAGCAGTTATGCAAGGATTATGTTTCATAATCCATCGGTAAACAGTGCACACAGGGCCAGAGCGAGGTGGCTAAGAGGAAGCCATCGCAAATTACGACAAATGTGCTAAACGTCATGAACACTAAGTAGTGTAGAAAAGGTAAAATACTTAGGTATGCTGGAAAGATGTAGGTGATTCGAGGAAAATTGCGATCAACGACAAAGACGTTCTGGTTAGGTTAGGTTTATTCACTTTAGTCAGTAATAGTAGCCAGACTGTTTGCCATTATGTAACCGCCGTGATAAAATGCGGCAAGATCGGGATACTGTTCCAGAAAGCGATCAGTCTAAGATTTCTTGCCATGCACCCTTACGCATCCGTTTTGGGAGCTACCACTCACTCCGGTGCAGGAAGTATGACGATATACTTTTCTCATTAGAATTACGTTATATTAAGGGACCTTTTGTGTAGAACTCAATCAAAATGGGTTTACAACGTACCCGTGCCGTGACCATAAATTTACACTACTTTTCTTCTCCCGCGAGCCGTTCCAGTGCCGTATTGGCAATTATCATCCTATATAGAAATCGAAAATGTGCTACCATTTAGAGCCGCTTTAGATAAGAATTTGCTTTCTTACCTATGCAGGTTTATTACGATTTACCCAGAATTGATAAGAAAACGGTTGAACCTCAATAAAATGAATGGGCGAACAATTTAATGTGCGAGTCCGGTTCTGAAGCGATGCCTGTTCACCGTCTTTGGGAATGATTTATGAGCTCAATTTCGGTATCTGCTAAAGGTACTTCAAGTGGTAAGTAATCCCTCATTATTGGGGTTAAAATCTTTTACTGTGGCCATATAACCTTAGGAAACTGGGAATACAGTACATCGCTGAAGTCCTATATTATACTGTACACTGAGGCATTCCAAAAGCACTTTTACAAAGCAGTCTATCAAACTATATAGGTACTACGCTAGCGTAGAGATTTTGAACTAACAATAGAACATGCAGATCGGCAGATCATGTGCTCAAGAAAGCACGGGACCGCTTACCACAAAAAGGCATCGACCACTTAATTCTATCGATATGCTTCGCCAAGTTATAGTGTGCGCAGCAGCACATTAATAAATTTTATATACAATATTAATAAAGATTTATAGCTAGACAAAAACTAAACACGAAATCAATTAAAAAAAAAAAAGAATCAAGACATTTTCTCATTTGGGTGTTGCACTACTTTTGAGCTTCAGTGTAATACATCTAGTGTATAATTATATAATCTCCATTACGACAGTACTTTATGTGCAGAATAACGCCACAGTATAATAGTCAAGTTATTATACCTGTAGAATTCCACTGGCATAGTTTTCAACACTGAAGACAAGATTAGTCGTTATACAGTTTCCGCAGTTATAAACCTGACCTATGTATTGAACTTTATTTTTATTATACTTGTAAACAAATGCTTTAACGATGCAAGTGCGACAAAATGCTGCCTAAAAACAAACGATTATATAGTTTCTTGGATGAGGGTAGAATTGGCAGAATATCTTGTTTTTCTTTGTGGCAGCTTAGCTCCAAATCATCTCTATTTTAATTAGGACCAAAAAAAAAATTCATACAAATTGGTTCGGTCTCTGCCCCTTAACCATATAGGTAATCTATGCGTGGCAAATGTGTGTGCATAAATCAGGAAACTGGCATATAAAAAGTTATATATTTTCGTATGAATACACCTATCGCGCTAAAATTAGTTATGGTTTATTGTATTGTTACTACCTAATGGTATAGTAAATATTCAATCAGATACGACAATTGTTTAGTATTTTAACAAGATGTTCCACTAATAAGAATGTCCCGTTTACCTGTCTGGCAGCACACTTCCATAAGAGGAAAAAACGTGTCTCAGTACACAGGTTGCTTATAGTCTGTTGAAGTAATTAGGATATTCAGGTCATCAATTTTTGTTTTACTAAGTGATGACGCACACAATCTCAGTATCAGGTTGGTTTCATCAAACGACGCTGGAAATGACATTTGTCAGCATTAACTACGAGTGATTTATAAACCGGCGGATATTTATTATTTTAGTAAAATTCCCAGGGATTTTTTTTTCGCATGTTTCATGTTCAAATAGAACAAAGCGTCACGAACTATTACTTTGACTACATGACTATAACAAAGGCTTCGGCCATAGCCGTCATTAAAGGCGGCACGTTGCGAAATTTCAAAGAACAAAATACAGCTTTAATTTTTGGATTCTTTTAGATCAGAAAAGTTGGATTTTTCAAATATAAACATCTAACAATTTCAGCGAAGATAATTAGTTTTCGGCATAAAACCATCACGTATTATCATGATAGAATATTTCAAACTGTCAGTTTACGTAACTCAAGTGATTTATTATTTTATGGTAATTAATAAGAAGTAAGCTGTACAAGCATTTTCATTAACAATTGAATTCTACATTACTTATGCAGAATCGACTGTTTTCGTTTGTGCATGTTGGATATGAACATAAGATTAACTTCTCGACCACCAAGTTTTTACCGCATATGGAATTAGGAAACATACTGCGCTAGCTCATTCGGGCCAACCTACAATTAATGCCAAAAGTGAAGAGAAAGTGATGAAAATTATATACAAGGTGTCTCTAAAAAGTGCCAAATTTGCCAATTTGCTGAGGCTAAAAATATAACGATCTAATCCAACTTACGTCAGTCAGTTTTTCATAAATATTATTTAATCACTGGTGTTGAAAATTGAAATCCGCTCTCATTTCCTTTGTAAAAAGTAGGAAGTGCAAATTTCGGCACTTTGCACACATCTAATACGCAATAACTCTTTTGAGCCGCACAATATTTGACTAATATTTCTTATTCACCAACGTCTTTCACCTAAAAAAGGTGCACCTGGTATGAGTTTGATTTGAGCAGCCCCGTTTTTTCGACATCAACGTTTGAAAAATTCATTTCGTGTTTGGTCATGAACCACCTTGTGAAGAACCCAACTCTATCAGTCACACTTCAGTACATTTTGGCGCATAGGAAAACGTGGAGAGTTTTCCTATGCGCCTACTGGATGCTCCCGGGAGCCATATCAGATGACGTAATCCTGAAAAGCCCAATTTTACCTATCTTGTTTTATCTTTTATGGAGTAGGTATGCATTAACATACTAAAAGCTTGCAAAATGATTTCGTCCTTGTATAACAAGCTAACAATTGTAATGTACGATATCCTGGAATGAAGTATCAAGTTCTTTTAATTTGGGATCCTCTACAAGTTTCTCATCGCTGCGTCTAACTTACACATGCAGAAGTTTGCTCGTTATCCAGAGAACGTTTTTAACCAAACGAAATACGCATTTATATAATTGAAGTTCTGCATTCGAAGGCAGGCATAACGCTCCCCCATCGTTAAATATCAAGTTCCGCTCTCTATAGCGCACGAAATACAATTCGTGTAATTATGACGATACCACCTTAGAAAGCACTCAGTTTTCCGCATTGTTCACGGCCGACGGGAGGAATGTGGAAACATTTTCGCGAGAGACGAGCTGTCCCGGCGTTTTACTAATTTATATGTTTTGTATTCGCATCGCTCGTAATGGGTGTTCTATTGTCACAATGAGAACTTGACACTTTCGCTCCGGCAGTTTTTGTTTTATAAATTGGAATGGGAAGAGGATAGGATTGCTTGCAGCTGGAACGAGATTTTCTCCCAAAAAGGGTCTGTTTCAATCAATTGCTACGCGCTACGGAATGGGATTGAATTGTTTTGTGGCTATTTGCACAATTCAGGTGTTCTGGAAGCACTTACCATTTAGCATTTACCTTTAAAGTGAGAGATATAAATACCGAAGCTGCGCTTTGAAAAAGAAATCTTAGAGCAATATACAGTTTCCCATTTTTGTGGAATGCAAGATGTCCTTATTCCAGGGACGTCAGGATCTTGTACTGTGGACAGGATTAATAATAAAAACTACTCCAATACATATGGCTGAAAGACAGACAGCTCTTTCAGAAACTTCGAAATTTTCCTCAAACCATAGCCACTTGAAATTATCACACCGAGACATGCAGGAAATGCTGTCAATACAAAGAAACTGTATACAACATAATAAGCAGATGCAGGTACAAAAGTCTTCCACACATACAACATGGCAATGCATACATACACAAACTGATCACAGAAAAATCACCTTTACTATAAATACACAACAGCAAAAATTCTAGAAAACAGCAATTACAAATTATTATACTAAGGCACGAAAATCCGCACAGATAAAATATATTCGATACGATCGACCTGACCGTATCCCAATATAAAACTAACTACACCCATGTTGCTGTGAAAATCAGGAAAATATGGAAAGATAAAGGGGTAGAAATATTGTAATCCAAACCATCCCACATAGTCAACGCACATCTCAAACAAGTGATATCGTTCATAAATTTCTATTACAGACTTTAGGCGACTCGGCTCTAGTCGTCACCAGGAAGTAGGTACTTCATTTGAAGGTTATAACAAACACATACAATATATTTTATTTAAAAAAAAACACATTAATAATTAGCAAGACACCAACTATGCCTTTTAAGCTTTTATGCGGGAAGTGTCTCTATATATGTCAGACGTACGTTAACGACTGCCTTATAGGTAAGTATTGATTACAGAATTTCCGGTATTATAGTATTTGTTTTGTCATCATGTTCAACTTTGATAGCACATGACCATTACCTACAAGCACATTTCTAATAATAGTTTAGTTTTTAGTTTTTTTTTTGCCGCGGGTGGATATGACTAGCTTACAGAAATGTTCAACATGAGCCCGTTGTTTGTGCGTATTTGGTTCAACACCGACTAGATTTTACCGAAAATAAATCAGTTCTTAGCAGATCTAACAATACAGTAAAGCTTGATATCGTCCACAAAGATGCAAAGAGTCTTATATACACCAACGACCCTACACTGGCCCCTGAGAAACACCAGACATGGCGGCACGCACTTAAAAACTGCATTCGCTATAACTAAAAATAAGCAATCTATCAATACAACAGGACTAGACGGGCTAATGTAATTGTCCAGGAAAACTAGTATAAACCTTATTCAGCAAATTATTATTAACTATTTGATTAAAATAACGAAAATCCGTGACAATTGTATCGATTTAATACAAGCCATCAAAAATATCATAGACGTATCGAGCAAAGGCAGAAAGATTTACGCAGTAGGTCCTTTATACAGGGGTCTAAAATCGGCATAAATAAACCCGTACAATACAGATTCGAAAACGTTTGAACAATTGGTCGAGATAGCAATTGGTCAATAATTACAAACATCAGTCGTATCACCATCACTGCCTTTGTGTACAGGACACAGGCGTAATTTAGATATTCGCAAAAATCTATACCAATGATGGAGCTTGATTTTTCATTGTCATAAAGACATCAAGAACGAAATAACTGCAAAATGAACGATAGTAGGGTTTACGTAATAAAGCAGAGCAAAGATCAGTACACATTCGATATAGTGCTAAAAATTTTTAGAAAAATCTGGCGGTAGAAGTGACAATATTGTTTAATTATTACAAGCTCGAGAACATACCCCAAAAAACACGCCTTATGGAACAACCTACGCCAGAAAAATGGCAGGTATTGTTAAAGGTGAAGAAGGCACATATATGCCACAAACCACCCTATCATAGTACGATACCCTTATGTGTCTAGGCCGATGTGAAAAAGATGATTTCATCTCATAAGTTTATTTGTAATAAAATGGTGAAACGCCATTAAAAGCGAAAATAGGTAGTAATAATGGGTTTCCGTAAAATGCTTTACAATCTTAATTAAGTACATATTCTGCAAAAACATTCGCCTGGTCAAATGGCAAATCAAACCAGCTATTGGAATAATGGTACATTGGAAATGAAGTAAAACCTACGTGTACCTGTAACGCTAAAATTTGCGAGCGGGAATAGAAGGAAACTGTTTATGAAACTATACAATATAGCGGATTAAAGCAAGATAAATTTGTAAAATACGAAAAAGCACAAAAGTGAAGCTTACATAGCAATCTACAGTTGAAACTCTTGTTACGTACGACTTGTGGAGTCAAAGACAGCATGAGAGTCGCGTAACAGAAAAGCTTAGGCAGTATCAAAGCTAGGGAATTCTGGTACACCTCTCCTGCAGAAATGGAGCAGTTACATCGCGCGGATGCATCTTAAAACCAACTGAATAGATTTACGATCGGGGCTTCCCCGGTCTGCATCCGACACTCGCTGCAACAGAATTTCTCGCCTTTATGCGTACACAGAAAGGGGATCGAGCTGTGTGTCGAAATAATATTTATAATGCATTTGAAACGTAAACCGGCGGCACCTTCCGCCTTGCCACTGGCATTCGAGACGCCTCCAGCAACCCCTCTCGGTATATCATTTTGATAGTGACATTTCCTAAACTATTGCTCGCAATAGGGCTGCCATACTAAAAAGAGTGACGCACGTGAGAACTGGAGCAGCGTCGCATATCGGGGTAATTTGTTTCGGTGTCCTCACACCTTGTCAGTACGATTACCTAACAAACATGGCTTGACACTGCTTAGACGTGTTCATAAAGTGGCCAAGTTCATTGCTAACTTTGATGTCAACTTAATTATTTATATTAAATTATGTCTACTGTCCGCTGATAAAACGTGTCCTGCAAAATGTTCCTGATGACCGTCACTTATGTAGTAGACATTTGGTAGCCAGTAGCGTAGATTTGTGAGTTATTAGGGAGTTTGCGAATATCGGTGTTGAGAATACCGTAAACGGTAACGTCAACTGGAGCAGCATGCGCATGCGCAAAATTTTACCGTAATGTTTAGCGTTACGGGAATACGCTATTTGATGTGATATACCGTATCACGATACCGGGTGGTGTTATATTGATGCATAGTGGTGTGCAATATGATGACAAGAAAAGAACGGCTACGCTTTGGGATACGGGTCGATTTAGATCTTTTGCGTGAAGTGCTAGCACAAAATACTTTCGAAGATGTGAGTTGATGGCCGACGATCCACGCTAAGTGTGTTGAAGCAACATGCAAAAAATTTACTTTGGGTGCTTTGAAAGACCATGTGGAACATCTTGATTTGTTTTTTTTTTAGTTTTTGCGATGTAACTCTGTATATGATGCTGCAACCATTTGATGTTTGGATGTGCATACATTCTTTTGTGTTTGATACATCCAAATTTAATCGCTCTTATATTTATTTTCTCAGCGTGTCTGCTTTTTTGCAAAAGCCCATGTGTAAAAGCATCTTTCACACCATTTTCATTGAATTCGCCAAATACAACTACATCAATAACTGCTTCCATATTATAGTTTATGTTGGTTGCGTTGTACGTCAAGTGACTGTAAACTACCCATTCTGTCAGTTTGAAATACCGTCTCTCAGTCATGTGATTTTAGCGTTTACGGTATTAAAATCCACGGTAACCGCAAACTCCCTATTGTAACATAAACTCATTATAACTTCTGGATATCATTTATATGTACAGGTGTAAGTACTTAGCGTACGCGGTGGCCTAATTTTTTGCTACTATGTCAAATAACTATGGTATCAATAGGTTGAATAACAGTGTATATATAATATTGCGTTTGATAGTATTCTTTGAGTATTGTCCAAAGCTTATTATAACTGATTTTTGTGGACGATGCTGCTCATACTATTACCTCCATGAAGTTCTATTCAGATAACCTAAATTAAATCGTACACCGAAATATTGTCTAACTTGACAATTACATTCGAATATGCTGGTTGTGACATAATGACTTTCCCCAAAAATAATTAGTATTGACTGCAATTAAGTACACTATTGGTAAGATTACAATAGAAACGATGTTACACAAAAAAGACCTGCGTGTAATGTTTTATTTATCTGGCTTTCGCATTTGTTATACTCGTCGCACCATACGAGCCAATTTTGGAAACTTCTTGGTTTATTTTAAGGGAATAATTTGTTTTATCCATCTTAATTGTATCAAAACTTTAATGAGAATAAAATTCATTGATTTTTTATACCCCGATCGACACAACACTTACTGTTTCACTTTGCTTTATGTAACTCATTTTGAGTTAATTAGTCTCAACTCCATTGTACGAAACTATTCGTGGCATTATTGACGACAATAAAACATAAGTTGCATTAAGATTCCATAATACATGTCTCATTTGTACGCTGGCTCTACTCTGGTTGTATGGCACCAAAATTCGGCTAACATAAGCCTAACAGTCAGCGTCAGATCTTAGACAAAGTTTCTTCTTCCAGGCCCTTATGCCGTGGTCTAATTGCGTTATCATTCTCCGGAAGTTTCACTGCTCCTCACTAGCAGCATCTTCAATGATGTGTTCAATCCGATGGTTTGACCTAAATAAAGAATTTACATACCTTTCTAATGTGGCTAAAATTTTTAAGACATAGTCACCAGAACAAAATTTTATTTTAAAATTAACGGCATAAAAATTGGTAGCGGGGAGCTCTATATAGACTTTGAAAGCCCTGTAAAATCAAAATACACTGACCGGTGTTGCCAGATTACGCTACTTAACCCAAATCGGCGCCGTGGTGCTTGTTGAAGCGTCGATCGACGATTTACTGTTTGCTGTAAAAAGTTGTAGCGATAACCAGAATATTCAAAAGCAGCTGTAATTTAATGCTGCGGCAGTAAAATATCTGCGAAATATTTCGTGCACTAATAAAGCAGTAGCTAGTACGTCTCGACAGTTAACTTACACCTTACACCTTACACTTACAGTAGAGGACGCCACAAAGCTGTAGCGTTTGCCATTTCCTTAGTTGTGCATCATTGTTTAACAACGGCAGTAAGGGTTACCTGCAAATGCCGCACAGCCCCACTGTGTACAAATACGTACGTGTCAACGCCCGAAAACTATTCTTTGGGGTTCCAAAGGACTCAAAAAAATAAACACCAAAAACACTTTTCGATCAGTGATTATTCAGCTCACGACAAAACGTGGTTAACCGTCAGAATAGCATAAAATCACATGCGCGTTTTTGAAAATCGTATGACGTGATTATTCGTAAACAAAATAAACCCTTAATTAATTGAAACTCAACAAGTGCACCTTCGATAATACCAACCTGTTAAGTAAATTTATGTCTTTTGAGCATAAATAACAACACCCCGTACATTTAAACTAAACAGACAATACTTCAGAAGTTTATATCAAAAGGACACGCAAGTATAAGTTTAGAACCAACACATACAATATTCTGCCTGTGATTTTTGTCTCTATTTGCACGTGTCTGACAGCGATGATTTTCGTTTGGCATCAGTATGCGGGATGATTTTATGATTCTGGTTGTTATATTATATATAGCATTCCTGATATCGAGTGTTCGTACAATTCAGTAATTCATTGCAAGATCTATAATGCGTTTATTTATGATATCGTTAGTATTCATTTCTATTTTATACTGCTTGTGGTTATTTAAAAAAAAGAACAGACATAAACCACAATTTCGCTAAATTATATAGCTCTCTTCGTATTATATTAACCATTAGAATTACATCTAATCACTGAAAAAGCACCTCAAAAAACATAGCAATAATACCACCCCCTCAATTTCAGACTCTGCATCTGGGAATAGTGTTTCGGAATTCAGAAATATTCAGCCAAGGTTCAAGACGATGCCCTTGCATATCATTTATTATGGCTTTAGGAGCTCCATCAATATCAGTTGCATTTCCCCAACTCTACAGTGAACACACAGCCCTTCCGAGAATAATACATGACACAAAAAATACGTTATTGTTTCTGTGACGTTAATTTCCTGAGCAGCTATGAAATATTTGTGCGCACTCGTTTCAAGAATGCCAATACTGTAAGACTGCCTGTCGCTCGAATAAGCTAATAAAAGCCATGCAATGTCGCGGTTATACGTGGAAACAATTCTCCAAGAATGCACAAGGCAGTAAATGTGTTACTCTTTTTTATGAAATGGGAACTAAGGACGGGTGAGTAAAATGAAATTCCAGCGGGGATACCAAGGAGAAGCATTCAATCACCGTTAGTAGTTAACGGATGTCTTGGAGAGAGAACCACTCCCAAATTGAGATGGACCGGTATATTTCTAACACAAACATTAGAAGTGATTATCGCATCTAAGGTTCAATTATATTGTTATAGTACCTATAAAGGAACAAACTGTATTCAAAGTATTAATACATATAGGTCAAATGACGTCAGTAATTTGAAGAAAAGGCAGAAAATAATTTCCATTGTGACTTTCTTACAATATGCTTGAGAAATTGTTTAGATATAGATATATTTTCGCTGCCGTGCCAGTTTACCTATAGTAATATCATCATATTATATAATGTATCGTGGCTACCTAAAAAAGGAACCATTGTGAAAATGTGTGGCAAGGTTATGATGGAGAAGAGTGATCTAAGTGATGAATGGTTCAAATGATTTACTCTAGATGCAGATGAAGAAAAAATTCATGTTGGCCATATCCTTGACACTCCCACATGTTTTATGCGAACATGTCCATATTCAATACGTGGTACAACTTTGAGCTAAAACGAATATGACGAAGATTAATCATTCCGCTGGGATTTTGCACTTCAAACGCTCATTGCACAATCAGCAATGTAGGTGTCTGCACTTTCCGACCATGGTAACCTATGTCGTAGTTCGTAATGCTACCGCTAGATGACCGATAAGCGATTTTCACAAAATGAGCTCTGAAGTGCGGCGTAAAACACGTACAMGTCAAAAATGGAATGAAGGAAGAACAAGCTGTCGTTAGTTGAAGAGGAAAATAATAACTGTGACATATGTACATAGATGTTTACCGCTGAAATGCAATCTTCTCATAGTCATAGTGACAATTGTGTTTCCKCTTATAATCTACTCTAATGATTCCGAATAGTAATAGCTGCCGACCTAGAGTTACTTAAGATMATTTCGGATACAGGCAGTTAACACGATCACATCACGTCAAAATCAGTATCACCCATTGCGCAATGGTCAGTTTAGAATATGTGTATCTGTTGCATATCGATTAGATATAATTTAATAGGCCGTTTTGTGATTCTTGTTGGGTTCCATCAAAATTACCTAGTTTGCAGCTATAATTATTATTCCTCGACTGCTGTTAGTTCGTTCGTATTTTCTCTCTTGCTGACATTACTCGTCAAATCTGCAATCGGTGGCAATGTTCGTTAATGTATCCATCAACTAAGCAAAGTTTTTTTTTGTTTTGAGAATTTGTATGAGCCATGTTGGACGATATCCTTTACTTTATAAAAACTGTATCAAAATGCAACATCATATATAAGATACGGCAAATAAGGCATATTTTAGTTATTAAAGAATAAATTAATTATTATATACAGGGTCCGCCACCTAAAACTACCCAGACTCGTATTTTCTTATTTTTTTTAGGTACAACTTTAAGTTATATGTCAAATTGTAGGTCTTTTTGAACTCTTTAAAAAGAGCATAGTGAGAGTCCAATTTTTTTCCACATTATGATATTTCGAAAATTAAGTTACTTTTTGTAAATATTTTTTAAACCTTACCCTGTATAATAAATATTGCTTCCTAGTTGGATGCCGACTTTTGTCTTCTTCAATTTGTGTCATTACCATGTATGCCTAATTTTTACTCCTACTGAATGAAAAACAAGAAAAAACTAGTCGCCGCCATGTTCTGTTATAGGGCTGTTTACAATTTTTTAAGTGTTAGTTTAGTAGCTTATTAAGGTACAAATTATACCTACATACCTATCGCTGCACACAAAACCCCAAAATTTTGAGTAATTTTTAAATAAATCAAGTACAAAGTTCGTTCTAAATAGAGAGAGGCTAGAAAACGAAACCTTGCGATGAGCCTAGTTTGGCTTTCTACATCGCGCACTAGCCTCGTCGCAGGGTTTCGTTTTCTAGCCTCTCCCTCTTTAAAACGACCTTTGTACTTGATTATTTAAAAGCTACTTAAAATTTTGGGTTTTTTTGGGCAGCGATGGGTATGTAGGCACAATTTGTACCGTAATAAGCTTCTAAACTAACACTTAAAAATTCTGGACAACCCTATTTAGAAAACAAGGCGGCGACTAGTTTTTCTTGCCTTTCACTAGCAAAAGAGTAAAAATTACGCATACGTGGTAACGACACAAATTGAAGAAGAGAAAGGCCGGCATTCAACTATGAAGCAATATTTATTATACGGGGTAAGGTTAAAAAATACTTACAAAAATTAAATTTAAATACAAAACTTGATCATCTGTAATTTGGACACCCACTACGCTATCTTTAAAGAGTTTAAAAAGACCTACAGTTTCACATATAACTTAAGGATGTACCTAAAAAAAATAAAGAAAATACGAGCCTAGGGAGTTTTAGGTGGCGAACCCTGTGTACAAATATCTGACTTCATAGCAACTAATTTCCAAGAATAAATAGAAGTTTCTACAAGCATAAATGCAAAAGTCAGTTCTTTAAAAATACGCTTGTAAAGTGTCAAGTAAAATGACGGAATCCAGGACGCATTCCAAACCCCGTCTGAATCCCCAATATCATTAGATGGAAATTTCAGAGATACAACCGCTAATGGAAATTACTCCCGAGACCTAACCTGGTGATGCTTCTCTTCCTTATCTGCAGTTCGGGAAACGGTGTTATCCTGTAAGACCGCGTTTTTATTCTAACCCATATAAGCTGGGGAAATTTATTTCTGTGGGCGTGCGACAGGTGTTGCTACTCATAGCGGCAATAAAATATGGTAAAATAAATCTGCTTCTACAGGGATAACTTATTGCTCATTTCCAAGGCAATTTTGCGCCCGCCTGCAATAAAAATTACATTGATTTGTAAGCGGCTTGTGCTCAGAAATTCCGGAACAATGTGCACTTGCCGGGCGAATGTCCCGTTCGATATAAATTTCCCCGTACTGGCATATGCTATTCTATTACCATTTCGCAGTTTCCAGTTGAAATTTGCGTCAAAGACCGAGCGTTACCGTTCTGGATGCGATGGAAAAGCATTGCGAATTGGGCCAACACATTTTCTCCAGCAGCGCAAAAGTATAGAACCCGAACGTTGAGCAGCTAGTGAAACACTCTACTCTTACGGAGAGACCGCCGTAAAGATCGCTTATTGAAACTTCGAAATCGAATTTTCAATTGTATTGTTATAGATTCCTTGTGTGTATATTCCCCCCATACTTGTTTATATTATCGGAAAAGTACGATTTCGGAATAGACTGTGCATCGGTATAATGCCCGGATCGTTTACGTCCTAGTCCAGGCGATATGACATAGAATTTCATTTAATTGTTACGGCAACGCTGAGTTACATATATGGGTATGATTCGTGGATTTCGAATTTTATTTAAATACTTACGCGTTGGTTACCAATAAATTTGTGCTCTATGGAATACCGTTAGAAGCAAGGTAGCACCCCAAGCTTCTCAGTTACTTTAAAAGCAGTTCTGTCTACTATTTTTTTAACATATCGACTTCATGCAATAGATGTAAATGGGTATGTATTCAGAATTTAAATTTCTATTCCACCCCCTTGATACTCTTGTTAATTTTACATTTAACGGCTAAGGTCTGTTTGGAGCATTCTTACCAGTTTTTTTTTATGTTGTCACTTAAGAATTTGCCACAAAATATTATTTAAGGTTGTTTATTTGTATAGAGCCTCGAAAAACTAACATGGCAGAGAACACTAAATAAGCTTTCAATTGTCACTTGTCTCAATGCAATACAACAACTAGAAGATTAGATAATAGTATAATAGGTTTGGATTGTCAAACCCATATTTTTTAGAGAGGATGTAGAAGACCAAAACTGCCACCATTAATTATTGGTTGGCATTGCTGGTTTCCACTCCGCTGTTGCGGCATACTTCATATACTTATACCGCTAGACCCTTTGCCTTTTAGGTCTAAAGATATCAATATATTCAGATTTTGACACTGTTCTATTTACAGCAAACATTTCACCGCAAAAATTATTGTCAAACCATATTGTTGCTCATGGCTTAATATAGAATTATCTCATGCAAGATTATTAGTTTTTATTTCTGTTACGCCATTACCGCAAGCCTGTAAAATTATGGGCGAAGTGGAAAAATTTTAATTAAGTACCAAGCGATAGGATACGTTTTTCAACATTAAGCGGGGCCTTGGCGTCCTTTACCACAAGCACGCGAGCCGGTCATGGCCGTCCCGACGCCGCCTAAACGAGCAACGTTTTCATTTTGAATTTTACCAGAAATTACGTACGATAATATCGCCTCCATTCGGGTTATAGTCCGGTGTAATATGGAAACCTCATAAGTATTTTTTGCTCCATTTAATGCGGAAAAATAGTTACTTCCCACACCACTGAAGTTATTTAAACCCCAATGAAAATAAAAATCATATCATCCATTGATTGTTAGATATAGCAAACAAACAATTAATTTCAACATACACCCGCATCCAATAAAATGTTGAAGAGGTATTGAACTGTTACACTATATTTTTGTCGTACTTACGATTTATGTGGAAGTTGAATACAGTAAATCATTTGTCGTTACAGCTTACACAGAACAGCAATACTAAATTATTAATTATGCATACCATTTCAACAAAGTCCCTGAAAGATGGCATGTGTCAGTTCTATTTCCTATAGATAATTTATTAACTTTGTATCCTTTTAAAGTCAGTTCAACAGATTCGCTTCTATGGATACGGTGTACATATTAAACAAACTCTTAATAATAACATCTTCAAAACTAATTGATTATATTATTATAACTAATATACAACTATATATTGGCATAATGAAAACAGAAATCTTTCTTAGGAAATTCCATTGTTAATCATACATAAAGTTGGGGCTACTCTGCGTGTCATAAAACACTGCCTTATTATCAGATTAGTAATATGGTAAGTAATGGCAGGTCGATTAGATGGAGGTAATTCTATAGTCGTTCAATTACATTACTCTGAATAAACGTGATGGGTAAACATTTCCAACAGTCCGTTATACCTTGTTCCAACAATATAAACACTCTGAATTAATAATGAATGTACAGTGGAAGTACAGCATTTATTGTATCGAACACGTGAAACATTAATTCGGAGATACGGTTGCAATGTGAACAACCCTTTACTTAACAGTCGTACATATATTCCTCCAAGACGTTAAAAATGCTTAAAACTAAGTAATTAATTAGTGAAAACAAGGTGACATGGACATTGCTCTTCATCTTTGTCCAAAGTTTGTTATTTTCAATAGACCGGGCTGTTTTATAGCGCATTCGTTTTAGCGCGCCGAATTAAACAAAAAAGTACGAAGGTGCGACTACCCAACAGTCATGTGTTTTTGAGGTATCTAAGGTTGAAGAATTGCTGTTCCCGAAGCTTGTTAGTTGATATCTCGGTCACTTGATGTTCAATTGTTTATATCTGAACATTCTTCACAAAAATTCATGAATGTTTTTCATCTAAACTACTAGCTTATGGCGTCAAAAAAAGCTTAGCTATTGTAGACTGTTTTATGAACAGCAATTATTTAACATGAGATATCTCAAAGACAAAGGACCGTAGGGTAATGGTACTCTAGTACTTTATTGTTTACTTCGATCTTCTTAATCGAATGCGCTATAAAAACTGGGGTCGCTCTATTTAAAATAACAAAGTTGTAGTCGATGTCTAGGTAAGTTGATGTTAAATTGTTTTTTTTGTAAACACCGCAAAATTCTACTCAAAAATGCACAAGACTTTCCCACTTAAACCACTAGTACACAACGTCAAGTAAAAAAGTGAGCTATTGCAGACTGCTACCGAGAACAGCCTGTATATCCTGCCAAGAGACTTCTCGATTTTTTTTTAATATACTGTTCAGGGCTGGTCCGTCGCTATAGTGTACGGCGAAGTTGTCGGACGCCTAGACTTCCCCTAAGTTGAAGAGCTATTTTGTGTATTTGTAATAGTATGTTAGCGCCTATGGGTGTTGTATGATATTATTATATTCATATTTCAGGTGCTTGAATTGTTTGTGTGCTTGTACTATCGCACTGGAATGTGTTGTATTTTATGTTACGTATCTTGTTCCAATGTTATCATAATATATATTACATACTTCGAACTTACAGTAAAAAGCCGTAATTGATCATTTTATTATAAATATATTACACTGCACTTCTAAGTTGTTGTATCTACTGCATCCCAAAAGTTTGTTGGAATTTCTGTTTCAGATAGTGGTTCTTTTAGATATGAGCTGCTTAACAGTGTACGATAAAATACATTGCGTTCAGATTTCCTTCAAAAAACGGGGAGAAAAATTATGTATGCTTTTCTACAATCCACCGACTAAATACTAGCCTGCATTGGAAGTAAACATCGGTCAATCATTGATGGTAGGTACTTAGATGTTTTCAACATTCTATGAAGGTGCTCATGTGTTGTGCAACACAGCAATTTGGCTTATACTTGTGGGTATTATTACTAAAGAACCCGATACCAAATTGTTAAAATGACAATTTACGTTTTTATTTCTTATACAATACGATCAGTAATCAGGTTTTGAGCATTTTATCTCTCTACACATTTTTTTCTAAAACAAACAGTACTCGTGAAATACATAAATCTTTAAAATCGTTTTTTTTTTCAAACAACCCACAAATTATTAACTTGACAAAAAAAATTACAAGAGTGCTTTCTGATCAGAAATTTGATTTTCTATATATTACCAAAATTTAACAAAAATCGTACGAGCAGGGTCCAAAATAGGTTTTTTGGAAATATTTCGAAAGTGTCAAAATTTTGGATAAATTTTCTAAGACACTTTTTGTAAGAAATTTTATTTCCTATCTGATGGTATTTTCATTTTTTGAATATATTAAATATATTCGGAGATATTTAGGAAAAACGTTTTAAGTGACGCTTTTTTGCTAATACCTACCTTCTAAACGGTTTGCTGCACATAAAATTTATAAGAACGAATAATACTCACAGTTATACTACTAATCACATACTAAAACGGAAAAAAATAAAAATTTGCACCAAGGGTAGTTACCCCCCAATTTCGCCCGCTTCTCGATACCCTACTTACCCCACAAACAATAGGTCGCTTTGGGTAGTTGAGATTTATACGTTTGCCAAATTTCAAGTTCATATATTAAGTCTTTCGAAACTTATCGTGTCCACAAACAAAACCACAGACACAGACACACAAGACAAATTGTTTTTGCTCAAATTTTGTTTTTTTGGGTTTTCGACGATTTTAAAGCTAATTTTTTTCGCGATACAATACTTCCCATACGTTGGATGTGGAAGTAATAAAGGTATTTGCAGTGAAAATTTAAAACATCAAGAGACAAAAAATATTTTTTTGACAATTTTTTATGTTCCTATTCGGAGTGCTCTTTATAACAGCAAAAAGCCGATAGCTCTCTACTTTCTAATTTATTGGCGATTATTGATGTCGTCATCTTTTTCACAAAATTTCTAATTGTTGTGTGTAGTGTTGAGTAAATAGAGTGGCACTAAATATTCGCCAAAAATGTTAATGTATAATGGAAAATACGGTATTCTTATAAAAAAGTGTGCCTTTCCAGTGCAAACGTATGTGACACATCTTTAAAAATAATTTTATCGATGGTACTCAAAAATAAAAAAAAATACCTTTTTATCTAACAGTTTTCCCAATTTTCAACGAAAATGGAGTTCCTGGAAAATTACGTTCGTCAGATCGATTATTTTTGTGTTTAGAGCATAGCGATAGCGTATTTCCGAAAACACAATAGGAAATGTTTGCGGTATTTTGATAAAATACGGTATGGCTTAAAATCACGTATCCAGTCAAACGATATTCCAAAAACTCCAATAAAAAGTTACAACACTGCATATTATTGGCACAAGTAATGTACATATGATTTTTAAGTTCTGCCACGATATTCCACTTTTGTGTTATACAATTTCTGCATCCCGCCGAAAGGCATTGCTTGTGGATAGATCGATTACGCCCTACGCCCTTTCCACCCGATTGGAAATTTCATACAAATACACCACTGTCACTCACACGCGTACTTGGAAATAGGATTTCAGGACCGATACGGGTCATAACAAAAGCGCCATTTCATCTCAACGTAGCTCCAGGAGCCCGTTTAAAACAAAGAAAGGTGCGAGTGGCGTCACATGCCCACCTAATTTAATATTTTACTCCTTATTTGCAGTAAATCCACGTCCGCATCCCCCCTTCAGAATAAATACTTAATAACTTAATCAAATATTTGCCGTTAAACAACACCGCGTGAATAAATTGGCTTTCAGCGTAATTACATAAATTTTCCATGAATTAAACCAGTACCTAACGTAAAACAATAACTGAAAACGCCATGACTCCGTAAACTGTTTTCAATAATGCAGTTACGTGTGTGTGCACTGGAATCGTAATCGAGTTGGTAATGGAGTTACACGGCAGCGGACGAAGCTTAAATGTATACAATGGTGCAAATAGGTGCAAGCGACGTACAAACGCGTTGAATACAACAATCCACAGTACCCATAATAAATTATTTACAACGCTGTGCGCTATATACAACACTGCAGAAGTATAGCATTACAAAGTAAGAACACCACTCAACCTTGACGTTAGTTATTTACAAGTTTAGGTAGTAGATAATTAATAGGTCGATTGATTCTCCTATTATATTATATTCAAGAGAATTAATGTTCTAATTATTTTGTTGATTATGGATTAACTACACATGTTTACAAAACTTTGGCTAATGAAATCTATTTCGTGTCCACACCTACTATAGATGCATATATTTGAACCACGGAAGTAGATAGAGAGGTATACGCACGATCGTATATGGTAACTGTATGCAACTGCGGCCCAGATGCCTAGTCAGTGTGGAAGAGAGAGTAAGAGATGCAGTATAGTGGTAAAAGCGCTCGCCAGTGGCATGCATAACCATTCATTCGGCGTTGTATTTGTATGAAGTTTTCTGAAATAACACAAATGGGAAAGTATTGCGTGGTGCCGAACTGTAACAGTAAWTCTTCCGATAAAGCTTTATATGCAAAAACATTTTTAGGGATCATCTTTACCGAACAAATGTTTCTGATACAACTGGTCCTTCATCTACACTTACTATTTCAAAATCCAGAAGGCGACTAAATCATCCAAATCAGATCATTTCACAGTTTAAAAAAAATAAAAAATATTTTAACCAAACGTATTCACAGTGTTGTTTTTGACAATGTAGTGGATTAATTGTTTTCAAACACATATTCTATTTCGTTTCCTTGTAAAGAACACGAAGCAGAAATACTTTCAAAATTTTGTTTATTGTTATATTATAATGAGAATTAAATAGTACTATAAGAACAATGACAGCGATACTGATATATCAGTGCAAGAAAGAAGAAGGAATCTAAGTAACTTTTTATTTCCTAACACTCTTATTTCATATACTTCTGAAATTTAGTGTGAAATAACATTACCCTCATAATATAAGAAATATATAGAATAGTCGTATTTCTGTACTTAATTTTACTTCCACATCCAACGGATGCGAAGTACTTTATCGCTAAAGAAATTTTCAAAATTTTTTTCTCAATTGCTTTAAAATGCTCGAAAACGTCCAAAAACAAAATTTGAGCTAAAATTTCGTGTTTGTATGTCTGTCTGTGTGTGGACGCGATAACTTTCGAAAGACTTATTAGTATAATTGCGAGTATTATTAGTCTCTATAAATTTTCGGTGCAGCAAACTGTTTAGAAGAAAACAGTGTCATTAAAAAAACGGGTTTTGCCAAATATCTCAGAAAATACTTAATTTATTCAAATATGAAAATACCATCCGATAGGAAATAACATTTCTCACAAAAAGTATTTAGAAAATGTTTCTAAAATTTTGACATTTTCGAAATATTTCCAAAAAAATGAATATCGGAACCTGCCCACACAACTTTTTTTTAAATTTTGCTGTTATATAGAAAATTAAATTTTTGATCGAAAAGCACTCTTGCAATTGTTTTGTTTAGTTAATAATTTTCGAGTTATTTACAAAAACAGATTTTACAAATTTATGGATTATTGCTATCACGAGAACCGTTTGTCGTAGAAAAAAATGTCTAGAGATAAAAAATGTTCAAAACCTTATTATTGATGGCATAATATAAGAAATAAAAGCGTAAATATCATTTTGACAACTTGATCTGGAAGTATTGATTCAAATTGCAGCGGATTCTCATTATCTGACGCAAATCTGTTTTAAAATTATTGCACAAGTAACAACAGAATCTTACCATTTCCACACTTTTTGACTTGAACTATTCAAACAATAGTTTTATAATTTTACATCACCAACCTTAATTTTCCTTGTTCTGCTCGGGAGAGCTCCCAATACACGTTTCTAACTTTTAGTTGTCTGTAAAGCATATAACCACCGAAATAGTTCATTAAAGTTTTCAGTAAGAAGTTGCAAAAACAATTTGCATTCCAAAATATCCTGTTTGTGGGTCTTCCTTATGTAACGTAAGAAGAAAAGTTACTGAAAGCTGTTCTTCCGCTTGAGGAAGTTACACTCCTAATAGCCAGTACATTGTGCATTGAAACGACTTCTGCTCCTACATCTATAGTTGAGTGTCGCATCTATTAAGGATATTACCTTGAGAAGAACCTGAATGTATCTTAAGATGGTATTTGCTTGTGAATAGTTCTGCTACTCATCGCTTGTACCTGATGCACACATATCTACAGGACAAATACAGTGTAAGTACCTGAGAGGCAATTTCTCTTAAAATGCATTCTACAAAAATAAGTTGAGCGCAACCAAAGCTTGATCAACTCCAGGCGGTCGGAAAGGTATTAGGGCACCCCACGAAATAGAAAGGGCAGCGATTTTTAAACCCCGGGGTTGCCGTAGTTATATCTTTCGAGTCAGGCGAAAAAATGAATGTACGTTGGGCAATAATCAAGATTAAGTTTGGGGGCTAACGCACCTACGCTTTGGGACGGATAAATTCGGAATGTAAGCCCAGCAGCTCGTAAATTCCCAGACCCCTCTATTTGGATCTAAATCCACTTCCTTAGCTCCCAAGGAAACCCGCATATCGTCGGTCCCGCCTTAAGATGGAGATGAGGACATATTATTACGACTAGACGAGAAAATTGATAGTGATGAAAGAGCTTGTTCCCTGCAAAAGTCATTTGGATGAAAATAAGCGGTTTGTGTCGATGATTAGAGCCCATCAGTGACTGTGACTGTAGACTGTAAGTTATATTACAATACATTTCCATTTCAGCTCAACTTCCACCTTAAAATGATTACAACATAAAATTGAATTAAAATTATTAACAATGATAAAAATTGAATAATTTAGTACTAAGGTAACTAAGTCTCCCATTACTCCTTGATCTTTGCTTCAACGACAACTCTGCACATACATTTAGACAAGATCGGTGTAGGTTTCCGTGGTCTCTTAAAACGGCAAGATACATCATCTATGAAAATCTATTTAAGCTTAAATTGCAATTTCAGGCTTTGATATGTATGCAAATATTTCTTAGGAGTGGGTATCTAGCTTGCCCAACTTCGAAACATCTTTTGGGTTTATATACTTATATTCCAATTGCTGGCAAGTACAACAAGAGTTCGCTAAGAACGTTAGAATATTTGAAAATTAAGGAAGGAAAGACAATTGTTTCTGATAGAAGAGTTTTCTCCACGTTGCTTTGTAATGGAGGAGTGTGATGTACTGTCGCTGTTTGATATGAATTTTATACCGCTGAAAAATAAGATTAAAACCTGGGACTAAGACTAAATACCTAACCTCATCTGGAGGAAGTTGCAACAAAAGTAACAACAGTTCTATGGGACTGCAGATGCCGGGCAGGAGGAACGTGAGTTTATAACAAAGTTAGAATTTAGGATGGCAATGCCATCTGTCGGCATGTTGTCTACACTAGACCTAAACTGCACTGATGAGCTGTAATGACAGCGAAATAGTACTATCTGCAGTTGGTTGAGGTGTAGACAGCACAGCATAGACATGCATTTTATARCAAAGTTGTTTAGTTACATACGCGTCCTTGGTATCGTAGMGTAAATGCATCACGAMAAGCGTAAAAGATAGGATGATCAAGCTACAAAGACCTGCTTGCCTGAAAAATACGGAGGCAATGCATACAACGCGGCCATGGAAATGTTGCTGTTGAAAATCGCGGGTTATGAAGATACACCCGTTAGGAGACGAAACCATGTCGAAACGGTAGGAAGGTGTTGTAATAGCTACATGTTTACTGAAGCAGCGTGCGGTTTGACCAAAAAGTATTAATCGCTGAAGGGGTAACAACATGCTAGCGAGATCGGGGGACATATGGTATACCCATATTTCTAAAACAAACGATAGAACATCAAGTCTCAGAGCAATGACGCGGGGGGCATATAATAATAACAGATAAGCGGAAGCTAGAAGACTTTGTGTCCTGGCAGCACATCACGTGAAGGAGGGCAGTGAGACAGTAGACCTACTAGCAAAATGGGGAGCTAAAKGACCCTGCTGAGCCTTAGCCTACCAGTGGAGTGGCATATTAGTCTGCAAGATAAGGAGTCAGAAAAGAACATATACTTTATTAGATGGATGACAGTATGCATATAAGGAATTCATCGCAAGTAGAAGTTACAGAACTAAGTCTAAAAACAGTATAATTGGACTTATTACGGGACAATGCTGTTTAAAAAACATATAATTAGAATAGCAAATAATGATGTATATCGAAACTACATGGAGCAGGAGCAGTAACATAAACCCTTAGGAGGTACTGGGGGTACAATGAGCTCAATCATCAGCGCAGTGGGCTCTCAACATCACGCTCTGTACATATTGATAATAATAATAATAATAATAATAATAATAATAATAATAATAATAATAATAATAATAATAATAATAATAATAATAATAATAATAATAATAATAATAATAATAATAATAATAATAAACGGGTTTGCCAAGAGGATAACCAAATATCGCAGTCCGGCTAAGTTCATCCAGTAAAGACTACATATTCCTTTTTGAGTAGTTTTCTGACTTCAAAACGCGCAAACTAATTTTCCACACGTATGCTCACTATTTAGATCCGTTTTAGCTAGCTCATTGCCCTCTATCTGTCCTCCAATTCACTCAAGGTACAGAATGCATGAAGGCACATATTTGGCGACTTGGAGAATATAATTGTGCTTTCCGTAACTACTGTGGTAACGGATTCACTTAAATATGTATTTAACTGTATTATTCTCCTAACACATGCCGTGATTTCCACGACTTTAGTTTGGAAAACTATTGCAAATTAAATCATCTACTCTTGAAACAACTGTACACTGATGTCATCGGCTTTTCCCGGCGTGTTGTTACAACCAGTTTCTGTCTCCTCAGTAACAGACACTAATCGGAATTGGTAAGAACACACATAGATTATGATTATGTGTAAAGAGCAATCACTCATTTATTTTAACTGTGGCAATATATACCTAATAAGGCTGAAAAGAACCATTGATTGCTTTACACTGGAGGACAAAAACACTTGCAATATATTTACTACTACAAGTGTATAATTGGCACTATTTAGTCACACCCAATTCGTATATAATATTTTTGGAAATTTTAAATGCCATCCCCAGTAAGTAGATTGCGTATTAGGCAAAGCAATTACTTTTGTCGAAATTAGTATATTACATTCAATTGCATCCAACAAAACGAATTTTAACGTTTAGCACATCCTGAAAATAGATCTGTAACATAATACGGGACCAATAAAATTTACAATAATCTTTTGACAATGTGTATAAATCGAACGTGCATAGCGTTCTTCTGCTATTCTAGTTACTACCATTTAACTGCCACTGTAAGTATTCCAAATAAACCTGTAGGCGGTATAACGAAAGGGTTGTTTCAATAATTCGAAATAGGAATACCTAAATATTTCATAACACATACCGGCATGTACCCAATATTGACATGACATATTGACATGAAAGCGTCCGTATTCATTAGCGGCAGGAGAATGGCTTACTTTATAGACAAATGAGGACGTCAATTTTATGCACATTAACTTACGTGTAAGGTAATGTGTACATTTGGTAAGGTACTCCCAATTTCCATTTTATTTCGTGATAGTGTCATAAATAATGCAGTAAAGGGGTTTGGTAAGAGCGAGTTTGCATGGAAATGAGGCACAGAATATTAAGGTGCTATATTTCCTACATACGTTCGCTTACTTATATATATTTCACTGATAGCAGCGTAGGCAGGTACAGCCACTACCGCATCGAGCAAGACAATCTACCAAATGTTTAAATTTATGGTAATTGAACTATTAAGGAAGTTCCAAAATTACAATCCCTCGAGAAGCAGTTTCAGTGTGTTACTGGTCTATAGTACACTGTACATACAATGCTACTCTTCCAGTTAAAGGGATCGCTCTATTAATTATGAGATACGTAAGAACTTTACAATTTTTTCTCGTAATTAAGATACCAAGCGGTATTAAAATAATCCCAAAAATATGAAGCTTATAAACAGCCTGCTTCATATCTCTAGGCATCTTCAGTTTACTGTCTTTAATCGAAGAGTTTCAACTGGCGGTTCGAATGACACCGGTATCGATGCTTGAGCGGGGCCTGTGATTTAGGATGGACAGCACTCTCAACATTGATTGGATCCTTCTGACGCTTGATTTTAGTGTGATTTAATAGTGTTGGCCACATTCTATTTCTATGTTAGTAATTTTATATTATCTAATAGTGTTAAAAGTTCCATACCCTCAAATAAAATACTGTGATCGTCATAAAGCAGTGTGTGTTGACACGGCAGTACTTTCACTTTCCGTTATAACAACAAGCCGTTAACTTGATTATTTTACCATTCATTAATAAATTTCGTAACCATTTTGTATAAAAATATTTTTGCGGTTCCTATTGGTTCCAAATATAGTTCACGGATATTAGCAATAAAAACGTAACATCGGAACATCTACACTTAACGCGCTATTAGCATACTTATAGGTAATCTAATTTTCGACAACGTTAGAATTTTTGTCAAAAAGTACACCAAGTGTATACTTATTTACAATTTACTAAATTTCAATAGGTAGGAATTGTTTTATTAAAAATATAATGACCTATTTTTATTTTTACTATACTATAGAAACTTTAGTTTTGATTCGGCTGATATAAGGTTGCCGTTAGCTAAAATCAGCAGTTTTGAAAGAATAAAGAGCTTTCTAAAAATTTGTATCCATCAACAGTTTATAATACTTATATCAAAACCGTTTCACCTAAAAGGATTGACATAAGACGCTGTACAGGATTTTCTAATGATGATTTTTAAATTTACGCGGGAAGTGTCAAAAAGCACGCGGAACGTGTTTGAAAAAAAAAGATATTCTATAGGAACAAGACCAACCATAGATATTGTAAAACTAAGGGCAATTTAGACCCAAGAGAAAGGACGCTCAGATAACACAATGGCGTTCTTTAACGCACGCCCTTCAGCCGAAGGGAATTTGCGGACATCGCGCTGATCTGTCAGTAACCTTTTAAGCAATCATAAATGGAAACCTTTTCCTTACCTCCAGGTTCATCACTTACATCAAGAATACTCCAAAAGAACAGTAGATTATTGTGAATTTGTTATTTAGCGAACTCAAGATTTTTTCGATACTATATGGATAGACGGAATGAATCTTAAACAAAACGGTTTATTCGATTCAGAAAACCCGCATTTAAACCCTGCATTAAAACAAATATACCTCATTTGTAACACCAAACACAAAGTCATTGTTTTTTTATACATGGCCTTATCTTTATCTCCTGCTGAACATATCCGTTGGTGCTGTGCTCGCAAATTTTAGCTGCCATATCGACTACGGTTTTAACCGTTTTTTAGCCAGGATTATGATTAGGATTTTCTGTAAATGCCGATTTGCGTGTGTGGCTTTGCTCGTGTCCAATGGTAGTATCGGTAGTTCCACTTACTAAGAGGTTTAGAAAATCAAGTTGTTTGTTCTGTTTTTTCCCCAGAATTTTGGAATAGACGATGCTAAAGCGATTAAAACATATGTCCAGTAGTATAGCCCATGTCTCTAAATTACAAATGCGTCATCCACATATCTTAGCCATAATTAAAGATGCGTATAGGTTGATAGAAAGTTCTTCATGTAGATACCTGTAATGAGTGGGTTTAGTGAGCTTCGCATGGCCTCTACGTTTTCTAGTTTATAAAATTTAATATTCCATTGAAAACAAGTGGAAGAAGGTATGGCTCTGAACAAAATATGACGTTCAATATCAAATTACACCGCATAAATCAATTCGCCCATGGACTTAGTTGCAACGTTTAATCTGCTGTCCACGTAAATAATTCAAAATCAACCAAAGTCAATGTAGCCAATACAAGTATTAGTGTTAGTATGGCTGTTATTTGAACTTCCAGTTTGTATCCTTCGATCAAGCTTAGTCACTGAAAATGACTACCGCAGCTGTAGCCGAAACATTTCAATCACGACCTATATCAACTAGAGCATAAGCAATTTTAATTACAATGGTCGTGACGTATAGATTTATTAACAATCCTGCCCCTATTCACCTTTCAAACGACCTAAATAGTCCTTAACCCTAATACTCTATATAGTGGCAGGTTTTAAGATGCTGAATTTGAAGTTAGCGAAATAGGATTACCAAGACGTGTTCAGCCGTCTCGCATATTTCGTCGTATGCAACACTGCCGCTACAATGTGCTTTACTGCACCACGAAAATATATATTTCCTTTAAAATTTTATTTGTCAGGTGCMTGMAAAGTTCTCCATACGTTATTAATATTCAGCACATTTATCGAACGAGCTGAAAAATTCAATTTGTAGAGCCACGTACTCCTCCCTAACACGCTTTACGAGCATGGCTAGAAATTCTCCCGTAACAGTTTTGTGAAAACATGTTTTGCAGCACAGAATTTATACAGCTAAAATGGTTCAAATTGAAAACAAATTTAATCAGTTTACATTGCTAGTTTACCTGCAAATATAAGGCAAAAGTAGTCGTCAACACCGCAGAGCATGTGATGTGCATTAGTTAAAAACAAGGTTGAACTCAATGTACCCCAATGCATCAAAAGGTTTCGGGAAAAGAAATATCTATTAACAGAATAACAATTCTTTTAAATAACGAAAATAACTTTACAACTTAATTGTTTAAGTAAAACAAAACCAGAAGTGTGAATTTCATTTAGCAAAGCCGAATTGTTTGGAGAGAGCAGTACTTATGTCGAAAACACTAACGTCAGATTTTGAAAACTGCCAACAATATATTAGATATTCTAGAAGACGCTAGAGGAAAACATGATAAGCAGTTATTAATATGCTTATTATTTTGTGACGACATATATCTATAAAACCAATTAATTTGGGCAATTTAAAGAACTGTAACTGTTAACCTCAAAAGTTCCATGTGAACTAAATATCACCATATTGAATAGCTTTTAAACAAGCTGGTTTATGTTTGTACTTTGTTTCATACTATTTTTTGAATAATTCGATATAGTGAGTTCATCATGTTTCGCAAAGAGTGTATTTTCGAAATTATTTAGTTTAATACTTATATGTTAATACACTCGTGGCCAAACTTATTTCATATTATCAAAATTCGTAAAACTTTAACAATGAATATTTTAGCAACCACTGGTCGGATTGGAATGTTTTCTTTTTAACTGAAGCTCTTTTATGGGTGAATATGAGAGGAGAGGAGATGTCCAGAAAATATAATCTTTATATTGTACAGGGCGAATAAATAATGTCATGTTTTCTTCATCAAATTTTACCGCCTTCTGTGGTCAATACCAGTTGGCAGAGGTCAACTATTCAGCAAAGTTAGCCTAGTGTTTCCCGAGTATTTTGTTTTTTTTTAAATCAATTTATCTTGACTACTTCCCTAGATATTCAATTTTAGGTATAGCAATTTGATTCCAATTGGCGTTATCGTGATTAAATAAAAACAGTTTTTAAACGGAAAGACAAATTTAATTATCAAAGGCAACAAGGTTTTGTACTGACTGGCAGTCTTCAATGAAACAATAAACTTCTGTAAACGTGAATTTAATATCGGGTGTTACCCCCTCGAGCATCTAATACGGCTTGCATACGCCTTCTAATTCCCAAAATCAAATTTCACAGGTAAGGTTGTGGAATGTTTTCCCACTCTTCCTAAGCTGCGTTACGTAATTCTCTTAGGGTTCTTGGAAGCTTAGTTCGATTTTTCTCCTCCAAAGGCTACATTTCCCACCAGAATGCAGGGCGCAAAACGCTCATTTCTGCATCTATATACGAAATTACGCCCATCTGGAAATAACACTTGAATGCGCGTTTCATCACAAAAAAAAGCACATTACTCCATTGCGCTTCATTCCACTATAAATCTGCCTAGGCGAAGTTTCTTCTCTCTATTCTGTGATGATTAAGCAATGTTGGGACCTTTGCAGATCGTCTCGCTTTTAACCCAGTTTCCTTAAGCCTCTTATAGATTGTAAATCGGCTTACGTTCATCATAGTAGCTTCCTGAAGATGCCCACGAAGCTCAGATGCCGTTGCAGCACGATTTCTTAGAGCACTAATTTGTACTAAACGGTCTTCTCTAGCCATTGTGCTCCTCGGACGGCCTTGGACTGGTCTTTTGCCAAATCTTTCGGTTTCCCTGAATCGTTTTATAACACGGAAAACAGTGGATTGATGCATATCCAAGTGTTCGAAAATTTCCCTCTATGTCAAACCCACTTCAGTCAGAGCAATGGCTTCGCCAGCCACCGTCTCGTTGTAAGGATGAATTTTAGTAATCAGTACTCAATAAACTTCTGTCAGTACACTTTCTAACTATCACTGTATGTAATGTACATCTGCCAAATATAATTGTCATTATCATAATTGTTTGTTGCTAAGTGATGGTTACAGAGGGTGTTGATAGAATGGTCAACGATAAAATGTAAGAATTGTTAAAAAGTTGAATATCTATCGACGGATTCTAGTTAAATTGATAAAAAAAAACCGTAATATGCGGGAGACACCAGGCTACTTCAGTGAATAGTTGGAGCCTCAGTCACCTGGTATTGCCCACAGAAGACGTTAAACTTTGATGAAGAAAACATGACACTATTTATTTGCCCTGTACTATATGAATATGTTATTTTCTGGGCATCTCCTCATTACATCATATTCACGCATAAAAGAGCTTCAATTCATAAAAAGGCATTCCAATCCGACCAGTGGTTGCTGAAATATACATTGTCAAATTTTACGAATTTAGAAAGTATGCAATACTTTTGCTCATGAGTGTATTAGGATTTCTCCGATTTTCTGGCGTTCAAGGCAATATCAGTATTGAATTCTTGTACCGAAATAAAAACTACGGAATGAATCTCTAGCATGTTCCATTACACCACCAAGGTGTTGGTTCGAGTTGGAACCCAAACGTTGCGAGTGTTATTACGAGTAATAATATTTATTCAACCAACAACCTTTCCCATTTAAATTAGCCTGCTTACGCAATATTTTAGTAACTACATGATAATCATCATTCAGGTGATAAATCACCTAATTTAGTTATAATAATTGCGTACCCTCGATGACTGATGGTCGATTGTCTGCATGAATATTGGGATTCATATAATACTGAGTAGGTGTGGGCTCTAACTTTAACGCCTCGGTGGTGTAATGTAAGATAATAGAGATGCGTTCTTGATGGGATTCAAGTTAGATTTTCAATTAAATTAATTAGCCTGCATACCTAAAATATTAGTATACTATAACTACAATCAGACGATAAGTTACATAATTTAATCGACTACGGGTGACTGGAACGGTGTATGGTGTTGCGGCGCCTAACTCTTGAAAAGTGGTGGTGCCTATTTAAGTGGATGCTGCTATGATTGTCCAGATCCCGAGGTCATCTTTTGCTTCTCTATAGTATTGGCTCCTAGACTGTTAGTAAACGTAAACTATCATCCATCTCATTTGTTAGATATTCCGTCAGCTTTTTCTTTCAATCGCATTTTTCCTTAATATACACGGAAAGTAGTTGACGCCATTTGCTTTGCTGTTCAAAGTTGACTTTGTGACGTGTTGTCAGTTTATACTGGAATAAGGCGGATGTTTGATTAGAGTTTTTGTGAATACATATATTTACATATTATAACCATTCATATTTTCAGCATTTAAATTAAGCGTACTGCTTTTTTTACTGGAAAATTTTCACATTCAACATCTACATACCTGGTTTAACGATCTAAGTTTTAAGTATAGCGAGACGTGCCTTTTTTACCCAAATTTCCCGAATTTCGCGCAATAGGTAGGTGCATCATTTCAGGAAATGTTGAAAACAAGCAAATAGCTCTACAAAAACGTTGTTTTTGTTCAGTACAACTGTTTCTGCCAATCAGGACCAGCTACATAGGTCCGAATTTGCTCACTTTGCTATATAACCTCACAAGGGATTTAATATAGCGATCGCCCATTAATTGGCCTAATACTTTGCTACAACGTTCCAAGCAATCTGACATAAAGTCGATAGTTAGGCGATCCTCTGGATAATTTCTTAAAGCAGCATTGACTCGTCCGCACGCTCGGAAGAGTTTGCACCGCAGTCTATGAAACATTCATAGACATGTTCATCTGCTTCGATATCGGAAATACGACAGGATATTGAAACCTGTCAGTCAGGAATGCGGACGGGCGCAATCCGACAGGAAAATTTATTCCGTTACATCTATATTTCAAGATTAGACGGCCTGGGTGCTAGCAAATGTGGCTACCCTTTCGCTATGTTAGCAATATCTAGTCTCTCCGTCTCTCAGACGGCGGCTAGGCGTTTTCCCATTTAGATAAAAAGAGAGAGCGAATTAAAATTATGTGGACAAATTTCAGGTGCCGGATATTCATGTAACGTTAAAATTGGTAAACAGATCAATGCAGACAACACACTTTAAGAGAAGAAATATATTACGGAATCGTATTTATTTGTGTGATACAAAAATGTAATAGATAAACAGTAGAATTATAAGCAATGGTCAAATTACAAAACCTTTTGAGACAGAGATATTTCAAACCACGAGGTTTTAGGAAACCTTTAAATACTATTACAATTTATTTGTTCAATTGAAATTAATGCCTTACATATTTGAAGTGTCAACCAAATAATTGGGCAACATATTTTAAGAATACATCAAGTTGGTTTTACAAGTTTAAACTAACAAACTCTCATAACTGAAATAGAAGTTAAATAGTACGAATGAATTCTTCTTCCATAAGAAATGTACAATGAGTTGTATTCGTATTCTTATTTTAGGTTCGAACAAGAATTCCAGTTTACCTAAGATAAATAGTCGTATTTACATTATGTAGTGAATCATAAAATAGATGCATTTAAAAGGTACACTGAACTTTGTGTTGAATAAAAAGTAAAACGTTGTTTGATATTATTGCTATCGATAATATTGATCAAGTCGATCCAGTTTGGTCCAGAAACTTACAAGATAATTTTATAAAGCTTTCCAATAAAGGACCCTCTTGAACTGAAGATATAAACAAAAATTATACAGCGATATTTACTTTAGGTTGGAAATGCTGATACAAGGTTCGTGTGTATTAAGTAGTTGTATGGAAACAAATGTGATTGCTTACACTTGCTTGCTGGACAGGTCATGTTGACACTAGTCCTCACATAGGCCCACAATTACTTGTACACCTACTCAGGCGCCTAATAAAAATCAAAATAAATACACATGATTAAAGTAAACACTTCAGCGATCCCAGCAGTTCACGATAAAAATTAGAAAAATCGTCACTTGAATGTCTAAAACAAGCATTAATACTCGTATGTTTGCAGACTTTGTTATCAGATATAACATCTTTAAATCATGAAATACCGTTTAAAAAAAAAACCTCAAACATCAGTAATAGTATCACCCCAACATAATACAATGTGCCCATTGCATAATTCAATTTAAATGCGAAATTTGAAAGCGGGTCGATACATATGTACAGGCACTAATGTTATTATAATCTACTCGTCAGATGTCAATTATTAAAAGTTAAAACATCTGCGACTCAAAGAATTAGCTTTATGTTCCATACATTATATTAACCAGATATGTTTAATGATGAAAAAATCCATACCAAAATAGACAAAATATTACAAATCTTTCGTACGTAATTTAATTTTTTTAATTTAATTTACACGGTTTCAGATAAAGAAACGCTAAAAGGAGTAGTGGAACAATTCTTAAAAATTGGAGCATTTTATTACCGGTAGTGGTTTTAGGCATATTCGCCTCACCCAAATAGAAAATTGAAAGAAATAGTCAGACATTCCAAGGGATAGTCGCTTACGTATTTACGTTAAAAGAGTTATATAAAGATGTACGACAATGTAGCAGTTCCTAATGCATCTGCGCAGACAAGTTGCAACAGTAGTACAATAAATATACAAGATTGTTTACTTAAAACTATTTATTTAGAACTATGCACATTCAACTAGTTTATTGAATATAGCTTTCATTCAAATGTTTTAACAGTAGCTACAAATTATTGCTTTGTCCTGCTTGCAAAATTTTAAAATAATATGTTGACTTCTTTGGAAGTCTGATTTTGCTGTCATAAATGCATTTGCTTTTTTCTGTATTCTCGATTCGTTTGCATTTCGAATTGATAACACTATTTTATCTCATTATATATAGGTACACAAAAGATCTGATTGAAGTACTTTTTCCTGTAGCAAATGTTAAACTATTTCTTTATAAACCCTTTCGAATAGATAAAGTAGTACTTTAGCAGCAAGGATAGATGAAATGTCTTAACATACAGAGTAATCCATATATACTAACGGAGCAACCCAATTGGGATTTTTGTGCCAAAAATTGTAATTTCTTTGAATTTATATTTTTTCTCTTAAACTTGACAACTGGTTATAGAAGAAAATATTGTATCATACAAGATTGTTTATCTACTCCTGAAATAAGCCCACTCGTAAATTCAACCTTTTAATTCGTAAATAAACAATCTCTTTATCGTCTTGTATAATAAATGACCATAAATCCTCTTTTACATTAAAATTTTTAAACAAACTGCCATTTTGTTATTTTTGTTCCTATTTATATATATTATACAGGGTTTCTATAAATTAATAATTCATGCATCCAGGACGCTTAAGGAAATTATCGATTGAATCAGTTTGCCGCCTCTCAGGAAAGTGAATACAACTATTGCTTTGGCGTATAGTTGTCATCTGTCGATTGTTGAATTATTTGATATATTTTGTAGAATTATCAAATTTAAGGTTGCAGAAAGCTGCTCACATTTCGAAACTGTGGAGTGTCACGACCTCGTATAACTTTGATGTTATGTAGCGTATTTGTGAGGTTGTTGCTACAGTATGCCTGATAAATAATTGCACTACGATGGACTGAAAGATGCTTTTAGCTTGCAGCAATAATAAAATTCACAAACTAAGTCGTAATAACGTTAGCTGCACTACACAACGCTTCAACTGTGCCAGGGTGTAGTCTGTAGAGGTTATCACAAGCCTACTACACCAATAATTATTGTTATTTCTTAGCCTTGGAAGAAAAATAGAACCGCAAATTGTTAGAAAATCTTTATAGAACCACCAATTTCGTGACTGTAACTGATCTGTAACCTTCAGTACTATCGTGCTCATTGATGTTGAGTGCTCGCCGTGCTTATTGTAGCTTTGCAGCAATTCATAATGATGCAAGGTTTTCATATCACTGGCGTTTACCTAAATGAAGTTAAAAGTTTTATTATTAGCACATTAATACCCTGTGACATATAATAATGTCTTATTGCAAACTTTAAACGACCTCTAATTAGTTTAATCTTTTGCTCAACAATTTCGGATAAATTTTCTATTGTATGCCATACACTCCCATAATGGATCCACTGTATTAGGTTTGAGCTTAGTTCGCCTGAGCGTATACTGCAAATTAGACCAAAGTTTCGTCTGACTCTGCACGAAATACAGAGTAATACTGTAATGTGTCCGCCAGCTAGTGGTTACAGAAGCCAGCATGGCTATGCGTTAATATTATTTCTCCCTCAACTGACCGCAATTAAGGTAATAATAGGCCGGGGGCACAGGGTAGGAGCCGAACAATGGAAAACCCCTCCGCCCATCTACCGCAGTAAAACACATACGCAAGACAATGAGTAAGGTAAATTATACGGGAATACCTATCCTAAGTGGTGGAAAGCCAGAGGAGCTTGTGGTATTAATGGTTGTAACTTTGCTTCAGGATGATGGAATAAATGCATATTGTAGCAACGGTATGCATATTCCGGACTTCGGGAATGTTTCGGGAGGAAGAGCAGCAGAACTGAATTGATAATGAAACCAATTTAAAATTCCATGTAATGCATCCTCGCTTCAGTGTACGATGTGGCATACATGCCGGGTTTAAATTAAAACAGGCAAGCGGGTACGAATGAATGGGACGCGTTTTTATTTTGATATAGCAAAGAGCACAAAGATGATTTTTGAGCTATTCAGTAATTTTGCTGTATACATCTGCTAATACTTGATCTCAGGATCGACCAAAAAACTTACTGATAAGTCAGGGAACTGCTTTCGGATTCACTTAGATCTTATATGTGCTGCAGGTAGTTAGAAGTTTGGATAAACTCAGAATTATCCAAATAGAACATGGTTTATAATCAAGCGCTCTTAGATAAGGTATATAATAATTATTATAAACATGCAACTCTGATAAGTAGGCGCTGGTGCTAATAAAACAGTCAGTACTAAACTGTATTAGTTAATATTATTTATTTGTTACACAACAAATTGCGATACATAGGTATAATAACTTTTTCTAGTTTGCCAACGGTATCCCAACAAGAAGGTAGAGTTTTACGTTCCGTGTAATCAAAAACTGTAAATGAAGTAACCAAAAATGTTACCAATTTTTTTTAATGTCTCTACGGTTGTGAAAACAATTTACTCTCCTGGAGAGAAGCTTTATCCGGCTAGACCAATAATTTAAAAGAAAACAATGAAAAAACAACCTACCTGTTTATTTAAGGGAATACCACTACATCAAACTGCAGCTGTTACGTAAAGAATTTCACTTCACATTATTAAAATAAATTGTCTACATGAAACAAGTACCTACGTCAAGTTTGCACCTCCACATAGTTTAAAGCCTTTCAAGTGGATGCGGGTGCGGAGATCAGAGAGGCGTAGATGAAAAGAGCGCGTATTTTGGAGATACAGGGGAGCGCGATGCATCTCCCGTAGAACAGCAGCCCTCCGGCAGACTGCTGTTTTATAATGCCGGTGTGAATCCGACACCCATATCCGAGCCCTCGTGTAGGGCTGCTTCACTTTTTTTTATTGTTGCGAGCGATATTATTCTGAAACGTTGACGGTGGTGCTGGTTTTACATAACGCATGAGTATTGCTTCGAGCTAAATTTTGTATGATAGACAGATGCTAGCGGATAGTATTCACAATGCGTTGCTGTATAACAACAGCGAAGTAATGCAACGCCAATAAGCTAAAGTTGCAATCCAGCGATGGTCCAACAAGATCAAAATTGTTGTAGGTTATTTTACTGCATGCTATGCATTCTTCCTATAAAGGCTAGAATCTACAGTACTTCATCCTCCAATCTTTGATCAACTTATCCATATGCCTTGCAGTCGACTGTATACTCGCAAACGTTGAAGTAATGAATCTTTTAGCTTATGTTCTAAAAGAAAGCGCAATAAAATGAGGGAATCATAAGGTCTTTTCTCCCAGAAGACAAGTGAGAAAAATCAGCAAAGCGGGTAAATAATTAAGTTAAAAAAAATGAGTGTTCTAATGTGATGTGTATAAGCAACCAAGAAAACGTAAGAACTATCATATCATCATATCACATATCATATAAAACCGCATCTGAAATATTATCAAGATAAGATTGGACCCTACAGAAAGTGGGAGACCGTACTAGTACAACTGGGTAGAAATATTAATCTATTGCTGATGAGCTGGACTCTGGAGGTCACAAAAATACTAAATATGAGTCATTTGGTTGGAAGAAGCTAAGGCAACGTTATGCTTAAGGCACAACAAAACTCATACACTTAGACTAAAGTTTTCCGCCAAGTCAATTTACACACTTTTCCTTTAAAAAAACTAGTTGATAAGTACCTTACAAGCTTGCTTCAGAACCCCTTTGCATCGAAACTAGTTTACTCAACATATACCGACGAAAACAAGTGCACTGACTATAATGGTAGATACTTCCGTCAGCGAAGAGAAAATCGCCACGTCCACGGCCAAACGGGCCGGAAGTATCTATCGGTACGGACTTTGACCGTGAACGCCTTAATCACTATATCAAACACACTGACTAACAGAACTGAAAAAGTCTACAGGCAGCTAGGAATTAAAATTTTTTTATACTGAGAAAGCTTTTGACAGCACCTCAATTAAACCAATTAAGAGAACTGTAGGGAGGTGCGAAATGGACTTACTTGACAGGGAATTCCCCAGTGCATGTAACCAGATAAATAACAGTAATTAAGGGTTGTCCTCGGGGAGGTATCTTGTCACCCCTGCCGTTGAGCCTTGTAGTAGATGATGTCTTGTGGGAACCAAACTAAGAAGTTGTTTACGTCCCAGAACATGCAAACCATATTGCCACTTTAGAGTGTCTGTCTGTCTGTCGACTTTACAAAAATCTTATTGATAGCGTTTACCAGAAGAAGTTAAATTACCAGGGAGGAATGAGATTACACCCTAGACTGACTTTCAAGCCTCATTTGCTTGCCAAAAAAGCAGCAACAGCTCTGAGGCCTGCAGTACATTACGGCGTTTACGGAGTTTTTATCAAATATCTAATAAGCATCTCGTACAAGTCCTACCGCGACTATGAAAATGCTGCAAGATCCGCCTTCGTTATAGGTGTGATTAGTAGAGTTGGGAATAATCGGATGATTGAAAGAATCGGAATGCTCCGATTCCGAAGACGTTAATAATCGGAATAATATTCGGAATCGGAATAAAGTGGGCGAAGCGTCAGTCAGAATAGAAACGACACACGCGTCGCCTTAGCTCGGCGTCTTTCGCTTCCCATGCGATCGAGTTGCAGTTGGTGTTTATGATTTTCAAATTTAGATTAGATTTCGTGGTTATACCCTTCAACCTAAAGGATTGTTTTGCGTTGCCCTGTGCAGAAAGATTACCATGTACAATATTGCAATACCAATGATGGCTTAGTTATAGGTACATGAATGTTGCGTAAAACTATACTTAGAATTTTCTAACGTATGTCTCAAAAGTTTTGGCACAACATTCACTGGCGTTAAAACTGGCGATAATGAGAACACATCGAAATGGCTTTGGAAACAAAAATTCTTCAATCGATTCTCTTTATTGTGACAGCTCAGTTTTAAGTAATATTTGCATAGAAATGTCTTATAAATTAGATCTTCGGAAAAGTATATACTCTTTGGTTGGGCAGTTGCCAAAACCAGAGATAGTACGCTTGTTCGAAGATCAAAATATCGCTCGCCGTACTATTTATCGTACAATAGCTGAGTGTGAGCAAGGTATACCATGCCTAAATTTACCAAAAAGTGGAAGACCAAGAATTTTTACTCAAGAGAGAGCAGAAAGATTGGTGAGAAGGGCTAAAAATAGAGTTGGAGTGTCTCTCAGGAATATCGCACTTCTAAGGACACAGTTTCGAGGGAATTGGTCAGAAATGCTGTAGAATATCGAAAACGAAGAAAATGTCCAAAATATACGGAAAATCAGTTGGCACGGATACCACGATGTTGTCGGGCATTAAGGCGGATCCATTTTGCAAACGACAGAATCATCGTTATGGACGACGAAAAATATTTTACACTGGGCAATTCGGAGATGAAGGAAAATGATGGGTTTTATACCGACAACATAGAAAACTGTCCAGACAATGTAAAATATAAAGAAAAGGCGAAATTCGCCGACAAAATTTTAGTTTGGTGTGCCATTTCCACTGCGGGAATATCCAGGCCTTATGTCGGACGTGTAAAGGGCGAAGCAATAAACAGTCAGCGCTATATTCAAAACTGTCTGACCAAATTGGCTGACTTTATTCACGAGTATCATGCTGAAGACAACATAATGTTTTGGCCAGATTTAGCTTCTTGCCATTACGCACGCGAATCTCAAAATTGGCTTAACGCTCATAACATCCCATTTGTACCCAGAAACGATAATCCCCCTAACCTACCCCAGGCTCGTCCAATTGAAGATTTTTGGGCACTTTTATCTAGAAAGGTCTACGATGGAGGATGGCAAGCTGCAAATGAAGAGCAGTTAAGGAGTAGAATCTATAGAAAAATAAGAGAGGTAGATGGCGAGGTAGTCCAAAACCTAATGCGCGATGTCCGCAGAAAGTTGCGCCTTGTTGAGGAGCACGGGCCGCTTCATTTGATTTGAATTGTTAATTTTGTTGTTTGTAATATTGTTAATCCTTGCATATAATTAAAATTTAAGTAAAATTATCTTTGCGTGTTAAAATTGAATAAAGTAATTTGTGCCAAAACTTTTGAGACATACGTTACTTACCAAAACTTGCATAGGTACGGCGTGATTATGTCATTTCTGTATTCTGTATAAATTTTCAATGAGATCTTGTTATCGGTGTTCAATTTTATTCTCATATTATTTGCCATAAACATTATTGAAGTTAAAAGCTAAAGTCATGGTTAATAACGATAATAATTTTAATAATTAAGAAACTCACTGCTTCAGTCAGACAGAAACGTAGTGAAGTTTACACCAATCCGTTTTGGCATTTGGAAATAATATTACGGAGAGTAGCGCGTGAAAAACACGCATCAATACCGAGCAAGCGTAGGCGATCATGTATTTCGACAGGTTTCTAAGTTTTGATATTATAACTTGCCTATGTTTTTGTATTGCATTTTACTTGTTTTTGAATTTGTATTTTGTATTTGAACGAATATTCCAACAAACAGTCATAGCCAGCGGAATGAGCTTATTGTCRGTATCGAACAAGCGCGAGCGATTGGGTAATTCGGTAAGTCTCTAAGATTCGATACATAACCCACCTTCCTTGCGCAAATTGTTTCCTATTCCGATTCTAGTTCATATTCTGATTCCAGCAAAAAGTTTCCTTCGCATCGTGTGGTGGTTATCATCGGTATGACAGTAAACGCGAACCGTGTGCGGGGTGAAAATAATCGTATTCCGAATATTCTGAAATAATCGGAATCATCCGAATATTTGAATAATCGTAAACATTCCGAATATTAATTCGGGTAGTCCCAACTCTAGTGATTACTTTGTTCTTGATGTTTTTTCGAAGCTGTATAATTGTTATTTTTGAGTTTTAGTATTTTTATGTTGCTGTATGTTGTTTTTAAGTATTGTTCCGTTTGTCCTATATACTGTTTGTTACACTGTTTGCCATTGTATACTGTACATTGAACGTGATCTTTATTCTTGTGGTGGTTGTATTTTTAAGGGTGTGTAGAACTGTTTAAAACGTATTAATTCGTCTATATGTAGTTTGCATTTGATATGGTTTTAGCATTTCTTAATTTTTTGTGTAAGGGGTGGTATGGTAGGGTTAAGTATAATAATTACGTCTATGTCATGTCGCCTGCTTCAAGACAATCTGTGGACAGCTGTTTCGGCTTATAAAGCCTCCTCAGCACAGCTATAGTACCCAATGCAGACAACACGGCATAGATCTGGCTTCCCTTATATACGACAAGGTAGGCGATGTGTATGCGAGATTAGTTCTCCACAGAGACAAGTGGATGATGCCGTATTGCCACTAGATGGCACGGTGTCATCCACACTGTAATTCTTGTAGGGTTAAGTATGTCATGTTCGTGCTTTCTCTTATTTATCGGTTTTAAACTATTATACAGTTTTTCTCTTTGTTGCTTTGTCGTGTTGCTTATTACCTTAGTTGGGTAATTGTTACTGTTTAGTACTTCAGTTATTGTGAATAAGGTTTCATTTATAATTTCTGGAATAGTGAATTTTATTAGTCGTTGTATTGTATTGTTCAGAATAGATATTTTTTGTTTGTGTGGGTGGTTAGAATGATAATTTAAGATTCTTCCCGTTTCCGTTGGTTTTGAGTACCATTTTGTTATACTTTTGTTACTCTTTTTAATCAATGTAAGGTCAATATAGTTAATTGTGTTGTTCTTTTCTGTCTCTATAGTTACTGTAACCTCAGAGGCACTGACAGAACATCGGCATATTTTTTTGTCTTATTAATCACAGAATTATTTACCAATTATTTATTTACTTAAAATAATTTTTGAGTACACCAACCTCCATTATTTGTAAATACCAAGAGATGTTGCTGGAAGTACATATGTAAATAAAAGTTTTGATATGCAACTAAACACTGAATACCGCTAAAAGTGGGAATGCTTTAAATATGAACGCAACATTGCAAGACATATAAGCTGTCAAATAAGGTATTGCACAAATGATTAGTTGTGCATAACCACTCTTTCGAGTAAATTGTGTACTTAAGTATTTTATTTAAACAGTAAGTTAAGCTAATATTGTGCGAAGTGTTTTAACCTTAATTTCACAGCATATGTGTTAGGTGGTTAGCGATTTGGAAAAGGAGGCGTTGAGACCTGGAACTTCAACTAACCGGGGATGCATATCAGTCTCTTCATAGCACACAGTTTCCGTCATACTGATTTTGCTAAGCCGCCAATTAAAGAAAAATTACACATATCTACTTCATGGCGGAAATGTTTTACTCTTATCTAAATATGTAAATTATAAAAGGTTCTTAAACAGTCTTCAACTATACGTACCCCTGTATTAAAAAGAGAATTCATGTTATAATTTTTTTTCAAAGAATGTGTGGAGCTTACATTCACAGCCCTCCGTTCTAATTTTTAACAAGACTATCTATCTCGTGACGTATTGTAAAGCAAATTTAGGTCAATGAGAGCTTTTTTACACTTACCCACACCGTGACAAATTACTTATACCATTCTAGTACAACGGCGTGCTCATATACCTCAAGCGACTCTATTGGAGTTCTTACCTGAAACAAAAGAGAGGTCGATTTTAATTTAATTAGTTCATAATGAGGTGGTGAGAACAAGAATTAGGGAGCGGGCATTGTGTTACGAACGTCCTAGCAATGAGCGGACTATCGAGGAAAGCTAAGGAGCGAAATCGMTTGTGGAGTGAATGGGAAACACAAAGGGGGCGTCAAATTGAAAGACAGAATCAGGAGAAAACGCAGTCCTACTGTTCGTAACAACCGATAAATTGAAAACTGGGGAAACATTAGCACGTGTTGAACGGAAGCACGGCGAGGGTTGCAAACGAAGGTCTTTTCTGGACGCAGCAGTAAAGGCGCGGAAATCAGACGTAGGCCGGCCACGCGGTATTATACTTTGGACGCTTGAAGCATTTTCTGAAGGGGACCAGGAGCCGTAGGTAGGACGGAATGGGATTTATTCACAATACTATTTCAGGCAGGCTTCAAAAAATATTTGATTTGACCTTCGCAGTGAAAAGGGTAATTTTAGATCGATACAACAGTCAGTACAGTCCGCTGGTTCACAAGTAGAAAGTAGGTTCTTACTAATACTGCCACTAATATAATAATAAAAATTGTGGTGGGAGAGTACAGTACAATAGGCTGACAGGCAAAAATAGTAAAAGGCAAGTCAGATGATTTTTTTCTGCACAGAAAAGGTCCATCTACTGAATCTTGTGTAACATTGCAAACTGAATTGAGGAAAAATATTATGTTGCTGTCTTTGAAAGTAACCTGTTTACAATTAGATATCACAATGGGGTTGTAGCCCTTGATAGGAAATCGTTATACAACACATATGTGACTGAACCTAATGCAGTTAGAAGCAACAGAAAAAATATTTGTAATGTTTTAATATCTTATATATCCGCTAAATTCAAATATTGTGTGATACGTCAGCGTTCCCTCAAGCGCAATTCGCTATTGCGCCGATGCGCTGAAAGCCCTGTTGCACGCTTGACGCCTTTGTCGCTGTTGAGCATTCTTAACATTTGTTTACCTTTTGGTTTTATGAACAGAGAACGTGTTAGTTTTGTTTTTATTTCCTTGGTATTTATACAAAGCATTTTTTTACCAAGAAAAGGACAAACATTTAACAAAAAAGTATCTAGAACAAGAACAGTTACATTATTTACGTTATATGACCTTGACAGTTGACAAAATAAGCAAATAAGCCTGCAAAGAAAACTCTTGTGGCCAGATCGTTCGATTTCACGCAAATTAGGCGATTTTGGGTTTCGACTTAATAAACTGATATAATGGCAGCTACATAGACTGTAGCTCAAGTTTAAACGAGTTCACCTAATAAATAGTTGTTCCGCTTTTAATATCACTTAAAATATGTACTTATTCTGCGGCTGCCATAAATTGAATTCTGTTTGCGATATATCCTCTACGAGTTAATATTTTAATTTAATACCTAACTATATTTTACATTTTAATATTTACAGTGAAAACGACTAGCGTATCGCATTTAACACATCCATTCGCGTACAGTTGTTATAATTAATAATTACGGTTGCTAGTTTGGGAAATAAAATGGCAACGCTGCTGCGACTTCGGTTTTAGAAACCTCATCACGGCCACAGAAATCGTATATTTATATATATTTTATTTTAATAAATAAGATTTCTGTGATCACGGCCGACCGCACTGACTGGTATGATCACAACGGCGCGTAGCAACATMACACAATTACATCGCAGTAAACGCGCCAGGGAGCGGTGACGTCAGATATTCAAACTTTAAGCATAAACAATTATTTTTAAGCATTAGGTAAGAGCTTTGCGAAAAATGAAAAACACGGGTCTACTTTTTCATGTAGATTCATATTCTTCAATAAAAAAAATGGGGGCTACAGGCCCATTATATAGCGTATGTCAAACAGTAGTGCATATACCCTTTTATTATGAAATAATCCTTGGGAAAGAAAATAATATTACTTAACAAAAAAAGGTATCATATCAGAGGGCCGATTATTAGAAGTTGTTGACCATTTTGATGTAGACACGTCTTACACCGCACTTCGAGGTACAATTTTGTAATTTCGAACTATGAGATATTACGGTTTATAAGTGTGGCAACAACCTAGCGAGTCCAGTGAAATAACACTATTTTAAATGACTAATATTTGTCACATACATTTTAACTTTACCACGTACTTGAAATTCATCAAATATACATCCACCCAGAACTTTTTTGCAAAAAATGTCTGTTTTAAACGTCTATCATGAATAATTACAAATTCATTATAGCCTTACTATAATTATTAATTATAATGGTATTTTACAATTTTTTATGTATTATCCGAACTGTCTATGTGTATGAAAGCACTTTTAAGTACGAACCCTTCATCATTTTTCACAACCTAAGCCATATAGAGTGCCACTCGTTTCTTGTTTGTTTTGTTTGTTTCTGTGACATTATTCTTTTGCAGAATGTATCAGATATTGCATATCTTGCACACTTCGATTAACCACGACAATATTCCCATAAACCTTGTTGCACGATCATAATCAGTAGATCTTACACCCACTACCGACCCCGTTTCATTAAATGTTTTAAATTGTTCGTTGACGCATTCGGTCAAAAATTATGCTCTATTTTATTCAAGGCGACCGGTAATTATATTAAATATTAATCTTGCTTTCAACTGAGACTATCTTGTATACTTTATGTCAAAGCAAGCAAACGCTGGTTTACGGCACTGCCATAAACTTCAGCAGTGTATATCACGGATATCTAGAAATTATTGCCAAACATGTTCATAAACTACAATTCGATACAAATCAATAAATTACGAGACAGCAACTGAAGCCTTGGAAACCCGAAGTTTCGGAATAATGGTGTTGTAGATATATAGTGCAATTAACTAACTCCAGAACAAACACGGATACGGTCAAGAATATATGGCGCTAAACCGAGGACTTAAAGTAACAATTTGCGAGACAATTATACGTCGTTTAGCTATTGTGGGTGTAAAAAAGTAAGTACCGAATGCAACTACGCCAAATAAAACGACAGTGATTACAAACAACCGTTTTATAGTTGTCTTTAAATATAAGAATTGTAACAAATCATACGTTAAATATGTTTTGATAGAACGTAGCGGAAATATATACACTTCTAATCGACACAAAAATAATATTGATAAAGTTTAAATGCCTTCAAGCTGTTACCTAAGTCTAAGGTGCAGGAACATTATAAATACCTAGTTTCCTTCGCCTACTGGAAGACAGGTTAACAAAACTTCAGAAACTGTTGGGAACGTTTCGCTTATACAAGCTGATAACATTCATCATTGCAACTCTGAAGAAAAATCAGGTTAGTTGAGAATATACGGCGAAAAGGTTTGCTTACTTTTGAAGAGATGAACCTGTACTGTCACTGTTCGCAGCTCGTTTAACCTGAATTTTTATTCCCTCTGTGGAGTTCGAACTTTCGCAGCAGCTTTCTGAATAAATGGAATCCCTTTCCTGATTTTAAATCTGAGAGGTTTCAGTCTGATCCAGCTTACAATGACTGAATCCAGCTAAAGAAACCCTCCAACACCAGCTATAACGTTTACCGAATAGCCAGCGGGGTCAAGCCCCCGGATATCGAGATCTCTGGATATCATTAATTTCCGATATTACGTGGTGGAAACTATTAGTGGGAGAAGCGAAAATGACGGGGGCCTAAAGGACAAAATCGACTGAACAGCAGTTGGTTACATATAAGGAAAAAAGCGCCAGCTCCAGTATATACACCGCATCGCAAATCCGTTCTTTCAAAATAGTAGTTATCGTATAAAATGTTTTGTACGAGGGCATATTGATATCTAGTTGGCCTAGACACTGTCCAGTGAACAAAATTTAATTTAGTTGCTGTGTTAACAACTATACTATTTTATAAACAAGCTGTCAAAGTTTGGCACCCAAAAGTTCAACTGTGACAAAACTGTGAATTTGAGAAAACGGCATGCTTGAGAGAAAGATAAATTTTGGTAAAAACGGGTTTCGGTCAGTTATTAAGTGTATATTTTTGAAAGGGTTACTAGGGTTACTGGCAATGAACTTTTTGCTGATATGGTGGAAACGTTAGGTGATCAGTGTCCTACATATACCGCTATTAAAAACTGCGTTGCGGAATTTACAACAGGAAGATCAGATATCAAAGGTAAGCACCAGGAAGACCATTGCGGAAAATATATATTCTATCCACGATACGAATTTACAAGATCGACGAATTGTGCTCACACTAATAGCAGAAACATTGGGCACATCCCGCAAACGTGTGTTTCATATTGTTCATCACGATTTGGGAATGAGAAAGGATTTTACCAAACGCATTGCGATATGCTTCAACGCTGAAGCGTGTACGGTCGAAAAACTTCTTATATCGCATTGTCACTATAGAGGAAATATTATAATCCATCACTACGACTCAGAGACTAAACAACAATCTAAATAGTGCAAGCATTCCGGATCTCGACGACCCAAAATTTCCGTGCGCAAAAGTTGGCTGGCAAGAACCTCGCTTCAGTTTTTTCGGACAAACATGGGATAATTCTGTTAGATTAATAGCAACGAGATGAAACTTGTCACGGGAGCATATTATGGTGAGTTGCTAACAAAATCACGCGAAAGGATTGTGGAAAAAAGACTTGCCAAAGATGTGCTCTACTTCCAAGATAATGATCCTGCCCACAAGTAGTTGATTGCTTTGCAAAATAATGATAAATTTGTTTTGGAATGGGTTGACTACCCACCTTATTCTCTCGATTTCAAACTGTCCCAAAGCTCAAATAATATTTTAAAGATAAAAGATTTTCGACATATAACAAAGTCATATGTGCCGCCTAGTAGTGGTTGGCAGGCCAAGTTAAGAATTTTGCAAGGGTTTAGGATTACTTTATGAACGTTTTGCTATACGTCTTAAATTTTGTTTTAAAATATTGTGCCGTTTTATATGGTAGGCCCTCATATGTTGTGCTATTATTCAGTAGAACAAGCTGAACGTAATGAGTCATATATGTTTGACAATTGTCCGAGGTAATTAGCGGCAATTGACACGTTGATCTTTAACTCCGCGCAACAGGAAAGTTGGAGTTGTATTATTCATTCAATTAGTTGCGAGCTCTAGGTTATCCCGTAATCAATTAGCTCATACGATGGGACGGTGACCTGTGCTAACAAGCTTGTCGTTGACCAATATATTATCTAAAAAATGACATGATCAATACTTCCCAATGCCTGTATCGCAAGAAGAGCCGCAGTTCCCACCCTTTAAGTTGATTAGCTATATATTAAGTTTTTGTCAATTCAGTATAACCAAACACATAACAAAATATTGTAGCTGATAACGATTCAGGAGCAAGATTGGTCCTTCTTCTAAGCACCCAAAATAATTAAAGGTAAACTACGATAACCAAAACAATCTGCCTCAGTAGTTCTGGTTGAAACACACTTCAAACGGCAGCATGTTAAAGTAAAAGCATGCCCCATTCACTTGGTGGAAACAGCAGCAGTACAGAAAACATAGTCGTAAAGATTGAAGTTTGAAAGGAAAAAGTGCGAGATTATACTACTGCCATCAATAAAAGAAGACACTTTCACGTCATGGTTAAAGTTAGGGTTGAGGTAATAGCAGAAACTATTGATGACCCCCTTCCGTAATCAGATATCCTGATAGCGTTGTACGTAAGAAGAGAACAATTATTCAAGTTCTTGAGTTCTAATCCAGTTATAGTGACTTATCCATATACTGGAAACAGTTGTTGTCACAAATGTTAGAGCAATAAAGTTGGAAGATTTTGTAAACACAAAAAAGACAACAAAAACGAGATTAGAATATTGAGGAATTCTAGGTGGATTGTGTAAGGCATTAAAAACAATGAATGGCATCCAAGTTTGCATCGAACTGTAAGTTACAAAGACCAGGGTATGTAAAGAAGGTTTATTAGAAACGCGTATTAGTGGCAAATACACTTGACAAAGGTAATAATTCATTATGATTGTTCCAGTAATTTTTGAAACTGTACGTCATTTTGATTAAAACGCAACCTGAAACCATACCTATTTATAGACCGCAGAGTCCGTACCTCTAAGTAAATAAGTATCTAATCATTTATACTGCCAGTTTAAGTATAATATCCAGAAAGAAAAAATACACCTTCCGCCCTATAATAACATTCTACCCTTGCATTTGGCTATTTTTACCGTTTTGGTGCTGATTTCGGCACCCCTGGTCCTGAAAAGGAGATGCACTAAGCAACTAGTCATGAAGCTCTGATCATTGCAACCCCATCTACAAAATTAGTTACTCGTGAAACGGTTTCCCCGCATTTATTTATGCGCTATAATATAATATGTTACATGAGGTTAAACACCCGATATACAGCTATGTACAGTGCAGCCACAGACTCCATTTGTAGAATTATCTGCAAATTAATTTCCGGTAATGGATAGACCAACTTGCAAACAGTATTATGTTTATATACTTCATGTACGCTATTCCACGTTTTGAAAGAGGACTAAATTTGAGCTGATCTACAGTTCGTATAAACTAAAGATGCGTGCCAGTAAAATTATTAATTATGCAATAAGCAGGTTTTTTAACAACGATGTTAATGCTTTATATGACAGTATCAGGTAAAGTATGTTACCAAAAATTTTTTAACTGGGTTTTATGACTGGATTGTGTATATTAATTTTTTAATATATATTTTCTGTAGCTATATATGTAAAATAACCGCTGATAAAAAAAAGTAATTCGCTAAGCCTATTCTTAGTATCTAATTTACGAACACATTATGCACCTGTTTTGGTCAACACACTATGTATATGACAAAAAGTCGTGAGGTCGTCACTTGCCCAAGATTTGACTGATTTTGATATCTCACTTCCTTTTGTTATTGACCTATTTCCATCAGAGTTTGTAGACATATTTCTGGACCGAAAACTTTTGCAACCTACAGCTACAGGTACTACTTAAGACGAATTGAAATAAACATTTATCAAGTACGCCGAATTTCAAGACGGTGGTAGGTTGAAAGAAGCGCTCCAAAGCAAAGGGCACAAAAGTCGCAAATCATTGCTCAAAGGCACTTTTGTGGAGGGCCCCTAAACGTACACGCAATACCACAAAATCCGTTTAAAGCACGAATTGAATTTTACATTGAGTGCAGGATGAAATGGTACGTCTCTGTGCTGCCTGGCGTGTTCGTCATTCTGACTGACGGTATTACATTTAGTTCCTGTGATAACATAAAATATACATCGAGAATCGGTAAGGATGCCGCATGGGGGAAGATATCGGGGAGATGCACATATGAATTTGTGTGAAGGAAATATACGGCATAAAAAAGCTCCATTTTCAAAGATACCAAAGTTAAGGAATACTCACACTAATACAGAACTAGGGTACAAAATGCATTTTACATAAAATTATATGGTGATTATTGATTTTGACACTATAAGTGTTCAATAATATTAATACTTTAATTGACATTCATCTAATGCTGTTCGTTTATCTTTCGTTTGAAGTCCAACTCCAGGCAGTCTTTTTTATCAAAACTGAAGCCTAAGCCAAACTATTGACTGTACTGTTATTTTCGCCCGAAGTCACAGCAAAAAACGATCCAATGCTTTTTACCAGTAAACATGAGATTTGTAATAGCTTTTTAGCATTTTATCCATGCAAATTAGGTTTGGTCACGCTATATTTACACTACACTACACAGTAAATGCTTTTACCACTTAAAATTATACTACAAGAGCTTGAACCACGAAAAATTTAAGCAATACATATAGTCTGTACTGTTATTTCATGGTGTTACACTCTTAATTTTTATACAATTTTGACTAACATCAAATAATTTGGTGAAGTCGTATTTTCTGATAATAATAATATGAAAATTATATACGTCGCAACCGTTGTCCCTACCTTTCAAGATACGTGACCTTATATAAAAATAGATAGCAATGCCATCTGTCAGCATTACACAGACATGATGACAAGGCCACCTAGTTGCCTTAATAAGAACTACTTCCTAAATGAAGTGAGCTGTGTTCTATCAAGTTGGCATGCACCTGCATACATCAACTTCATAACAGGCCGCCACGGCACATTTTTCAGGCAGGCAGGATCCAACATACATTAAAATACATGTCTATGCTATTCTGTCTGCATCACAACCAACTAGACAGATTCGTTTCGCTGTTGATACAGTGTAGTTAGGCCAAGCGCAGACAGTGTGGCATAAAACTGGTTTTGGCTATATACCAAAGGTTTGGTATAATCTAAGTAGAAAATTAGATGACAATGCCATCTGTCAGCATTACAGTGACATGACGTTTCGAAAGATCCCTACTCAGTTGACATTTTGGACGCGTATTGCTCTTTTCTTTAAAATGACAGTTAAAAGGAGTGTTATTGTGTGCTGAGCGGCATCTTTTTGTTATTTCTTCTTCTATTTCTATTATTTACTTTTAATGAAGAATATACTTTTCTCAGGAATGCGTAGCAGCATTTTACTATGTAAGCGCATGACAATGATTTGTATCTAATTATATTCAAGTAGGTATATAGCATACGCACTGTATTAATAAAATAAAAACATTAATGTAGCGAACCCCCTAACAAAAAAAATTAAAGACAAATAAACACTATAATGGCTGACACACTAATTTTATTTCTGCGTTTGTAAGTTACAGACAAAGAATATTATTATGTGAGACACATATATCTGGTAAAACCTGCAGGTGGTCAAATCGTGAACAGAAACAGAACAGAAATAAGTGTGGGCAATGACAATGAAGTAAAATTATATAGTTCTTAATGAAACTTGTAAAAAATGTGATGGTCAAAACAAGCAAGTTTTATAATCATTATCATGCCATACCTAGATATGACATTTAATATTGCCTACACACACCATGGATGATTAAAAATTAGGTGAACAATACAATTTTGGGTTACGTATTTTTCTAATCAATTTTTTAAAATACAAATCTTTGATATTTACAATAATAAGGTACTTTATTCTTAGGCAAAGGTCATATTGTTGGCAAAGCCCGTATGTGGTTTAAAATTTTTTGTTTGATCGTTGTAGTTTGCATCTGAGATCGTGCAGAATTTTTTATAAAGAAATTTTTTTTTCTAGAAAAATTAAAAATAAGGAAGTTTTCCATATGTTGCCAACTTGCTTAGACACATTTTGTGTAATAATACATAATCAGTTTATATAAAAAATTGACAAATATAGTACAACAATATCTGGTGTATCTTTTGTATTTGCTTATCTATTTAAAAAACAAGAAGATCAAGGTTTTATGAAAGTTCTTCCTGAAATTGATTTGAATTAAAAAGGCAAACTACCCTCAAAGGCGACGACGGCACATCGCATCCTTCGTGGCCTGCGGCTCACTCCCAAGTTGTAAACTAAGTTGTAAATCCTCTTCTCCGGAAGTCCTCAGGCTTTTTGGACAGTTTGATCTCAGGACACTGTCGTCTGCGGTCTCAGCTAAACTATGTCATGAGAATAAATGGAATCTTCAATTTGCTCCAGCGGCAGCTAATTCAATCACATCAAAGCGATGTCGGATTTACATAACAAAAGTATGGGCGGCGCAATTCGCTTACAAATAAAGCCTTCGTATCAAACTTCACTCGCGATGCGTAGAGGAATATTTAACTTTAAACGGCACACGAGGTAACAAACTGGAGCCCCTGTCTCGCATAACTCAATTTTCGTTAAGGGAAGTTGGCTGAAATTATGTCTTTGTTGGCGTTCACATCCCGTGCAAGTTTAGGATTCTTGGTTTAGTTCTATTCGGAGAAACGCAAAGTGGGCTTGCCTCAATATTTGCTAATTATTGCCAGTATTCGCGCTGAATATATCTTTTAAACCAATGCATTATCAATTAAGCTCCATGCCGTTCTCCAATTACAAAAAAGCTGCAATTGCTGATACATTGTAAAATCACTTTTCTTCACCCTGCATTTTTATTACAAAAACAGTTTCCTGCAATGCGTAAAGATTACCGTCTGCATGTTAACAGGTCGGCTGATTTTTTTGTACTACGCGACAACTGAAACAAAGTGCAGTGGTAATAAAAGCAAAAAAACTTTAGATGTTCCCCGCGTTCCCCATTAAGGCGATAAGTAACACATTTGATTATAATATTCAATATCCGAATCCATTCGATCCAAAAGTTAATTATTCACATTCATCAGGATATTTTCACTAACACTTCGAAATGCGTTGCGTATTGGTCCTTATTGGACACGGCTTGGGACCTCTTCCAATCCATCTATATGGAAACACTTCATTTACTTACATTTCTACCATAATGGTCAGGCGCCTTGTCATGCTGTTACCACGTTAGTTGCATAACAGCAAGCGCAAGATATAACAATTGTGCGCGGCTATCACAGTCCGCAACATCCTATTCTTGTACCCGTTGAACGTGGTACGGATGATATCTACTTCTGCGCAGTACCTATTCGTGATATAGAGGCATGACCCACTTCTAAATCCTGGCTTATTTGTTGCGTACTTAGATGTGGATTTTGAATAACTGCAGCAGTTACTAAAACTTGATTTTAGTCTTGTGTTTTTGATTTTTCGTGTTCACATCCTCATATCCATCAAAGCCAGTTCTATCATATCTGCTTCCAAATGCTCAAATGCCGTTGCGTTAGACCGAATAATGATATAAAGATTGAAAGGGAAGAAATTCTAACTATATTAGAAGTACTACTAATGAAACGTTTAAGAATAGGTATAAGAGCGCTCTCCAGAAAACGCGACGTGTATATTAAACTGCAGAAATATCGAATTCCATTTTTCGTAAGCGGTTTTAAGGACACAACTGTATTTTGATTTCTAGTTCAAGGGAATGGAGTTGTACAATTTACAGGTATTGTAAAAGAAAGAATTTTGGAAGAAGCTGTGTTTGTGAAAGTGCATCCCTTCTGCAACTCCCAGATGTTTTCCGCTTTACTAATTTACTAATTCAATGACAAAAAAAGTCTCTGCGAGTGATTGCCTATTATTTTTGGAAATGAAGCGAGGATATTCCAATGGCGTAACGCTGTAAACGCTAAAATTATAAAAGAGTCAAATACTGAATATAATTCTGGGCGGCCGTAATGCCTCTGATAAAGGTCAAAGGTCTATATGCCTATATATTTAAAAAGCATTAGAAGTTTAAGTATTAAAATTACATTTTGAAACATCTTTATCACAATGAAATTAATAAATTGCTACAATCTGAGTAGTTTCTGAGATCCCGAACCTAACATGAATCGCACTGCTCTAAAGCTCAAAAAGACTCATCCAATTGTCGATAAATCAACAACTTCAGTCCAAGCTGGCCATTAATTTGCTATTGGAATCATTATAGCCGCCACATCAGCATGATAAATGGTACAAACAACTGCATAATGTCAAGCTATTAACCGAATGCACACCGTTTTGTTGCTCCTAATTCATCGACATGCCTTCGACACCTTGTTACGCTCGAGGCCCCAGCTACTAGTTAGCGACCTAACCAGAGGTGCGCTTTGAAAGCGGGATGAAGTGGCCTATTATTATTTACAGGTAAACGTACTCTTGTCAACACTGATTACTTAATGCAGTTTCTCCGCGATCTAAGATTAGGATTAACGATATCACCTGTCACTTGGCTGGGTTAAATTAGGTAACGGAGAACGTAATACGGAGCTAACTAACCTTGATGAAGTTTAATAAAGCACGCTAACGACATGAGCTGAACGCCAAGAAAGCTCGATATTTGAAAGGGACGGAGAGCTGCAACGAGCGTTAGCCAAATTACGTTAGCCTTAAGTTACTTAGGGCATGATGTAGGTGCATTTTAGCTCAAGCCAACTATATTAATATAATGCATTGCATCATGAGAGGCGTCTTTCAGTGGAGCATTAGCACCACACTATAACGAGGTGCACTCATTTGTTTAACTATCGGACCTATTATCATCATTCGCGTGCTCGATAGGAGTTTCTATTATTACATGAAGCACCTGTAGATCTCAAAAGCTAATTAAAAGTGTATTAGCTATAATGTTACGGAAAAGTTTAGAACAACTTTTGGTTACTGCAAACATAATATAATGTAAAAAGGTTCAAAAGATGCAGATTTCTAGTGTAATTTCCTTTATCTGTGCAGAAGTACCGAAATACATTGAATTCAAAAACACCAGGTGGTCAGTATTAACATGTTCTTTACAACGTCACCCCTCACACCATCAATAAAATTTCTAGTTTCTCCAGAAATTGGTCGGAGCTGTTGGATATACCATGCGCATGTCTCACCTCGTCACCTGCAAATGTCCATGGTATTGAAGAAGTAATTTTAGGGAACAGAAAAATAGACGTCCGAAGTGTTACATATTATATATGGCTCACCCTCCATACAGTCCGACTTAGCTCAGAGTGCTTGTAATCTGTTTGGAACACAAACGATGGACAGTTGACTCACAATGTCGGTACCGTGCTTACGAACTAGAAATAAAACCCTTTTACGGTGCGGACATAAATGCTTTGGTGATCGCGATAAAATAAATTTATTTAGGTTAAAGTGAAAACTATAAAATTTTAACAAATTTTCCTGTCAGAAGATAAAGATCGCCATTGAAATCTCCATCGCATATATGTGTTTTGATTTCGGAAAACGTCTATTGAAGGTTGATGCATCTAGGGAATAGTGATCATTGCAAGCAGTCTGGTTGTTCCTAATGAGCCAAGTTTCGCACCTACTGGACATTTACATAATATAAAAACAGAGATGATTAATACCTAATTCGTGAGCAATATAGCGAGTAACGGTAATAGTAAAACATTTGTTTATAATCCTACTTCCAAATTTTTATTTTTGCCAAAATTCTTTTACTGTTATTTTATTTTATTTTATTTAATAACTTCCAAAGATATCTTCTATTCATTATTAGATATAACGGTGCTCTTAGTATTACAATCGAAGTTGCTTGTTTGATGCAAATGAGAAGTCTTAAAGACGCCGATAATTTCTCAGAAGCAACGTTGAAACGGCTCCAACGCAAATACATCCTACAACGTAACTGAGATATCTTACGAGGTGGCGAAATGCGAAACGTTGTAGTTGGATTAGCCCCACAAGTTCCGAGGGCGTTTATGTGTGGTAAATTCCCACCATTTAAGGCAGAACTGCATATAGTAAACGTGAATATGGCATCACATACAAACTCGTCTAGGAAGTACGGTATAAGCTGCATTTACGTGGTGAAATACGTTAATAAATAAAATGCCCGCAAAGATCTACTTACAAGTCGCTACATAAACTTATTTAAAGTCTTGCCAGTCTGATTTTCCTTCTCATATTGAATTAGTATAAAAAAGAAACGATGGTAAGTCTAATTTGGATTGTTGGTCCAAAAGTACAACGCAATCTGAATGAAAAGAATGATATGTTCTCTGCCTACATATTTTAAACATCAATTTGCCACCAAAATGTTTGAGTATTGTGTTTACTAATTAACAATAAGGAATTAAGAACGCACATAAGCAATAAATCCGAACGAGATACTCTGAGGTTGTAGCCGAGGCATAGTTTAAGTTATAAGTTACCTATAAATTATAACGTGCTGCATTTAAAATTCTAGGGTACCGATCCGATCTGTTTCATTTTTGAAACATTTTATCTAGCATCAAAGTAATTTTTGATAAATATCAGCTAACTTGTCATCTTTTTTTTTACTTCTAAGGCGTGTCACATTTCTGCCTGTACTATAGTGACTTTATGTCATAAAAATCAAATCCTCGTCGAGTTGTGCCGTGATGTATGGATATAACCTTGTTTGACAGTATATCGTTGCAGACTGATGGCGATTATGATAAGATTTGTTTATGTTATTGTGGATTAAAATATATACCTACACTAATTACATATTTATAAAGACATTGTATTAGAAGATGCTCACTCCAAGTAGACATGTTGAATCCTGAGCAGGCACTACCATATTATGATCACGTGGTCGTCATTCTTTCACAATTGTCTTTTACTTGTATTGTATTATAGTCAACTTACTCGGTCTACTTTTTTGGTATCGGTCGACTGAAAAACTAATTCAATTAGCATATATCATAACAGAGATAATCTATGGATGACTATGTCTATAAAATTGAATTAAAAATCGCTGAAAACTATATATGCCAAACGTCAAAATGCACTGTTTTGTCCATGTTTACTAGTAGTACATTAAATAAAAATATTTCAGGACATATTGTAACGTTTATTTTTCTTTTCAAAATACACATCACTGTAATACCAAATTGTCTCGCTGTCAGAAAATAATTCACACAGGAATATTTAAGGAATGGCGTGATAGAGCGATACGGTGTAAACCACAAGAGTATTCATTCAGTATTGAAGAATAAAAAAAAATAATAAAGAAGCTCCTGGATTGGATGGCATGCAGGCCTCTGTGAAGGCATTGCGATGTACTTGTATAGTATTTACATCCAGTGTATAAGAACGGTTTTCGACGATTTGGAAAAGAGCGGACTTAATACACAAGGGGAAAGTGACCTTGTCTGAAAAAACTGTACTGAAATGCAGACAGGAGAAGGGCTACTTAACCCAAACCAATATGGTTTCAAGAGTGGGCGGTCGACAAAGATGCGATAAACAAAGTGATGAAAGAATCAAAACCACTCAAGATAAATACGTAATAGTGACATTTGTGAACATTGCGGGAGCCTTTGACAACGCGTAGTGGCCGTCCCTATTCAATGAACTGGTGGAAATGGTGTAAAGGAGTAACTAAACACTTAATCAAAAATGGCCTCAGGGATCGATCTGCAGACCGGTCTTCTGGGGCATCATCATGGACAAACTGTTAAAATGTTTAAATAATAGTGAAAATGTGACATCAGCGATGGCATACGCAGACAAACTAGCGATAATGGTAAGAGGAAGCTCAAGAAACGACTTGGAGCGGAAGTTGAATGAAACACCGATACAACTTAAAAATGAGTGCAAAGAAAACGTGGCGAAAAAACAAGATACACGCTAATGAAAGGATCACTCTTGAGATACCGAATAATAAAACTGAGAATAAATGGTTGCGAGGAAACAAATCAACTAATACCTAAGACTAGAAGTTAATGAGAAGTTGAATTTTCTGAGCTAGGATGAGCAAGTCAGCGGTAGGGCAGCAATCATGCTGAAAATTGCGAGTATGGCATAGAGAGAATACCGAATACCACCACGGACGGTAAAAATATACATGGAAGTAAGTGTATAGGCTCATAGACTGCTGTCCAACCAATGGGTACGGTAGGGAGAGTCCAAAGGGGAGTTTTGGTCCGGCTGTCTGGCGCCTTGTCGACGACGTCTTTCAAGGTGCTGGCAGTGTTCAATGATATCACCCTCCTGGATTTAACAACAAGAAAAAGGGGCAGCAAACTACTGGCTACATGAACCAGACAAGGTACATGAAATCCTAGGCGAAGTAGAAAGTAACAAAAGAGAGATATAAGCAGCGACAGAAAACAAACGGCAGAGAGAATGGCAGATGTGTGGTAAAGGGGAGGGTGACCCACATATTTCTAACGATAGCGGAAAGGAGGAATATGGATTACTTCATGTCATCCAGAGGGCTAATACACTTCCTGACTGGCCATGGACCGTATCCCACAAATCTATACAGATTTAGAGGACGTGCACTTCTGCTAATGTGCGGAATCCGCACTGCGGATGACAACATCAAAAGTCTAAGAGAACAGTTAGGAGGATTTAACACCCAGGAAATATTCGTGGTCCAATAAGAACAAAAACACTAGAAAAATTGTGAAATATAGCATCAGCGAATAAATATAGGAGATGTGTGTTTAAATCTAGGTAACAGGTCTATATAAAGAGAACAAATGAAAAAGAATGTCAGAAAACAAATGCCAAATATCCATAACCAATAACACAGTGAAATTAGTTGTACTACGCCTAATTTAACATTTAACATTAACGTAAGATGTGTGAACTGTTCACCTTAACTATTTAAACGAAGGTTAATACATTTCTCAGTTCCCCTATTCGCAGGAAACTTATCATTGCTATCAAGCATGCACCATATCCCGCAGTTAATATAGGAATGCCCAGTTCCTTCGAATATTATTCCCCAAAACGAAATTAAACATAAATTTTATTTAATGATGACATAACCAACAATCATACTACTTAACCCATTCAAAACGCCAGCGATACTGTAGCGTATGCGACACCTTCAAGTGTCCGTAAATGAAAAACAACTTAATCAGCAATAAATTTACTCGTTTTTCAAGATGTGCGGGTATGCCAGCCAAGATGATATCACACTTGTGGGAGTGTAAATTGAACGCCATACTCGGCTAGTTGCAGCGGGGAGCGTGCTGAATGGGTTTTCTGTTTTATAACAACGTCAAAGTATCCGATTACTACCTGCCAGATGAAAGCAATTTCTGTATAACTCGAAACAGTTTACGAGTAGGCAGTTAGCCACCTGCGTTGGGAAGATGTTCGCCGCCGGACCCGCGATTTTCAGCTTCTTTATGGACCAATAAACACAACATGTTCATAGGTATTACGATTCATAGCTACCGAGTAATTTAGACGCTAGACGCAGTACAGGTATAGGAGGTGTGTGTTAGATTTGTAGCTTCCCATTTATACAGACACTTCGATAAATACCTCCGCATCCAATGATCACACCCTAAATGCCAATTAAGTTGCAGAGGTCAAGATTTAAACGCGATTTACTGTCACTGTCAGGCATAAAAATTCCGTAAGTATACGCGTACTGTTCAGCCTATGAAATATCTGTGTACTGACTTGGTACTACTTGTTATTTACAGGCTGTTTAAACAGCCCGTAGAAGTATTGTAAATTGTGTTGTAAACAAAAATATTTGCAAGATAGGGACGCATCCGGTTAAAGAGGGTATCAACTTTGCTATTATAAACAAAACCTACATGTGTAAGAACGTAGGCTTTCGCGGTCAGTTTTATTGAAATCTTAGTCTTTTGGAGTTAGGCCGCGTCTGATTTAGAAATATGGTCGACGTTTCGCCCGCACTTAAGGGGCATCATCATTCCTTTCTTCCTTGGGATTTGGTTCAGTTTGGACGTGTTTCTAGCGTTAGGTTTGCACCATATTTCATACACCTTATTCCTGTCATGATGATGCCCCTTACAAGTGCGGGCGAAACGTTGAACCTCAAAAGACTAAGCATTCAATAAAACTGGCCGCGAAAGCCTACGTTCTTACACATGTAGCTTCACCATTTATTCACTTGATGGTAAAGTGACCTTTGGTTTATTTCCTTTCTTGTGCCAGTTCAAAGCATCTTTTAGTAGGTTAAAATGTTAATTTAATAACATTTGCAAACATGGTAAAACTCAGTTGAAGTAAACGATTTGAAATCCTAGCGTTGCCATGGTTGGCTGAGGAGGTAAACAATGTTCAACAAAAAATGTGATTCATTTAATAACGTTCGTCCAAAAAGAAAGAATATTGTCCACTCCACGGCGTCCAAATTAGTTAAAAATATTAAAGAAATTCAACAGATAAAGGTTGTCCTAATGTCCCAACATCCATAATTAGCTGCAAGTGAAGTTCAAGGTCTTAGTGTATTAGCGCCATTGATACCTCATATACGTCAACCATGCATCTTGCTATGAACAAATGAATTAGTCAGTCGTAGGTTCAAATATTAAAAAAGAACAAATAATATAAACCCTGCAAAGTACGGCTTCTCTGTGAGCTAAAAGAAGATCCTAATAAAAAAATGCTTATTCTGTGCGATATTGACGGACATGTTCAATAATAGGCCAAATTGTGCATACGACATTTAATTTTCCGACGTAGCCACTTTTAACTAAATGGCATAATTRCTATTCGTCTAGTGTATATCTTCACTAMATAGTGGAATAAGCATCCACACTATCGTGTGTGCGCTGGTATTAATTGACAAAACATTATAGGTCAAACGTACATATGAGCCTACTACGTGAAAAATTGTACCTGATACTGTACATTTATTTCCTGATGAATATCGACAAAGAATGCCTTACTCCTAGGTCTGGTTTCAAGGAGACGGCGCTCCGTCACATATGGATTTAAAGTTCTTCTTTTGCATCGAGAATCTCGATCTCGAAACTAGTTCAATGAATGACAAAAGATATAAATAATTTGTTCATTACTGATATTCAACAAATGCTTATATAAAGTTTTTATGGATCTTTTTGCGAAAGTACATTTAAGGGTTTATGGTGCAGTAATAATAAACTACATTATTTATATAGTAATATGAAGGATATTATTAAGCAGTATGAGAATCAAGGAATAATTAGCAAACAGGCAGTCTACACATTTAGTACCTACAGGAATCAAAATCTTTGTTTTCGTTGACCTATTTGTGAATAGAGAAAAGCAAAGGTCAGAGGTACATATCTCAGTTTCAAAATAATTCATTCATTATACCGTACAAGCAATGTGTATGAAGATTGTGTTAAGATAAGAGAGTCAAGTTAGTTTCACTGAAGATAATATGGTCTAACCATTTTCATTTTTATGGTTAAAAATTGGTACTCCTGGGGATTCTGTACTGGCCGTGGATATATTATGTTATCAAGAAATACCATAGAAACAATATCAATAACAATGTGGTGACAAACAGTAGGAGTAATTGACACGGACAACTGATATCGCCGATTAAACAGACTCGCGCATGCGTCACTTTACCGGCTAGATTCGAAATAACTTTGAAAAGCGCGGCGCGCTTTTTTTAAGGTCAGCTCTGTTTGCATTATTAGTTGTAAATGTGACTCCGCTTTCAATTTTTTGAATGCGAACACAGAGAGTGAAACCATGTCAACAAAGTCATAGATGCTATTTAAAATTTTGTGAAAAGCATCGCTCTTAGAACGCAGTATCAGTTTTCAACAATCTGCCAAGTTCGCATGCACCTGCATACATCAACCCGACAGCAGCCCCCCGCGGCGCTTTTGCTGACGGGCAAGAACCGAAATACATGTCCGTCCGCAAAAAGTGCCGTGGGGGCTGCTGTCAGGTTGACACAGGTCACTTCCATTAGAAAGTAGTAACCATTAAGGCAGCTAGGTGGCTTTGTCACCGTGACATGACACATGGCATTGCCATGTGATGAGCTGTAATGACAGCTGTCTGTACAGTGCGCACCAGGAAGGAGGAAGCCACACCTTAGGAATCGTCCACAATTTGAACAAAGCGAACCGCATGGGTGGGTCGAGCTATTAAATTTATACGCGGTACTAGCCTGAAATAGTGACCACCAAAAATGGCGGGCACGCCAATGATTTAAATGTATCGAAACAATTTCCATCCCCACCMCATCTGCCTTCTTTCCTGGGGAGCACATTAAAACACCATTCGACTAATCTCAAAAAAAGCATTTATCACCGTCAACCTCTCATAAATATCAATACCAAGTATTAATTCTGCGAATTTTACAGAATGAAAATGATGGCTCCTCATATTAATGTATAATGAATGTTATGTAAGCGTTGTTACCGGCATACATCGTATATTATTGATTAGCTTTCCAGCTACCAGTCGAGTGCTCCAAGAGTCCGAATGGATTTATCGGAAAGGGTTGGGTCATGGGTTCTTTCAGAGAATCGTCGCACTAAGGGATGGATCGCCCCATCGACGTTTAAGCCAGCATAAAACCTCCCAGGATATGTGTTCGAGTGTGTAAAGGGAAACCCCTGAGACAGTGAACCTGAAAGAGCGGCCTTTTCACGGCGTGATGTCTCTTTTCCGGTTGTAATCTGTTGGCGCGAAGATAGATTGCTATACCATTGAGTGAACTAATCCCCGGTCTGCAGCCGCAGATACGAAACGAAAATTACTGGTAATGTCTTTTAGTGTTCCACTAAAACGCCATGTCGCTCCCCGGCTCTTTTACGGGACGATTCAATCATCGTCGACGACGTCGACCGCGGCAAACTGCGATAAGTTTGTAATTAATAACTACGCAACAGTTCTAATGAAACTTAATCGAATTAGAAGTCCGGGAGTACGCCCAAGATAAAGCTGGGGCGTAAGGGAAGACAATTTCTAAACAGATTAAGGCTGTATAGATACCACGATTAATTTTATTGCCCGACTTTCTATGGAATTACTTCGGGGCCCTCGCAGCCCACACTTCACCGTCTACCTCTGCAGAAATATAACTTTGTATCGCGAAAGGCTGATTTTCGATGTAATACGTAATTTGCAATACCCATGGAAGCTTTAATTCAATGAAATCGCTTCTGAATTTGTTGTGCTTAGATGGATTAAGTTGTAAGCGTATAGTGTTCTCTAAAAACAAGGTTTTGCTTCAGGTATCATCCAAGTGTTTATGGATATTATTAGTAAAACAATTTTTTTGCCTCTTAAGAAAGTGAACATAACTATTTCTTTGACAGATAATTGTTATTTGTCAACTGTTGAACTACTTGATATATATTATCATTCCTATTTGAGCATTTTCAACAAATATTGTGGTCTGTAGCGTCTTGTTGGATAATTAAATGTAATTGTGAGGACAGATGCTTATTATAGCTTAGCCGCAATTCACAAAAAAGCAGTTCAACTTCCGCTCTAGTAAAGAACTTATTTAATAATTAGTTTTATATTAAGTTATTAATTATTTAATAACAATTACTAATAAAAGACTGAATGGATAACAGAAAGTGTTTTTCACTGCTATATTGGAATGGACGGAAGTTGAACCTGGAACTTCATCTTCATCATCTTACCACAATTGCCTATTTACTGCGTTACCAAGCGTGGCTGTCTGAGTTTTCAAAACTAGGTAATTAACTAAATTAATGCTAAACACATTTTTTTTATAATATTTCAAACTGTTTTTGTTGCTTCCTAAAGAAGGGGTATATTTTGGCAGAAGAAAAACACAGCCGATAACCCTGTGGCTTTATCTCGAAATGCCTATGACAGATAATTTTCGCTAACATTTGATTTCATTTGTCATTCAGAATGGCTCACATTCCATGCGACACTCGGTACCTATGTTTTGATAATGGCTTTCCTCCGTCGTTTATCTTTAACACAAATTCTGTTTTGTTTCAAAGGGTGAATGAATAATATTCATTATAGTATCTCGAAGAAACAGCAGTAACTAATATCATTATAAGATCAGAAAAAAAATCTTTTTAGCCTAAAATTGCCGCTGATAATGCTCCCTGTGAATCTTAATTGCTTTTTTGAAAAGCTCTTTTTCAACTGATTATAAGTTGCTACAACTGTTATGGCCTGTATGTCAAACGGTGGTTACTAAACAACATTACTACGTGCAAATAACGTTGCAGCAAAGTAAATAATAATTATTGCTGCATCCGATATTCCGCAAGGATGGAATCTGGAGTCACGACCTTTGCTACAAGCATTAGATCAATTATCGTTATTATGATTAAAATCTCAATGTTTATATCATCATATTAGTTATTTCAAAATCAGTTAAAAGGAAAAAATATATTATTCATTATTGTATTTTACTTATCTTGTTGGGTGTTCTTTGATCATAGGAGTATATATAAACGCTACTGATATCACGAAATTAATCATTTACCTGCAAACACTAAACAGTGTTGTCCTATATATGTCAGGATATCTTTTGTACGCCAGCTAATCTTTAATAAATTAGCAGATACATCACTTAACCTGTCAAGTTATTATTCGGTGTAATTAGTCTTATCAACCACAAACAACCAAAATTTAGTGAGCGCGGTTTTATTATTGCTAATACTAGGTTACGGCGGTGATAATTCAACTAGTAATTATATCGTAACATCATAAATACTTAGTTAAAGGGAGAAATATGAATAATAGGGGCTCCTTTCGTGACGTTCATTACTGCTTTGACTCATAAACTAGTTACAACCATAACATCGGCCATAGCAAAGGTTTTCCATTAGTTATTCCACGACTTATCTCTGCACACTAACGAATACGTGATGCGGTAACAACTTCTTAGTAAAAGTAGAGCAGTGCAAGCACCTAAAGAAAATGAATAAGGATTACGATATAAGTTACTTTCAATTTATATTAGCACGAAATTCATTATTTCGTCTTTTTTGGAATTGGGAGGGCAACAGGTTACCACAGCAATAGGACGAATGCTGCCATCCAGTTTGCATATATTATTTAGGTATATCAATTTGCAGAACATTTTCTCATATTCCAACTATGGGGAGTCTGCTAAGGTTCCGTTATGAAGCACTAAGTAGGCAAAATATAAATATGCTGAACTAAAGCCATGTTGTCAAGTTAACTTTTTCATTAAACCAATATCCAGCTACTGTAATTTTAAATAAAAATAACTGGTCTTTTTCAGAGTATGTAAAAAAATGTAAACGTGGTTTGCCGTACAATAATGAATACATCTGTTCAGAAAGCAAATTACCGTCCATGGTTTACTACTGAAATTATGAGATGCATAAAAATAAAACACAAAATGTACAAAAACTACAAACATTGTTGATCGGAGTAGAATTATAAGAATTTGAAGAAGTATCGCTAAAGCTAAAGCGTCTTATTTTCGATGCGCACAAAGCGTATTTGACTGGTATAGAACCACACATTCCAAAAGAGCCAAAAATTATAGGCATTTGTGGAATATAAGAAGGGAAAAATGTGCACTCCAGGTGTTCTGGAGTGTAATGGAGTAGTGTTGTCGAGACCAGAAGATGTAATTGGCTGAGTTTTTTAAAAGTGTATATACTACGTCCCCTATTTCATCATTGTATATGGCGGATGTTTTACAGATGACACAACCCGCATGTCTCATATGTTAGAAAAAAAAACAATAATCTCCGCGCTTGAATATTCCAAGGATAGTTTTAGGATGAGGTTGGATAGAATTTCTAGTTCCATACTGAAAGGTTGTGGCAATGTTTTTGTCATACAGTTGTATTATATATACATAATCTAATACTAAGGACCTCTACATTCCCCAAGATATGGAAAAAACTAATATAGAACTATTGCCTAATAGCACTGCTATGCAATTTTGAAAAAAAAATTGAAGCAATACTGTATTATGTTGTATGCTGTTAGCTGTGCAATCTCTGATTTTCAACATGGATATGTATTGAAGCATTTGGCTTGCTTCTCACAACACATCCACGCTGGGTGCCAAGCGGATGTTCTATATCTACACGGATTTTCATAAGGCCTGTGATACACTTGGCCATTCTACGCTTTTCTTCAAAGTTTTCCTTCTTACTTGTTGGTGTTATTTGCGGTCTATTTAAGTGACAGAACCGTTGTTGTTTGTTCTTTTTATAAGCGATATAATTAAAAGTAATTCGCTGTGATAAACTACCTTTACAGGCGACGTTTTATTTATATGATTGAGAGTTGATATTCTACTCAGGGCTTGAGCACGATTTGCTAGTACCGTTTGTAGCGGCTCACTCGCTAAAAAAAAAGATGTAACCAAAGTGCAGTGGGGACGCGAGACCACAGTAGCTCAGCGTAGGGGGTCGGGGTTGATAAAAAGATAAAAGAAATAAAAGAGGAGCGCCACAGATTTGATTGTTCCCCACTGTACGACTCCAAATCCGAAAAGTCAACAACGATGGCCGAAATAAAAGACCGGCGAATGCTTAACAAAGTGTTCGTTTAATTCCCAATCAATTATACCCATTAACAACGAACATATAAAAAAATCAAGATAAATAAAAGAAATAAGCTTATAATTATTAATTTATAATTCAATTGAGCTGACAAATAATTATTACTATACAAATAAGTAAACACCAAAGCAATTTGGCGATTGCGGGCCACCAAAACAAGAATTACGCAAAAACTGAATGCAAAAAATATATATACTGAACGCCGTCGACCAAACGTGGACCGTAGCGCTACGCTCAACTCGGTTTGACGCGATTCGCGAAAACGTAAAGACCAAACTAAATATTTTAGAAAACCCTGCCGCAAAAAGCCAATGTCGATTGATACTCAATAAACGTATGCAAGAAAACAAACTAAGGTAAGTATATCGAATTCACAAAAAGAAATAGTTACTATTACACTAGCTATGACAATTCAAGGGTTAACAGGACACAACAACAATTTTAATTAATCAAAGTTCGCTAGTTCTATTACTTAAGTTTTAAAAATTAATGATATCAAGAACATTCAAACGGTGAGTATATGATGATTATAAAGAATTATTTTCAAAGAAACTTCACATGGATTGTACTCATCACTAGTGTTGCAGGTACGCTGACTCTTCGTGGATGACGACGTCTAAACGTGGATGGCTCTATGTGGTCTATGTATCGATGGCCTATGGTGCTGCTTACGGTCTTACGTAACCCACAGGTGGATGGAACTTTGACGACAATTAAGAAAAGGGGTAAACAAAAGCCTGAGATATAAAAGAAACGGATACGTAAGTATAAATATACGGGGTAATAAATGCTGAAAAACCTCTGATGTTATGCGGCTGCAGGTAGGTGCACTGAAAATTGCTTGGGCATCCGGCACACGGCCGATACTGCTTCGATGACGACTACTACGCATGTTCACGAAACAGATCCCCAAATTGGTGCTCGAAGAGAAATCCGGCACAAAACAACAAGCCGATTTGGTATTAATTATATTACAACAAATTAATACACGAAAAACTCGCAGCAACCAATTTGCTAAATCGCAATGACAATTTTTATTTGCACATCGACTTCAACGAATCACGTTCGATCGATCAGTGTCTCGAATATATTCAACGGTACAACCCGTATAGCGATAGCGACAACAAGGGAAACAAAAAAACGACTAAAGAAGATCAAGGTTGTAAACAGCCGTTCCAGTCGGGAATAATAATAAGGAAATACGATGTTTCGAATTAATGTTTTTAAATAAATCCATAAAGATACTTGTATTATAAATTTTTGCAAAAAAAGTGTTACACGTTCCCTGCTCAGGCGCATATTTTGTGTAGCACAACTGGATTGCCCATGGCTCTTATCTAGACCTTTTTTGGTTCTGGTTCCTTGACCAAGTACGAGACAGAGAACAGAGAACGGTGTTTTATTATGTATATGTTAGCCAGGTATATACGTACTGTGTAACCAGTTCAGTTTAATAGCAGATTGTTGCGAAATAAACATAATCAAGTATCTAGTATGAGAATTCTGTTTTTGCAGAAAAATAACCGGTGCAATTTAAGCGCTGCATAAAGATATAAAGTTAAAGTGCGGTTACAACGACTCAAAATAATACGCTATTGATATATCTACGACGAACAATTATGGAGCAGCTTCCAGTCCTTGATATATCATTAGAGCTAAACGGTGTGTATTTTCGTATTCAAGCGCAGACACGCTAAACAAGTATTTTCTACAGATACCAGAGAGGATGTTTAGAGGTATCCTTAAGGGAATAGCCTGCATCGTGCATCGTTGCTACAACGCGCACAATCGATTGCACTAAAAAAGCGGGCACGAAAAAGAAGTTTTCCGCCAGCGCACCTGGAAGAAGAAGTAATGTTTCCGACTGAAATCAATACCGGCTAAATCTTGAAAAAGTCTATCGTCTTGGGGCATATATTTTTATTATTCACGCCCCACAACTTATACGAGATTGAAATACATGTACTGACTTTTCGCACAATCTCACGGGAGCTAAATATTTCCGTAAAGAATAGGAAACGTTCTCCGGAAAAAGGGGGCAAAGCGCACGAGCTAAGAAAAGCGGAATGACAAATGCCGGGTTGAGGAAATCCTGAGGCGTTGTGATGAGGAAGGTGATAGGGCGGGGGGTTTATTCCAGACAGCTAAATAAGAGCGCTATGTGTTTCCTCACTTGTGTTTAACAAAACAGAACGTGAAAGAGTTTTTACCGTTGATATCTTGAGATGCTACAAGGTCATGGAATGACCCAGTTTATTTTACGTTTGCTCGAATCGCACTGAACGGAATAGACTGATGCATATGGTTCAAATAGGTACTTCATTTTGTACATAAATACGCATCTGTATTGCAAAGAACATTCAAGGCGAGAAATGTTTATTCAATTAAACTTTAATATTATCGTCAAGAGTGAGTGAACATATAACGTATAACAGCTGGTAAGTAAATGAGATGTGAACAACTAGAGAAGAGAAAAAACTTCAGCCGACAAGCTTTTTTACGGACCACAACAGTTCTAGCATCGTTAATTTCTCGGGATAAAATAAGTTTTAATATAACGTTGCTTATTTGACCTTGATGTTTCGACACTAATGTCGGTGTCTTCCTCAGACGTAGTTCTAAAACTGAAGTGTCCTAGTCTGCTCCGGTATTTATACTCGTCCGGTTCACTGATGCGTGGACGTTGTTACGCATGACCGGTTTCCAGATTTCAGGTAGTTCGATGCCTTGGTCTCAGTTATAATTGTGCTGATTCTTCTGGATTTCGATGGCTTCCCTGTACAGTCTCGGCCAGAATCTCGCTTCCCTTGACAGCATCTGTGCCCCCTCGAATTTGGTGATGTGGCCAGTCTCCATTTGGTGTCCTGCTGCAGCCGAGGAGGCACAAATGCTGTCAAGGGAACCGAGATTCTGGCCGAGACTAAGACACTTCAGTTTCAGAGCTACTTCTGAGGAAGACACCGACATGAGTGTCGAAACGTCAAGGTCGAATAAGCAACGTGGGAACTAGCCCGGAAAACAACATGTCATCGACAACAACCACGGAAGCCTTTAAACCAAAAGTTTTAATATACTTGTGTTTTGCAAATTAATACCAAACGCACATATTACATGTATTATGTAGTTTTCTCTCTTACGATAATAGTTCGCGAAACCGCGGTTATTAAAAACAGTGTATCAGGATCTTTAAAAAATATTATTTTAAGACATGGGTGTTTCTCTGTATAAAATGGGTTAAAATACCACGGAATTAGACCAATGAAGAGCTACTTTTCATTCTATTACTAATTTCTGTTTAAGCTAAATTTGTAGAAGTTGTGGGATAAAACTGCACACACAGMAATTTAAGAATGMAAAGGATTGATTGGTGATACCGTTCACGGMAACAACAAAGGGTGTAGAAATCTAATTACGTTATCAAACGAGCGGACAACAATATATTTCAGCATKCCAGCGAACTAAGGAAGGTTAGCTCATTGATCATTTTCTGACGTTTCATCCCACCTGTGTACCTTGTAGACAATCAACACACTATTATACTGGAAATAAGCACAAGAGCTTATTATCACTATAATAATTTGTATAATAGTACTTTGTTTTTATTGATTGACAAAGCAGTTTTGTCAAATCTCATGTTTTCCATTATTTGTGCAAAAGAATGCGAAAAGATTGACGAAATCAATGGTAAAATGAAGGCTGTAAAAGATTAAAAAATAATCTATTGATTATTAGGCGAGAATGACAATAAAAATAATTCTCCAGGACACCCACTCGAGCCTACGTCTCTCGACATTGTTGCCATTTGGCAATACACATTCGAGCTTACAACTATCGTGGCTATTGCTAAGCAACAGTTCTCGAAGTTCTGTCGAATTATTTTCAATTTATTCTCACTCTATTGTGGTATTATAACTGAAAATAGCTAAGTTTTTAAACCTATTTTGTTAGTTCATTTGTAATTTAAGTATTAATTATTTAATTAATTAAATGATTTGTTAAAATTGTCCAACAAGGTTGTACTCATACCCACAAGAGTTCTCAGAGTTTACCTTCTTTCTTATACAGGGAAAATAATACTAAATAATTTCCTTCTTCTTCTGCAACCAGTTATTCTGAAAGAAAAGAGTGTTACAGATACATAATGATACGCAACAATTTTCTTAAAGAAGAATTAATTAGTTATAATTCCACGTTGAGAATATGGATCAGTTTTCAATTTTTAATGTATAATCGGTTACCAAATTCATGAAATGTCTGCATTCAAGGTTGAGACACTATTGCAGACTCAACAATAAATTTCTTATTTTTTTTTAATAAACTACTCATGTATAAGATCAATAGTTACTGGGCATCTAGTTATAAATTTTAATATATTTATCTTTTCATTAACTTTGCAACTGAATGTGTATTCAAAAATATGCACGCTCTTGAACCGTTATATACTTGCAGCGTAAGTGTGTATGTCGTGAAGTTAAGTAGAATGGGAAAAAAGAAAATTTTAATTTAAATTTTAAAATCAGGCGTCTCTAGAATGTGATCGCAAATTATTATATGTTTTCTTCCGGCATATTTTAGATGAACTTTGCGCAATAATCCTGAATTACAAGATAAAATTCTACCACAGCGGAATTCACTCTTTAGAGACCGCTCTACACAATAGAAACATGTTCATTTCCAATAATGTGAAACCATTAATTTTTAACTCAACTGCTGGGTAGAGCAAACCTATTGCTAATGCTGTTTGCAGCGCGCAAGGTGCTTTTAAAGCGTTTGTATTCTCCTGCTTGTGTATTTAGAGGAAGACCGTATTGAACGGGCGAACCAGTAATGAAAGTGCAGGACACAAAGGGCACAGCGCACAAAAGTCGTTTGGGAAGCGTCTAAAACAAAGTCGATAACCCAGCAGTTCCTGGTGGAATAAATCTGCAGGCCTACGATAACGAGACGTCACTGGGGCTATAACGATGGCTAAATCTCGTAGAACAACGTCTTAAAGTCTCGCTAAACATGTAATGCTTTCTTTGACGGGATGAAGCGCTGTTTGTTCGTTGCCATACAGAGCGAGGTAGTACATCGCGCAAGTTTTTCAATTACGTGCCTGCTTGCTGATGTCAAATATTTAACGGAATCAACTTGGTTACTAAATACTGTCTCACGAATTGGTTAAAGCTGAAACTATAGTTCTTAGTATATAGTTTTCAGCTTTTCTACTGCCAAGAAATTCAGCTACATCTTCTTAACACATTTTTATGCAAATGTTTCAACACCATCCAAACTTTCCTCAATCATTGTCGTTTTCATAAGCTCCCTTGTCTGTGGGTCTGTATCTTTTTTTTTATTTTAGCCCCACTGAACCTAGGGATTTATTATTTAAGTAAATGAGACCTGGACCATTTTTATCCATCACCTAAACAACATTTTTCGTTAATCCGGATGTGATGTGCTAGGAAGAAAGATATATAGGTTCTGAATATATGAGTGATTTAGTTACTTACTTTTTGTCTAGGTACCAAATTTCCTTTAAGCCATTGCTCTTTGAGAAAAATATTTTTGCGATCTCTGCGATCCGACTCGCAAGAAAACAAAAAACGAGTATTATAATTTTCAAAACGTTATATATATTCCAAGTATGTTGTTGGTATTGCACTTGATATTTGGTATTTGATGATAGGTTCTGTACGTTACTATACATCTCTTTCATATGAGCTGCAGATGCAAGAGAAGTCGAAGGTTTCTCATTTCCAATATGAAGAAGCGTGGATTTTAAGCTGCTGAGTTTGGGTGTCCTATAAACAACTTTCATTCCTAAAAATCATGACGGTTTCGTAACTTAATAAGTAATAAGTCAGTATCAGAACAATAACTGTATTACCTACTGAGAAGAGCAACTATTGAGGTCTTTTTCTCATCGACAATAACAAATCTGTTCCTTCTCAAGTAAATTCTAACCCTTTAATCGGGACGCCCACGATCCTACCTGATATCTTGACAAGTTTAAATAACAGCTAGATCAATGAGTTCAAACATATTTACTTTTTATAGGTCATGTAGACTTTCTACTGAATGTTAGTCTTTTATGTAGTCTTTCTATTTACTTAATTGTTAATATCCATCACCAGAGTTTCTGAATCTAAACTCATTTTTTGTGCTGGCCTTACGATTGGAAGCTTGTCGTTGTAAGAAACAGGCCTGATGGCTGAGGGGGGTTGAAATACTTAACAGTCTTTTGATTTTCTAGTACTTTTTCTAATGCGCAAATACCGATTTGCTTTGGTTCCTTCCATACCATTGGGGCTGCAGGTGTCATATGTTCAACCAAACCAGTAAATGCGAGGGCCCAAGACATTTGGCAGCCAACATAAAATTTATAAGCCTTTCTTGTCAAGGAAGCAATACTTCTTCTTTTGGAATTCAAACTTATTTCACAATGCGAAAGACAGAAATTGTTTGGATAGTTTCTCCAATTTTGCGGTATTATAAGGACTTGTAGAAAAACATGTTCTAACTTCAGGAAAGCCGAATTACTTATACTATTCTTCTATCACACAGATAACAGCATCAAAACGTTAACGTTGTAATATTAACATGTTTAATATTCCTATATTATACTTGTAAATAAGAGGGCTGTGTTGTGCATATCTTTCTTGGAAGATCGCCTTATAAATTTAGGGCCTTATAGGTTAACTACCTGCTTTCCTATTGTTTTAAACAATATATCATTATTATTATTATCGTCATTATTATTATTTTTAAGTATATTTCAAAATATATCAAAGATGTTCCAAAGATGCATAGCGTCTCAAAAACATACGCAATTTGAAGCTCTGCCTAACCAAGTATTTCGTAAAGTGTTACATTATCGGAGTTTAGCATCAAGTGAATGACTTATTTTTAGGTAACGTGCAGCTAGTTAGTTAACTAGCATTAAATTTGCCCTATTTACCATCTCCTATATTAATACAATATACCCAGCACCAAATGCAAATCTGGCCTCTTAGCGTGCCCATTTTCAATTATTAAGCTGCTTATAAACGTCCGACGCCACGACATCCTGGATTTTTAGGGTTCCTCCAAAAGCAGTTTTTCCTCAAATGCGCACTTAGGAGAAACATAATTTATAATTACGCCGGGGTCGGATCGTAAAAGTATATTGCTTTGTTAATAATTTTACTAAGGCTCTGAGCTATATAATGATTATCGTAAATTCAAGCAAAATCTCTACGATTTCTGAAGTTCGCTGGAGGGCTGCGGAATATTGATCATGTTATTTGACACTAGGTTAATTCTCGATTATTTATACAAATTGTTATATTATATGTATTTATATTTCCTTAAGAGTTGTTGGTTGAACTTGTTACACTGTTGCGCTTTTTATTGGCATATCTCCTTTGTTTTTGCACATCGAATATATCGTATACTGTAAGAATTTCCATATGGTGCATAATTAGTCAGTTGACTTATGCGAAGGAAGGCTGATTATTTTGTGCTCTAAAAGCTATCAACTATGGGTGTCGTCAGTGTATAATGAATTATAGCTTTTAGAAAATTGTATTTGTACCAAGAATAGCTGATAGCAATAGGCGAATCACAAAGTTGTTAAGATAAGAAAATCGTGATTCTAGAAACGCCTTATGCTTTTTTTTAGTTTTACCAATCCTGATTCACACCTCTGATACCCTAATTAATCGTCTACTAACATGACGGTAAGTTCGAACAAAACGGGAACCCCGGAGTTCCGGGCGTTCCGGTAGCGCTTGTATTAGTAGATAAATGTCGCAGCACAAAAGGCAATGATAATTTATACCGCTGACACAGATTACGAGACGAGAACTATGTATATTACGTCTTTGTGCCTTAACCGCGTTTTAGTCAGTCTTCGCGCTTTTGAATTTAATGTAGCAGCATGAATTGGATTTAAAGTTTTGCAACTAGTCGTAGTTTATGTGTACCTCACTAGTTCCACAGGAAAGTTACTGTCAGTCCCCGCACCTGAACAAAGTCCGCTTTAATCAGTTGACGTTATTCCTCTCCTCCGGCAGTTGAGCGAATTTTAGCTTCGACGTTGTTTATTTTCTGTTTACATATTAATGACTCCTTTTGAGGGGTTTCCTTGGAAATTTTGAAGTTGGACTTTATAAAATACCCTGCCTCCCTCCAAAAAAAAACGGCGTAATATAATATTTTGAAGCGTTCTCGACGTTTATTATTTAATTGAAAACGAAAAAGCAAATAGAAAGGGCAAAGATGGAAAATGTGTTACCTTCCTAAATTTGGTAGCCAACAAATTATGAAAAGAAACTACAAAACAAAATTCAAAGTAATTCAGAAATTCACAAACGCACTTCAAACACTAGCACCGAGGACACTGGTATTACCACGTTCTTAAATTGCCTCTACTTGAGAGGACCAAGAAAAAAACTTATTAGTGTAGGGGGGATCCAGGTTGCGCGGTTTGCCGAGCTTACCCAGGGTTGAACGGGGCGTGGTTCTATCTCGTAGTAACAACGTTAATAATTATCGATATTCGAAGAGCGCCACCCGAATCGCGGACCGCACGAAGATTTGGCAACCCCGACACCCTCACCTAACTTCACGTCAATCAATTCGGGAAACTGACAAATATGTGGTCACCGAGGTCAACAATAACGATGATGAGACAATACAAGAACAACCATAAAGTCCAGTGCAACACAAGATGTACTTTATTACGTAAGTGTATAGTTGGTACAGGCAAACATGCCCACCCACGAAAGTATATACACCAGGTACAACTAAAGTGAATCAAAAAGGTAAGTAACTGCTGTGGAAACTACAGAATTTCAAGGTAAGTAAAGTTAGATAATTTAAAATTCTCTTATGGAACACCAAAAAAAAACAGTTAATAATAATCACAACTATACTTTCCGCTAAAGTCAACAAAAGAAATATACTATCAAAATTTTAATATTCCAAAGCTTAACTTAATTTAATGTACTTAAATTGTAGCCAGACTTTATGGCATACACAAGAATGAAAAGCTACACAAAAAAAAAAAATGTGATACAACAAAGATGAAACCCTATTGGGTCACCCGCTACAGCTGTACTGGGCTCACACGCTTCGCTTACACAACTATTAAGAAAATATTTGCTGCAAAGGCCTGCAGCAACAACACAAAAACAATCAAAATTGTAAGCAAGAAAAAAAAGGAATTACACTGCAATTATTGAAAACGCGGTAAAATTGCTCAACAATGTCTAATCATTATTTTTAGAATGTTACCAAAAAGGAAACGCGAAAATACAAAGCAATTAGTATAAATGCGGTGAAATTACTCGATAATGTCCAATCACTAATCTTAAAATGTACACGAAGGAAAAGAGAAAATACGAAGCAGTTATTGTAAATGCGGTGAAATTACTCAACAGTGTCTAATCACTAATCTTATCTGTTTCCCCTATGGTGGAGATCTGATTCCTGGTCACTCCGGGATTTCCACTGGCTTCCTGGAGGTTACTAATCCACAGTCAGATGAAGAGGAATGGTCCTGAATGGTTACAGCCGAAGTATACAGATGGAACACTGGCTGGAGGTTACTAATCCACGGTCAGATTAAGAAAAATGGGCCTGAATGGTTACAGCCAACGTGATTCAGATGAAACACTGTCAGGTAAGATTTGTGAACCCAGAAAAACTGGCCTAAAAATACATTTGCCATTGTGAATTACTCTTATCAGAAATTCAATTTATACAGGAAGAAAAGTTGGATGACTATCGATGAGGTACATACCTGGTGTTCGACCAGACCATGTGCTCTGATGGAAAAAACAGCAAGTATTCTGGCTTTTATTCCCCGAAAGCTCAGGAAAAGTTTATTCTAACGGCACTAAATGATCCCACTAAGGCCTTCCAACATTAAAAATTTTCTGTTCGGAAACACAACTGTATAGTGCCCGTTATCCACAGGTAAAACCAAAAATGTGGCAAACTTTTACACCAGCCAAAATCAGAATGAATCACTGTTTTAGATAAGTCATCAGATAGAGGTCGACAGCCTAGGGTCCTTCAGATTTTACCAACCGGATGATAAGACCAACCTTGACTCTAAGAACCGACCGACAGATTGTAAACAATAACCTGCAAAGCATTCTAGAGCAGATTTACACGGAAAGACAATTAGAGTAAAATACCGCTTCTAACAAAATGTCCACATCATAAGGATCAATACACATCTTAAAATAATTTCACGGTAGACAATGCTATAAAAGGAAAAATATTGGATTCTCCAACCCGGAAAGATAGGCAACCAACTCAACCATATCAATTGTAAACATCCAGAGAAATAAAGAAGACGGATAATTTCTGTGTAAAACCCTTCTGAAAAATCAAACTGTAACACTCCCCCCCTCCTTGGAAGCAAGTAAATTTCATAAAGAAATTTACTGCTCAGGACAGCCAAAAGAAAAAAAGGACATTCACCTTTGAATTAGGAATTCTCAACCAAGAAATACCTTAAATCTCCACAGATACACTGCCAAACTGAAGACCCCACAAAACACCTAACTTACCAATCCGATTACGGGAAAAAAAAATAGGAGAAGAATACATACACAGTGCAATGAGAATCCTTCAGTTATAGAGGAAAACAACTTAAGGGTATTCAATAAAAAAAAAATAAAAATCCTAATTTATTGACGCTGGGACCTCTCTACCACTACAAATCCGTACTAGACGAAATCATCCGAACCACATATTCCGAGAATGGTCAAGATCGAAGACTTTATGCAAGCAAACCTTAATCCGCGAGAGCGACAGGCACAAACTACACAACCAAGAACTGATTGCCTACATAGACGGCAGGAGGAAAGGAAAAAAAATATTGCCAGCCATCAAAAAGTGGGAGCAAGATGACATACTCCGACATCCTCTAATATAAAAAAAAAACGAAATAAAGAAAGAGAACAACAAATAGATTTATTCCGTGAACTATATTAAGCCATATCGGGAGGGTGAGCTTTTAGATCTTTAACGTGCCACACGCCAATGCTTTTATCTGGCCGTTCGCAAGAGGCCAATTCGTACGTGACGGCGGATAATTTACGTTTGATTAAGTATGGACCGACATAACGTGGCGCTAATTTGGCGGCAAAGTCGTTGATAGCGTTTGAAAGTGCATAATTCTTACGTAAGACCCGTGCTCCAACTTCATATTGGACCGGTCGATGACGGAGGTCGTATCTTGTTTTCGCTTTCTCGTGGGCCTGTACCAGCCTTCGTTTTATGTCCTCAAATAGTTGGTTAAATTGCCGCTCAGTTAGACCAGATCTTGCAATCAGCTCTCCTCCACCATCCCCGAAAGGTTGTTTCTCATGAGTTTCTCCCAGTAACACGTGTTCGCGGCCGAAATTTATAAAATAGGGCGTCTGTAGAGTAACTTCGTGTTTATTGGTTCTCAGGGCGCAACCGACCTTAGGGAGTAAAGTGTCCCAAAGCTTATGGTTATCCGTTACGTAAGAAGCCAGCATACGTTTCACCTCTCGGTTGACACGTTCCACCGGATTCGCTTGCGGGTGATACACCGGAGTATAGGAGAGTTTCACCTTATACTCTGAACATAGGTGTGTGAACTGCCGACTGCGGAACTGAACTCCATTGTCACAGATGAGATATTGCGGCGTACCAAATAGTAAATATATATTTTCTTCGATCGCTTTAGAGACAGCACTAGCAGTTGCGGTACGCAGTGGAAACAGTAGAGAAAATTTACTAAAACAGTCCGTTACTACCAATATGAACTTGTTTCCTCGCGCGGTACGGGGTAGTGGGCCACATAAATCTGCTGCAATTATTTGCCACGGACGGGAGGGTTGTATACGATTTCCCATTAAACCGGGAGGTTGGGCTTGCTCCGGTTTGTGAGCCAGGCACACAGGACAGTGTTTGATGTATTTAGTGATATCTGACCGCATCTTAGGCCAATAATACCTTTGCTTTAGTCGCTCGTAGGTCTTGTATACGCCACAATGACCTGCTGTCGGCAAGTCGTGGTTTTCCTTAATAACATGTATTCGTTGGTGCTTAGGAACGACTGTTTTCCAATTGTCAACGTCATCTCCCAAGTAGGGAAGAGCACTTTTGATACTTTTGAACAATACATTATTTTCTATGCGCCACTGGGGAAAACGCAATGGATTTTGCTGAACGTTTTCAATCATACGTTGATACCACTTGTCTTTACCCTCCACCTGATTCGCCACTTCGTTAACTACGGCTTCTTTATCAGGAATTGCTCGAGACAGTAAATCAGGCACAACATGTTCTTTACCTCGACGGTGTACTATCTTGAAGTCAAATTCTTGCAGTCTTAATGTCCATCGAGCAAGGCGTCCGGTTGGCTCCTTCAAATTGTGTAGCCAAATCAGCGAATGGTGATCTGTAATCACTGTGAAGTGGTACCCTTCAAGATAAGCCCGTAGTTTATGCACCGCCCAAATAACGCTCAAACACTCTCGTTCAGTTACTGTATAGTTACGTTCAGGTTTGCTCAGTGATCGGCTTATGTAACATATAACGCGCTCCTCTCGGTCGATGATTTGCGACAATACCGCACCCAAACCATAGGCAGACGCATCCGTTTGTAGGATAAATGGTTCCGAAAAGTTAGGGCAACTCAGTATTGGAGCTGATATTAAAGTGTTTTTAATGCCTCGCAGAGACTTTTCACATTCTTCAGTCCAGCAAAATTTTTGTGATTTACGTAATAAGCGAGTCATGGGTGCTACTAAGGTGGAAAACGAAGGAATAAAACGCCTATACCAGGAGGCTACTCCCAGTATCCGACGCACTTCAGTCACGTTTCTTGGAGACGGAATGTCCAAGATAGCTTGCACCTTTTCCGGGTCTACATGCACACCCTTCGCATTTACCACATAACCGAGATACTTTAATTCCGGACGGCAGAACTTACACTTTTCTCGAGCCAGGGTCAGGTTTGCCTTCTTCAGTCGAGAAAAGATCTCCTGCAACACTTCCAAATGTTTTTCGAACGTCTCGGTCACCACAATAATATCATCCAGGTACACAAAGACATTTGGTTCCAGTTCTGGACCCAATAGCCTATCCATTAACCTCTGGAAAGTGCAGGGACTATTTGTAAGACCAAAAGGCATGCGTTTAAACTGATAAATGCCGCGTCCCGGAATAGCAAAAGCCGTGTACTCGCGGGATTCCTTCTCCACTGCCACTTGCCAATAGGCAGACTTAATGTCCATTGAACTTAAATATTTGGCATGACCAAGTTTGTCCAGTATTGTGGATATAAAAGGTATCGGGTATGCGTCTTTTTTAGTAACACTGTTCAACTTCCTATAATCAACGCAGAATCTATAGGATCCGTCCTTCTTCGGAACCAGGACCACGGGAGACGACCAAGCAGAACTGGATGGCTCGATTACGTCGTTACGAAGCATCTTCTGTATCTCGCAGTCCATGTGTTCCTGCATGGCAGGAGAAACCCGATATGCCCTTTGCTTGATGGGTTCAGAGCTCGTTACAATTTTATGTTCCACCAGGGGTGTACAACCCAGCGTTTCCGAACAGACAGTGACAAAGTATGCGTCAATCACTTTATTTAACCGAGAGAGCTGCTCGCTAGACAAGAGGTCTGAAGCCATGAGAGAGTTTACCTTAAAGTTCTCACTGGGACTCTGCGAGAAATTCCAACAACCACTCGATAGATCCGGAATTATCTGCATTGATAGCCAAAAATCCATGCCTAAAACCAACGTAGATGATATGTCTGGAACGACAAGCACTGAGATAACCTTTATTTTATTTTCCAGGCGCATTGGCAACTCGATACTTCCCAACACTTTACAGGATTGGTCATTTGCCACACGACACGATCCTGTGTCTGCGGGCTGAAGTTTTAAGCCAAGGTGTTGGATTGCTTTCCATCCTTCATCGCCGAGAACAGTACGGGTAGCTCCCGAGTCCAATAACCCGCGTAATTTGACGCCAAATATGTCTAGGATTAAGTGAGGTCTGTTGTCTCCATTTCCTTGGGCAAAGAGAAACGCAAGTATAGGACGTAAGTTAGTTTCGAAGGTATTTGTTTCGTTGGTGGTCGCGATATGGTAACCTGAGCTCATGGTGCGACCCTTCCATGGCCCGAAGCGCCGTTTCCCGAACATTTAGGGCAGGTACGTACTGTCACCTGAGATAATCCGCATCGATAACAAAACTTTTGTTTAGGTTGGACACAAGCTTTATGGAGATGTCCCTGAGATCTGCAATTCCAGCAGTTTACCTCAGCCACAATCGGTTTTAAAGTTGTTATCATTCTTGGTTCCGTGTATGGAGCCTGAGGAGTATCGTTTCCGCGAACTTGCTGAGCCTCTGAAATTTCATGCACAGACGATGTTCGGCCACGTGCTCTTGTAGCCGATAATTCAGGCTCAACTAAATTGGCTCCGCTTGTCGGAGGTAGTCTATATCGTGAAGCAACTATCTTGGCCTCTTCCAGCCTGTGACACACGTCCACTAATTTTTCCATTGATGAAATCGGCTGCAAGGCTAAGTGAGTTAGATAGTCGGGTTGCAAATTTCTTTTAACAATCGCTATCCTGCTCTCCTCTGACGGTTGAACAGGTAGGCGATTAAAAAGATTCTCCATGATAGCGACATATACTACTACTTTCTCCGATGGATGTTGCGTTCGGTTTCTAATTTCGCTCCATAAACTCTCTTCGTAATCATGTGGCAAGAATGAAGCTTTTAAACGTCTAACTAAGTCATCCCAATCACTCACTCGATGTCTGATCGATCTGAACCAGGTCAAAGCGTCGCCACTAAAGAGTTCAGCTGCACCGCGAAGCAATTGATCTTTTGTTACTCCTCGCGACTGCCGCATTTCTTCTACTCGTTCTAGAAATGAAAATACGCTTGATGTCCCATCAAATGCCACCTTCCACTTGCTCAGTACAACAGAACTATGAGGTTGACTGTATCCTATTTGTGTATTTCCCCATGCATTAGAAAAATTGAGGCCTCGCAATTTTGCTGTGAATGAATTCGCCTCAGTGTGATTGTATTTATCCTGAGTACCAGAGGGTTCTTGATGCAATGAACCAGCCCATGCCACCTGGCGAGCTGAGTTTTGTTCACGAGTGCGATGGATAGGTGTGGACTCTTTGGTTGGAGCATTGTTGTTTCCCCTTGCTGGTATAGTGGGATTAACTTGGGCATTTGTTACTTCCGGGAGCAGAGTTATCGGCTCATCTATTAATGACTGATGCAACGGTTCGTTCCTCTGATCCATTATAGAGCCACCTGATTCACAATTTCTATAGACTTGCTCAAGGCGATTCCTAAGTTGTTCTTGAATTTTTAACAGTTCTGTTACCCTTTCCAGAGCGTTTATACATGCGGCCGTATCGATTCGATGCAATCTTTGACGCACGTGTTCTAAACGCGTAGAAATACGTCTATAGTCGTTCTCCTTATTCGAGATATCGAAATCTTCTATATGGCCTGACAATTCGTCAAGCTTAATTGTACAAATCGTACATTCCTGTTTGGGGTCCATTCGTACCGTTGTTAATTCATGTTCTTGCGAATCGTCACGACGCAACGCGGCGCGAAGCAAATTTCTTTTTTCTTCCACCGTACGACCCTCGCTACAATCGCGAATTACTAATTCGTAACTTAATTCGTCACTTAATAATCTGTTCACGTCCATACTGTAATTAGTTACCAAAGAAAGAAATGAATAAATGTAAGACGTTTATACACATAAAAAGTGCAACTATTTATTTTCTCCCCCCCTCCCTGGAGAAGAAAAAACAAAAAAAAGAAGAACACAACAACAAAGTTGGGCGCCAATTTTGTTACCTTCCTAAATTTGGTAGCCAACAAATTATGAAAAGAAACTACAAAACAAAATTCAAAGTAATTCAGAAATTCACAAACGCACTTCAAACACTAGCACCGAGGACACTGGTATTACCACGTTCTTAAATTGCCTCTACTTGAGAGGACCAAGAAAAAAACTTATTAGTGTAGGGGGGATCCAGGTTGCGCGGTTTGCCGAGCTTACCCAGGGTTGAACGGGGCGTGGTTCTATCTCGTAGTAACAACGTTAATAATTATCGATATTCGAAGAGCGCCACCCGAATCGCGGACCGCACGAAGATTTGGCAACCCCGACACCCTCACCTAACTTCACGTCAATCAATTCGGGAAACTGACAAATATGTGGTCACCGAGGTCAACAATAACGATGATGAGACAATACAAGAACAACCATAAAGTCCAGTGCAACACAAGATGTACTTTATTACGTAAGTGTATAGTTGGTACAGGCAAACATGCCCACCCAAGAAAGTATATACACCAGGTACAACTAAAGTGAATCAAAAAGGTAAGTAACTGCTGTGGAAACTACAGAATTTCAAGGTAAGTAAAGTTAGATAATTTAAAATTCTCTTATGGAACACCAAAAAAAAACAGTTAATAATAATCACAACTATACTTTCCGCTAAAGTCAACAAAAGAAATATACTATCAAAATTTTAATATTCCAAAGCTTAACTTAATTTAATGTACTTAAATTGTAGCCAGACTTTATGGCATACACAAGAATGAAAAGCTACACAAAAAAAAAAAAATGTGATACAACAAAGATGAAACCCTATTGGGTCACCCGCTACAGCTGTACTGGGCTCACACGCTTCGCTTACACAACTATTAAGAAAATATTTGCTGCAAAGGCCTGCAGCAACAACACAAAAACAATCAAAATTGTAAGCAAGAAAAAAAAGGAATTACACTGCAATTATTGAAAACGCGGTAAAATTGCTCAACAATGTCTAATCATTATTTTTAGAATGTTACCAAAAAGGAAACGCGAAAATACAAAGCAATTAGTATAAATGCGGTGAAATTACTCGATAATGTCCAATCACTAATCTTAAAATGTACACGAAGGAAAAGAGAAAATACGAAGCAGTTATTGTAAATGCGGTGAAATTACTCAACAGTGTCTAATCACTAATCTTATCTGTTTCCCCTATGGTGGAGATCTGATTCCTGGTCACTCCGGGATTTCCACTGGCTTCCTGGAGGTTACTAATCCACAGTCAGATGAAGAGGAATGGTCCTGAATGGTTACAGCCGAAGTATACAGATGGAACACTGGCTGGAGGTTACTAATCCACGGTCAGATTAAGAAAAATGGGCCTGAATGGTTACAGCCAACGTGATTCAGATGAAACACTGTCAGGTAAGATTTGTGAACCCAGAAAAACTGGCCTAAAAATACATTTGCCATTGTGAATTACTCTTATCAGAAATTCAATTTATACAGGAAGAAAAGTTGGATGACTATCGATGAGGTACATACCTGGTGTTCGACCAGACCATGTGCTCTGATGGAAAAAACAGCAAGTATTCTGGCTTTTATTCCCCGAAAGCTCAGGAAAAGTTTATTCTAACGGCACTAAATGATCCCACTAAGGCCTTCCAACATTAAAAATTTTCTGTTCGGAAACACAACTGTATAGTGCCCGTTATCCACAGGTAAAACCAAAAATGTGGCAAACTTTTACACCAGCCAAAATCAGAATGAATCACTGTTTTAGATAAGTCATCAGATAGAGGTCGACAGCCTAGGGTCCTTCAGATTTTACCAACCGGATGATAAGACCAACCTTGACTCTAAGAACCGACCGACAGATTGTAAACAATAACCTGCAAAGCATTCTAGAGCAGATTTACACGGAAAGACAATTAGAGTAAAATACCGCTTCTAACAAAATGTCCACATCATAAGGATCAATACACATCTTAAAATAATTTCACGGTAGACAATGCTATAAAAGGAAAAATATTGGATTCTCCAACCCGGAAAGATAGGCAACCAACTCAACCATATCAATTGTAAACATCCAGAGAAATAAAGAAGACGGATAATTTCTGTGTAAAACCCTTCTGAAAAATCAAACTGTAACAAATGGTATTTATAAACGCTTCTGTTTGTGCATGCACACCTCAGCGTTGGTGTGGGGTTTATTTTGTATTGCACGGATATACCCGCCTACGTTGGCTAATGCCAAGCGGGAAGAAATCGAATCTTCTACCTAATAGACTTTCATAAAAGTGCTGGATGGTGCAGGGGCAACAGATAACTGAGAAATGCGGAGGCAGGGAGCTTTTCAGACATAAAGGGTATAATCGAACGCAAAGGACGAAATCGCGCAATGCGTCCGCGTGTTATATAAAAAGAACTAAAGGCTTACGTAGCAAGTAAAGGAGAACATCCCAAGTTAAGTTGCTGTAAAACGAAATTTTAGAGCTACGACTTGCTAATAAATAAAGCATAGAAAAAATAGCACAGAATGCAAGGTAAGGTTGGGCAAGAAACTGACAGAACAGCACTAGAAACCACACCTTCAAATATCTGAGAAATTATTGCATCTTCTACTCCCGAGAATATATGTACAGCACTAAATACAGAATATAAAATGAACTACAGCGCATCCTGATTAAAGTTAATAGTGGAAAATGATTTTTGGCCTATTAGCAAAGGACTCTCCCTGCAAAAATATTTATAGAAATAAAATACAGAACAATGAGCTTAAAAGAAAATATAGATAAAATACTTGAAAAAGCGTGACTGTTCAACGAAATCCTCGACGAATGTAGCAGTAAAATACGAATACCGCAGAAGGATGGTTACAAAAGGCTAACACTATGTAGTGTGGGTTACTAGTACTAGTGCCCGGCATTACTAGAGTATTAGCAGTCTTGATGTTATGACCTACACAAACCACTCGATATAGCAAACTAGAAGGTAGTGGCAGGAGCCTTCAATAATACAGGATTCTCTCACCATGTAGTTAACAGTTAACAACAAAAGTTTGCGTTTCTTAATAGCAAGAGACTCGTAAACGGTGGCTATCCAATATACTTCGCATTTTCATAAAACAGCTATCACTTAAATCAACCTAAAATGAACTACTGGTAAAGTACCAAGATAAGAGATCAACTCAGCACAATAACTATGTAAGTGACCTCTTAGTATGAAAGAGGAACTCGGAATTTGACAATAACAGACAAATTGAAACATCGCGGTATATAACTAGTCTGCTTACTCGCAGAGTAAGCTTTAAAAACGCATATAAAATAGATGTAAATACATCTCTGTTCTATACTAATGTATACACAGAATAACACAAGCCGCATTGGGAACTGCCAAAGACTGTTATATGCACCATTTACCAATCTAAGTTAGAGAAAGGCCTAGAACAATCAGTCGCTAAAGCAGTGATTGACAAAGAAGAAAAATCATCAGCAGAACTCTTAGACAACAAAACGATCATCAAAAGGATAAACACATACTTGATTAAATATTGTGGATAGGACCTTGAACTGTATACTAAAGGAAAGGTCTTGGTTTTAAACAGAAATAATTAGGAAGTGAAAATTCAGAACAAAAATCAGAAGAGACAAGAAACGATAAACCTGAGATGGACCAATGATGTAAGCACTATATTTATAATCGGCCCTTTTATCATGCGGAATCGCCTCATAAGGGACCACCATCTTATTTTTTTAATATATTAGTTGCCAGTATTGCTACAGAATATCCTTGTGAACGTAAAAAGGCGAATGTACTATCAGCATGATGGAGCCCCTGCACATTTCGCTCGTATGGTCAAGCAACACTTGGATGAAATGTTTCCAGAGCTTTGGAATGGTCGCGGAGGTCCAATTAGTTGGTTTCCAAGAAGTCCAGATCTAACATCACTAGATTTTTGTTTATGGGGTTGGTTTAAATCAGAAGTTTACAAAGTTAAAGTGAATAATAGTCGAGAGGCACTAATTCAACGAATAATTAATACTGGCGCAGTTTATCAAGAAAATAGAACAAATAGAACAAGCAACCGGCGCTGTTCGCAGACGTAGCAGAACATGTTTAGAATTCAACGGGGGTTATAACAAGTCATAAGCATTAAACAAATGTTACTGTCATATTATACTTTTTTAAATCACGCTATAACCTGAAAACAAATGAAAGTCGAATAAGAACAATTTAGTTTTGTTGTCATTATTTTGATGTACAGAATGCAGTAGTGGAGTTCGGTGCGATCCTTTCGATTCACCCTGTATAGACCTTATAAAATTCTTCCGATGCAAACATTTCATTTTGGCAACAATGAATGAAGAGAAGAATTTTGCATTCCACCATTTTGGTCACGTAAACCTCGGTCTACGTGAATACGGTTAAAAACATAAAAAAAGTATCCAACGCCTGATACATTATGGCATTCCCTATGGTAGAGGGGCACTTTGATTTTGCTGCTAAAGAGCAAGTTATTAATACCCTTGTGAAAAGCTATTGTGCAAAACATTCTGTTTGTAAATGAATAGGTGCTAATAAATCGTTCTCACGAAATAAAGGGTTGTAGAGGAATTTTACATTAATTAGCTGTACAGAGCAACTGTTGATTTCACATGCCGTGATGAAACAAAGAACGCAGAAAATAAAGGCGGCTCATTGTTCGTGATTTCTTTTTGTGTTCATCTGATGATTCGATTGTCCGATTTCGCACTCGGCGTTAGAGCATGCGTGCGTAATTGTTTCTATCATCTATCCGAAACCGTCTAGCACACCGAATGCGGCCACATATTGTTACGTTCCTTTAATTACCTACATTAACATAAATGTAAAGTGTTAACACCAAAAAATGCTAGCATGCCAGAGATGAGTGTCTACAAGTGACCACGTACAGGAATATCCATTACATCCCCGTCAGTCTAGTTTGAGAATTTATCCTATTGTCATGTTGTAATACTGTCACCAAACCTCTTTGGGACCACACGAACTTTCTATCTCAAATCGCGTGTCGCATGTTGTGCTATAAAGTTTGGAAGCAAATCCTTTGTATAGCGCGTTAGGATGTATAAGCACAGAGCAGCAGCGGGGCGCAAACTTGCTCAAGTATAATGCTGTAACCTAGAGAGAATAACTCAAATAACTTGCGTATTTTGCACTTAACTTTTTATATTGCTTGTTTTATTTAAAAGTATAAGTTAATGCCTATTTCGTTTAAGTAGGTATAATTACAAGTGAAAATTTGTCTTCTTCCGGCGGGTTTAAACCAACTACTGAACAATTCGCTTTTGTATTTTCTTATTTCCTTTTACTTTATATTTATTCGTTTTGGTTTCATAGAACAGTTACGTATTTCTTCTAGTAACTATGGACATTTATTCAGGTTTTTTTAAGCAACAAGTTTCCCACTCCTATGTGTTGCCTTAGTTCCAGTCCTAAGAAATTATTCATTAGCGGTTGTAGTGGTAGCACTAGCACGAATATAAAAGAACTGTTTTAGAAAATTATGGCAGCAATGTTTCAGTGCGTTCCAAGCACTATGCATTAGAATAATAGTGTAAATAACCATATATGGTGTAGTAATGGATCTTGCCTTAGTGGCACGCTTATATGCTGAATTAGACTGTGGATTCCCATAAAACCTTAAGAAAAAGGGAAGCAAACTTCACCCGCATGAATACCTTTGCTGCAATGAAAGATTTACATTATAAGTATCTTAAAGAGCTTGCAGTACAATTATTGGTTAAGTACAAATCAATCATCTTAACATCAGGGGCAAATTACACTTACTGTTTAAGTTGTGTAGTCTACGGTATTAGTGATCTAATAGTTTAACTATTAGTCACAACTTTCCGTAGTTATAGAGATCATTTACAAGAGTAGTAAACAGTCAAAATTTAGATATATCAAAATTGGAATGAAAAGTTATTGGGTTTACAGGACAACATATTCTCATATTGCTACTTTTGACCGAGATCTAAACCCGGGACCTTTTGATTACTAGTCAAGTGTGCTAACTGCAATGCCCTGTCAGAGCCATATTCAAGTTCAAGGTCAAAGCAGCGGATGTACACTCCAAAGTTTTTGTTACATGTAATGGTGTTAGCTCAAATCTAGCCGGTTTTAGTTTTAGTTCTCTAGCAAGTACGATATTTTTATAAAACGAAACAACAAAGAAATGATAACACAATGATTCAATCGTTTATACTCATGCAATTTGCACAGTAATTTTAATAAATAAAACCGTTGCGCAAAGTAAGTTCCGCCACTGTCACAGCGAGCAGGCAGCAACAGCGATCCCATTCCAGCAGAACAACTTCCAAGTGTAGTTATAACTCGGGTCCGGAACGCATATGAAAAAGGGAACTTTTCGCGTCAGATTCAGATCCCGAATACCGAAAGGGGGTTGCTTACACTTGATTGCTTTAATAATATTTTGCATGTAAATTCGTGATTATTTCTATTCATTCCCGTTCTGTCTCTCCGGTTCGTTTAGCGAATACAATTACTTGCAGTTTCTTTGAATCGGGGCGAGATTTCCTCCTTCGTGCCCGTGCTACCTGCTTACAAATGGTTATGTTTTTAAATGAACTCGTTTGTATATTTATCTGTCGGAGATAGCTCCATTTTCCTGCTCAAAGCAAATAATTACATTAAATAGCACACGGGCGTTTTTCTGGCGACGCCCTTTGTGCAAGCAAGTTTCCTTTTCACATTAAGGTGTGCGGTTCTGATAGAAAAAGTTCTCTGATGGCGATACTTATCGAGATCCTGGATTCACAGTTCTTTGCTTATTTATTTTTAAACCAAAAGTACCTCACGTTTTTTTATATATATTATTAAAACAATGGGAGAATGAATTTTCGGTGGACTATATTGAAGCAAAATTGAAGTAATCGGTTGTCTGGGTATGTATGTAAATGACCTACAACTTTAAGTTTATTAAACCAAAATTCGAAGTTTTTATGTCAGCCTACCCTTGATATGAGTACTTTGAATCGCCCCGTCATGACTTGTCCTTCGTATATGTAATTAGAAATGAATTGAATGGGTCTCCCTTAATAAAAGACTCCACAGTGGGAATGATTGTCGACCAAAAGTATGTGGTTATGCATTCGTTTGAAGATGTTGCATTACGAAATACTTAATTTTAACCGAATATTTATGCCAGAAAAAGTTTAAGCGCTGGACGGTTAGCCATACTGTTAGTAGCTCCAAAAGTGGAATTTATTATTTGATGGTGGTTGGTGGTATTTGGTTTATGAAGCTAAACTTATTAAATATGGTATTTATTAGATACAAGACATAAAAGGTACCTTTGACATCTCTTTAACAGTTAATGGTTAAGAAACACCTGGGCTAATTTTCAACAGCTTGTTTCTATTTTATTAAGTTTGCTGCATTCATCTTATACTTCTAATGCTGCAATGGAATATTCTTGATGAAATCAATCAAAGGAATGGTCACTTTTTCTTAACTTTAGATGAGATAAATAAATCATCTGCTCTGGTCAATCCACTTGAGTGCTGATCTGATTTCGCTGTCTCGAGTTCTGAGCGCTGTCGCTATTTGAAGATAAAGGTTGACCGCCTAAAGTGGAGCTACAGGTTGATAAAACTGAAGCAGCCGTAGAAGTAAAAGCCAAGAATTATGGTTGATTGATGCAGTTTTTGGTATTTGTGGTGTTGATGCAGATTCCTCCTTGGATTCATTACGATAGTTCTGATGTAAACGGTGGGGTGTTATTGTAGTTTTGAACGACAGTTTCTGCTTGGACAAATTGTAAGATGTCAATTTATCGCATAGCGGTCGGAGTAATGTGAAATTGAATCACATATTGCTGGATTTTTTTTCAGCCACTCATGTCTACCGTATCAACATGAAGAAATAAGAGTTAGTACATACTCGTGCAATTACTGGCTCGTACACTTACTTCTTCTAACAAACGTACATACAATAGATAACCTAATTTATTTTGTACAGTCTTTTGTAAAGCGCGGGAAATTTTTACTGTAACCTAAATGGGTTTTCTATGCCAACATATAATATAAGTAGTTACTACACTTTCACTATGTCTCACAAGATGTTGCTAGAAACGGAGAACTTTGCGATATGGAAGTATTGTTGCTGTCGTTCGTGTATTTCGCATAGCGATCGCCGAACGCATGGCTTGACCCGGCTCATTATAGAGCCGATGATATGATCACTAATACGGAGAGCGTAAGTTACGTAAGCAGCCGGGGCACGGCCAAAGTTCTTTTATATTTAACAAATCACTGAAAGTAACCGCTCAGTGCAAAGAGCCGGTAATCAAGAGCAATGATGGTAATCACTTTTCTATCTCTAGCTAATAGCTGTTCTAAATACCCGTTATAAAATACTATGTACAGCCTTTGGTGTGATTCTTCTTAAATAGCCAAATAACGACTGTTTCTGCCAACAAATGAACTACTGAAAATAGGCTAACTATGACTGGTTGATATTGGGACATACGTGGTACGTGGACTGCAACATGTGTTGCAAAAGAATGCTGACATAGGGTGACGATTTGGCAAATAGTTAATGTGCTCTCGACGGCACTGCGAATTTTTTACAATAAATTAGGAATGTCAATATAGTGTTTTAATGTCAACAGCCTGAAAAAATGCTTACGGCTGTTGATAACAGGTGCCGGTATTTTTTAATTTTAAATTAGGTTGTTCTATTAAGTATCGCTGTAATTCTTATGTTCTGACAACAAGGACAGCAGTTTTTTCGCTCTTCAGAATAAATAAATAAATAAACAAAATAATATAAAGAAATTCAGATAAATTGATGGTCATCTTAGCATTCTTCAATTTCCGACACAGATATTCAAGATGTTCTAAATATTCTCTTGAATTTTTAGACGTAACTAGTATATCATCAATGTATTTTATTCCGAATGGTACTACTTTGAAAACAAATATTGTATAGTGTATACCAACTATAAAACAAATATTTTTGATGTATTGCTTCAATTGGTACTTTCCAAAAACTACTGATTAAATCTAATGCAAAAATAAAAGATTGATAACTATAGAGAATATGCTCAGGTGGTGGTGAGCAATTATATCCATAACTGTCGTGTTACTGAATATGTTCAAGGTGTCACAGACAGAATTGGCAAAATTCTTAAGAAAGAACTCATTCGTACTATCTTCCAGCCCCCTTCGAAAATATCACAGATTCTTCCATCCCGAAGGACAAAATAAATCCTCTATCTTCTAGAGGTAGTTACAACATTGTGCGGTGCCGTATATATCGGCTAAACAGGTAGATCCATTAAAACCAGGCTTAATGAACATAAACGCTACATCAACTCAGGTTTCTTCACCCACTGAGCAGTAGCTGAATATCAACATGAAACGGGGCACAATATTTTGTTTGAAAATGTGTCAGTTCCAGCGAAAGTCCCTTTTTTCACAACCAGAAAATTTCGAGAAGCCATAGAAATTTCCAAATATCCCAATAATCTAAACCTAGAGGACGGGTTTCATCTCTCCACCATTTGGTACCCAATCACGTGACGGCTATCCCCACCCTCACAATCTTCGACCTATACCGTCCAAGCATCCCTACCCCCCTCGTGGTGCCAGGTAAAACGATATCTATTGTTTACACGCTCTTTCTTCCTCGGGATTTAGTTCAGTTCGGACGTGTTCCTCGCGTCAGGTTTGCACCGTATTCCATACACCTTATTCCTGTCCTGATGATGCCCCTTACAGGTGCGGGTGAAACGTCTACCTTGTTCCTAAATCAGACGCGGTCTAACCCCAAAAGGCTAAGATTTCAATTGGTGAGTCCCGGTTGGAAAATACATTTGAGAACTTCTCAATTCAATTCTGCACTTCTTCTGAACTCCTCCTTTGACATTTTCCTCCCTTCTCTTCCCTTTCCATTGTTATGTACTCTACGTCAATCTCCAGTTCTTGTAGTGATCTGTATTTCTTAAAGAATAGTATTGTAAGACCATGTTCAGCGAATATTACAAATGATTTTTCAAAATCAACTACAGCTTCAAATTTAGTTAAACAGAATGTATCCATTTTTACGTTATTAATTAAATTTTCCAAACCAAAAACAGCTATTGTGAATTACCAGTTTTACATAAATTTTAAGTTTTTAAGTTCAAGTTTGTTGTATGTTAGAATAGTGTTACTGTGAAAATGTTGGTTCAAATTACTTGGATTTATTTTTCGTTGTTCTTCCTGAATTGTGTCTCCATTTCCTGAATACACTTCCGCTTTATTTTTGAATCTTCTGGGTTGTATTGTTTTGTCATGCGAGTACTCTTTTTCTTTCAATTTTGTAGCTTCCCTTTATTCTGCACAGTATTTAAACCTTTGTCTTCTCGTACACGCCAGTTGCTAGTCTTATACTGCCTCCTGTCCTTCCATTCGTTTGCATGTATCGCTGCAATTTATAGCTACGAACTGCATTTTATTGCTAAAAGTCCAAGAAGAATATTGCGCTGCGCACGCCATCCCTTCCTTAGTTAAATTCTTCACTTCCATCACCTTCCAACGAACCAGGCGATAAGTTTGGACCTTGTAAGTTACGGCAAGATCACAAATGGTGCGAAACTAAAAACGCTCTCATCGGAGTCATCACGATCGACATGATTACGCGGTTAATTTTCGTGTTCCACCAAGCGCAGAATTTAATGACGTCGAAGTTCCATTCTTTATTCGAATTTGCAAGTAGCAGTTAGTCCCTTCGCGTGAACTGCTCTTTAATTAGGCATTAGCGAAGACTGATGCTAATTGTGAATTTTAACGCCTACTTGGAAAAGAAAGATGTGATTGGATTGAGCCTAAACGTTATTTCTGATTACAAGTGGGCCGCTGCTTGAAAAGGTCATACTTTACTATTTATTACGTGATAACTTACACTGAATGCAACAAATATTACCAACGAAAATAGTCACTTATTGGTACGATGAAGTATTTTACCAGCGATAAATATCACATGAAATGATTTATTCAAATACCACCATTTCCTCCAATTTGATACTGTCATGTAATTTGATATAACTGACTATTAAGTCATCGACCACAATCAAATTATTGTTTTTCTCCTTTAACCTATAAATAATTTACAGGACAGAAAACGGATAATGTAATGTTGAGGTACCGCTATGCAATGGAACGACAAACTATAGATCGAGTAGTTCATTTAAGCTAATTAAAAACTGTAGCTGACTACGAGTACATTAAGTTAGAATTTGAGCGGTAATACCTGACGCACGTTAGGGATCCTGTATTAACACTTTGTAAAAAAGTGTTAATATTCTCGTTTGTTTAATGCTGTATGGACGAAATCTGCTGAAAGTTATATATATTACCCGTGCATATAAAATTTAATTTTACACGCACATGCCAATAAACTCGTATGTGGTTAGATGTGAAAGCGAACCAGGTCTAAACAGTACGTATCATACGATTGATCATGGTGTCTCCTTATGGAAAGAAAGGTCTTGAGGAAAGAAGAATTAAGAGATGGTCACGTTAGAATAATGGGTTAAAATAGACAAATAAAAAAAGAAACAGATAAAATATACATAGGTATCCACAAAGCGAACCAACGATAATTCATGGTTAAATGCTGTTTTCTCATTAAATGTTGCTTAACCGTTAAATCTTTAAAAGCATAAGCTCATGAAATAAATTCTGTGAAAAAAAATTGGCTTTATTTGCGCTGATCTACAACATCGGCAAGTTATGCATGATAAAATTCAACAACCACATACATTAGGTGGCAGTGCTGAAATCTGAAGAGTGGAGTGTCTACAAAGTAATCCATCAAGAAAAGTGGAACGTTACGCCCAAGCTAACACACATGACGTGCATCTCGTAGAAGCCTAGTAACCACATTCTAGACCGTAAAACTTTTTGAGGACCATCTATAAAGTCATAACTTCAACAGCTGGCTTCTCCAATTATAACTCGTTGTAGTTGAAGCGATAAATAGTCTTCAATTATCTCCCTTGAAAAAGGCATTTATTATCAGTTTTTGCCCAATTCCGCCGGGTCATAAAGCAAAGTTATTGAAGTATAGCACCTAGAAACGGGGTTTCGCTGTCGCGTCAGAATTGATAGCGGAAAGGTTACGGGAGAAAATTATGAAGCAATTTTGTGGGTGCCACAGTCATTAGTCTTTCGCTTCGCGAAACGTACTGCGCAAGATCTAGGCAGTTTGTGACCGCACTGTGCTTTATATCCTCACCGCCTGCAATTTCAGACGCCTTTGTCCCCTTGAACAGCTAAAGATAACGACAATTTCTGCCTTTGGTTTACATCGATGGCAGTTAGCTGTGCAGAATTATTATCCTTGCGGACTCCCTATACTACAGAAGCATTAGAAAATCGATCGAATACTGAAAGCTTGTTTAAAATTGCGTCAAGAGGACGTCAATTACAAGATTTCCTGGATACTTGGTATGTTTAACTTGATACTACTGACATTGCAGCACAATACCTTGCAGTTTGTATTTGTACTAGGTGTAACCTAAACACAAACAATTCGTTGTCTATACCCTAAATACAAAACAATACTTTGATAATAGTATACAATTATCTATTGTTACTGTTATTAGGCGGCGCCAAACCCCGCCCCAAAAACACATTTAAGGATTAGAAGTGTTTCAATGGACTAAGCCTTAAAATATATGACTAAAATAATAACTTCAGTGTGAAAGCATAATTTACGGTTGTTCTTTTTTTCTGAAAGCGCACTTTAAATATTTTAAAATAATGGTAAATACTACTTATCCAAGACTATATAAGAACGCGCACTTATATTGCATTTAAATATGAACTGAATAAAACTAAAGGAAGCTGTGCTGAAAGCGCTAAATAAATTAACTTTTTGGGGAATTTTCCCATAATGTAATTTCTTCAAATGTTGCAAACAGCGTCATTATCAGCAGTACTAGTAGAATTAGAGAACCATCCAACATAACCGGCAATGAGTAATGCAAAATAATATTCATAGCATTGATCACTCAAGAATAATACTATTTATTGGTTTTGTTAAATTTCTAATTAGATAACATAATCCACATTAATTTTCTAACAGCGTACCTTTCTCAAACTTAAGGACACCTCAAAGCCAAAAAAAATATACTGGCAAGTACTCACATTCGAAGCAAAAAAATTGTTTATTTGCGAACTATTTTGGACTCCTCCGCACTCTATGGATTATCTCGTTCTCTTCACGGACACAAATGTCTTAACGCTTCAACCTTCTAGTAAATTTGAGATCAACTAGCTACAATTGTATGATTTTGGTACCAAACAGCTTGTATGGGGTACCGCAGGGCTACGTTCTGGCACTTCTTGTATGACGAATGGTTAAGCTTAAACTTTTTGGTGGGGATAATCATTCCTTATACAGACGACTTCGCGATAATAGCAATAGCAAACAGGAGAGGAAGCGACAATATGATACGATGCAGTATTGCCGACAGTTAGACGAATACACCAAGTAGAATTAAAGGTAAGCGGGGTAATGGTCTATAGAAAAAAATATTATAGGATATTTGGGGATGTGGAAAAAGAATGCGCATTTCACAACTACATTTTTCTCATAAATGGAAAAAAAATGAACCATAGGAGCGTTCTCAAAGGTAACTGTAAACGTCAGAGACCCTACAGAAACCACGCAGGTACTTAATGTTGGTCAAGTTCGATACTCATGTATGCTGCAGTAGCGTTGGAAGAACCAAAACGCGTTATTTGGTAAGATACAGAATGTAGCTAATGACTACATTGCTTATTAATAAAATGGGAGCCCAAACCAAGAAAGGGCTACAGTATTGAGGCACTAGTAGTAAATATGACAAGAATCAAACACAAGAGCTTTGACAACGAAATTAGCAAAACGGATCCAATGACGACAAGCATGTAATTTCTGTCGGTCTAGGGTGGTTAGCAAGCGAAAGATGCATCGCCGTTGTAACTGTCAACATAACAGAGAAACAGACCAGTAAGAATGATGTGGACGCTTTGCTTAGCGTCGAGAAAGAAAGATTTCACAGTTTATAAAGACAGGAATAGCAGGTACTTAACGTATAAAACGGGATAACTAAACTGCGTACAATAGATAACTATATTAGGTCATGAAGTTATATGACAGCGCTTCCGTGGCAGTATGGGAGAAACAAGGGTTAGAGGTAGGTCACGGCCACAAAGACCCCGAAGCGAAGTAAGGTCAGGTCAGGTCAGTGAGGTCGTACAATTAGATTACCCCTAGAAAACAATCTCGGAAGTAGATTCATCATTACACTTACTCTAAGTCTACAGTTTATCGGATATCTAGAATAAAATATATCTCCATTAAAGTTTACTTGTAAGAATGGGTTAGGAAATCTTCGGTTGTCAGAGAGTTCTTTTACGAGCAAGTAGAGAATTTTTACTCTCGAGTTTCCTATTCCTAGCAACCTCCTATATGTACAGTAGGTATAGTCTGGATGAGACAAAATTTCACTACTGGACAAGAGAAAATTAATATTGGAGTTTCATAAGTAACATCATTAAAAAGTAAGTGGTGTGATGTGCTCTAAAAGGTACTTAAACTAAAGACAGATAGGTATCTTAAATTTGTTCAGTAGAAAACTCTGTATCCAGATTCAGAAGAAGCAGGCATATTAAGCGAACAGCTTTTTCAACAAGACAGTATACCTTGTCATTAAGCTGTGTATGGAACTTCCTTATTTATTCTGGGCCGCACTGCATAGTCTTTTAGCTTTGGAGTCTGATGAATTTCTTCAGAAGTGAGATATGTTTCCCAGAAATCTACAGAATTCCCATCAAATCCACTCACTGCTTCTATGCAACAGCCACTTCTCCATTATTTTTATCACTGACAACGAGTATATGACATATTCATTAAAATCTTCCTGAGCAACGCTTAGACAAACTCCGTATTGAACTTCAACGCCGCCGACAGTTTCTGAATACGGAATCACCCCATTCCCGATCTTATTTTATTACAGACGTAAGATTCCCACGCGTAGGCCGCTAACCGATTTATTGTACGCAGTTCAGGTGGCCCGAAACCAAACTTGACGCGAACTACCAGGGAAGAAATAATACAACACAAACAACACATATTTTGGTGTACGTAATGGAATTTCGCTCACGCCGTCGACATTTGTCTTGTCCGCCTTATCCCTGGACCTACTTGTTGAATGCAGAGAGCACAATCCATAAATCATACACATTTCAAACGTCACCCCGTGCAAAAACAAAACCAGCTTCGAAATCAATACGCGCAGGCCGAATTCTTTCAGTTATGCCCGAGACCGCGCCTAACGATCCCATGGCACGAAGATGCTACAGACGTTTAGCAGCGGCTTAAAACTGTCGAACGCTCAGCTGGCGTTGCAATTGTACCGCTTCACACTACAGGAGCTTTAACGAGCTTGAACTTATCGCCAGATAAGTGCACCAGATATGATTCCGAGGCAGCAAGGGCAACACTAAAACTGTTCGGTTGCATACAGTATATAGCACCCCGGTTTTTGATAATCAAACAAGACGAGTCTGGTAACATCTTTTTTCTAGGCATGGATTGGGATAGGTCGTAAAGTCAAAATTGAAAATTTGCACCTTAAAATCGACTTCTTCAACATTATTCTCTTATAAATATTATTGAGCTATGTATCTCATAATATGAAATAATCGATGCTATATCCACATTAAAGGAAAGAAGACACAGAGTTATAACGAAATTAGACCGTAACAACAGCTCTGATCCCATTATTCTGCTAGAAAGGGATATGAAAATGGATAAGGAACATACTTATTATTACCTGTTGTGTTACAAACAAAATACTGAATTACATGTACCATTAAAACAGTAAGATTATTTTATATTTAAGTGCGATGGGGAAGATGGATTTCGGCATAATAACCAGGCATAAATAAGAAATAAAACTATGTAGAATACTGTTTTAGTCGTCCTGGAATAAGAGAACACAATTAACTCGAATTAAATAAAACTGATAGAATGGATATATGGGTTACACAAACCCCATCTAAAATGCTGTTAAAGATTCCTGCTAAGTAGGGATTTGGTGGTAATAACACTTACTCATGGTGTTCTCCTTCAATCAACACCTGTTTTTATCTTTTGTTACATGCAATCGGACTTTTGCATGACATAAAAATAACAGTCTTTTTTGCTTTGTCTAATGAGCACTTAAAACATTAGCAATTACTAAGCATATATAGGCCACTATTGTCGTCTGGTTAATCGCCTTACAGCTGATTGGTTGCCATTGTGTACTGCGACGTTGTTGACTTGTCTAAATTCTCCCTGGGTATAGAGAATTCCTTTGTTAATGTCTCCTTCGTAGTAGTGTTATAGGCTCAAGGACTTACGTACAAAACAATAACTACAATGTATGAGAGGGGTACTAATCCGACTTATGCACTACAAAAAAAATTTTTACCATAAAATACACAAAATAGTAATCAAATGAAATAAATGCGTTATTGCAGTATCATTTATCTAAAACCAACGTCAGAGTGAAAAGTAGTAGCCATCCATCCAGTCAAGTTAATATTCCTTTCTCAGTAGTTCGTTGATTTTCCGCACAGCAAACTAATATGCCACTTCAAAGCTAGACTCAGATCCTACTAAGTGTGCTGGTAGGACTGCTCACTCGCTACCCTCCATTCTTTGCTGACTACGAACGTACTTCAAAATAACTAGGTTTAGTACTCCCAAGAAAAGAAGTGCATGTAGACATTCATTTATCACCTTGAAGCGGATAGTTGTTGCTTCCATCGTTTGTTTTTGAACTATCAGTGTGCCATATGTTCTCCTACATCACGCTGCTTCTGTATGACTCTACTCAGTATTCAACTATCACTTAACATCCCGAATACACCTATATGGGTTTTTTTTTAACGGGTACCCGCCATTTTCAGCCGATATATGCTGTCATCTGTGCCCCTGATGTTAGAACAAAGGTGTAAGTAACATAGTCAGATCCAGAAATATTTCTATGGTCAGACTAGGCGTTATACGTATCGCCTCCGTAATTCCCAGGGATACGTTTTTGTAGCATGCTTGTCTCTAGTATTTTTGCTAGTGGATTTGTGCCAGCATGCCAAGGACGCACATGCATATGTAAATGCGTATGTAACTCGTTCTTCCTGCCATGCAAATGTAGGTAGAACTGGCTTTACTGTTAGCTTTTTCTAGATTAGACTTGAAGGACATTCTGGTAACTTTTATTAGTCCCAGGTATTTAGCATAATTTTGCAGTGGTGCATCATGGCAATGAGGTTTTTGTAGGACTCACTGCTAGTCCTTCGTTTACACACTAATTTTGTAAAGCTTTTAGTGGCCACTGTGACAGATTAGACACAGTTTCTCTAAACTTACCGCCCACCAGGATAATGATATCGTTCGGATATCCCTGTTTACGCCCCTGATTGGTTAAGTTCCCTTAGAAAATCACAAATCACAAGGCTCCACAGCAACGGCGACAAAACACCTCTCTGCGGACAACTCGGTTTTTAAGCACGGGGTTAATAATCCACCTTGTCGAACAAGGAGACGTTCTGTGCCTTTCTAAAGTTCTCTTAATGGAGTCAAAAGCTCTGCTTAATATCAATGAAGTTTGCAAGTCCAATTTATTGTTGCTTGTAGACCTCTCTAATCCTGTGTGTTTGCTTATATAAATTCAATTCACCGATTTTTTTCTGTTTAATAAGCAAACTGGTTTCGATGCTAATGCCTATGTACTAAAGCATCATCCTTGGTATGCCTATTAGCTTTAATTAGTCTTTAAGAGAAATTATGTTAAGGTGACTGGGATGACAGCTGTAGCTTGAGTGTAGGCGTCTCACCTAGGCTTTAGCATAAAGGTCATTTCAGTTTTTTTTCTAGCCAAGTGCTACGTACTTCCCTATATAGCCTGCAAGTGGATCTCGCCAATTCTTTTAATGCCATTCTATCAGATGCAAGAGATATGTACGGTTTAAAGGTAAGGATTGCACACTGAAGCCTGGACCTCTTAATCATTTAGTTGGCCAGTGGCCAAACTTCTCTGTTTGCCTAATAGTTCTGTTTTGATATACAGGGTGATTTTTTGAAAACTTCACACCTTATATAACTTTAAATATAGCAAAAATTTAAAAATTTGCAAAAACAGGTAAACTTTTGTTTGCAGGGGGACAACTTTTGAGATAAGTTTTTAATGGATAGCGCTTACTCTCTGAGCAGGGTAGACACCCCTTTAAAAATTTTAAATGGAACTATCCATCTTGTGATACATCATTTGAAAGCTTATTTCACAAAGAGTCTGGCCGTGTAATTAGTTTTACCACGTTTAACTTATTGACGGGGTAATAGATTAATAGTGCCTACGAAACAAGTTGCTTATTAAATTGAATATTTTGGACTCCTTTCAACAAAATGTATTTTATTTTAGAGCGGAAATAAAATTTGTCCTTACGAGAAGCCAAAATTTAAACAAACAACTTGTAAAAAATATGACACTTAAAAAAAACTCCCAGAATACTGAAAATTTTCTTTTAACATTATTATTAACATTAAAGTATTTGTCATGTAATTTTTTAGAAAGTCCATGTCCACGAAAAAGAAAAATTATTTATTTGTAACTGCAAAAACAGTGTAAACAAAACCATAGAAATTCAAACCTTACAATAGATTCTCAAAATGTGCACCACCTCTTTCCATACAATAATACAGACGGTTCTCGAACTCCTGCTGCACTTTTCGGAAAGTTTCAGGTGGAATCCTCCTGCACTCGTTAATAATTCTTTCTCGCAGATCGTCCAGGCTAGTAGGTTGTGTTTTGTAAACCACAGATTTTAAATGACCCCATAGAAAGAAATCTAAAGCAGTCAAATCGGGTGATCGTGGCGGCATTCAATTTTTCCACGCCTACCAATCCAGTGAAGACGAAATCTATGATTTAACCAATTTCGCACATTAATGGCGTAATGCGGTGGGGCTCCATCATGTTGGTAAAACAATTCGTATTCATCCAACATTGGATTTCCTTCAGGGTCATGTTGGTTTTCTAATTGCTCTGTGATGAAAGGATCAATAACGTTATCAAGTAATTCTAAATACATTCCCCCATTTAGCGTCCCATCGATGAAAATTGGACCTACAATTGCGTTGCCAAGTATTCCAGCCCAGACGTTCAGCTTCTGAGGAACTTGTGTATGACCTTCTCGAAAAATATAAGGATTTTCGTCACTCCAGTACCTGACGTTATGTTTATTTACAGAGCCGTTCAAAAAAATGTTCATTCATCACTGAAGCAGATATTTTTTATTAGATTTGGATTTACTATAATCTTTTCTGTCATAATTTCGCAAAATTGCAGTCTTCTATCGAAGTCATCTTCGCCGAGTTCCTGGAAAGTTTTCATCTTATAGGGATGGAATTTGTGCAGTTTTGTAACTTTCCTTACAGATGAATAAGAAAGTCCAGTGGCTGTAGAAATGTTACGCAAAGAGCTAGTTGGATCCATTGCAAAATGACCAAGTACTTCAAGTTGGGCCATTTCATCAACGACTCTATTCCCTGCCCTTTTTTTTGTTTACTACAGATCCAGTGTCTTGAAATTTCTGCACGAGATCGAGAATGTACCTAGCAACAACATTTTTATCGGGGTGCCGTTCGTTAAACACCCTTGCTGACGCACGAGCACAGCTATGCTCAGCACCGTAAATAAAAATTATTTCTACCCTTTCGGCAGTTGAATAAACCATTACCACTTGGACTCTCACTTTAAAATTTCACGCGATTTTATAAAAAGGAATGTGAACAAAAAGATGGTCGTGCCAAAGAAGTAGGCAAAAGGTTGAAACAAAAAATTGGAAACACAAAGCAGATAATTATTTAGCCAATTCAGTATAAACTGTCGAGTTGCAATATCAAGTAATGTCGAAAGAAAATTTTAAGTATTTTTGGCATTTTGCTTAGGTGTAACATTTATTTTTTTTAGGCTTAAGTAAGGACAATTTTTATTGTAACTGCAAGACAATAAATTTTGTTAAAAAAAGTCCAAAATATTCCATTTTATAAGCCACTTGCTACAATGCACTTTTTGACCCACTACCCCGTCAATCGGTAAAAAATAGTAAAACTAATTACATGGCAAGACTCCTTGTGTAATAAGCTTTTAAATGATGTATCGTAAGATGGGTAGTTTCATTTAAAATTTTTGAAGGGGTATCTACCCCGCTAACAGGGTAAGCGCTATCCATTAAAAACTTATCTCAAAAGTTGTCCCCCTGCTAACAAAAGTTTACCTGTTTTTGCAAAATTTTAAATTTATCCTCTATTTAAAGTTATTTAAGGTGTGAAGTTTTCAAAAAATCACCCTGTATATTGTTATATTATTATTATTATTAAGCTTTAAATAAAGGAATTCACCTTCTCCTGTTGTCCGCAGTGGTGGCTTGCACGAAAGTGTTGCGGAACTGCTGAATGCAGCCAAATAAAAATTCAGGGAACCTTTTTGCAAAAGTACCTAATCTATTTCGATTAAATGTGAAGTCCAATGTCGGAGGAATATAATCCCATAAATGCAATTTTTCAGCTATATAGGATCATACGGAGAAATGTGTATTATGAACGCTGAACATTTTATTTCACGAACTTGAGTTATACAAGCAAAGCGCTTCCTAATGCTTGGCTTTAACTGTTGTCAGTATACTTTATGACTATTTGTTTACAGACTGCAATTCAAGATTCCCAAGTTTATTATCTCTGACTAAATTTGTTACAACATAGCCGTAGAGATACGATTAATTTTGGAAACACATGTCGCACAGGCCTACGAATTTGCTGCTTCGTGTCCTGAACTGAAAGAATAATCGGTGGAAGCTATCTTCACCTTGAGGTGCTGAAGTTCTTCCGGCACAACTTGTTACCTGTAAACGAAAGTGTTTATTTTCTGTCTTCATCGGTACGGAAAAGGACCCATTAGTCTGAGCGTACGCAGGCTGTTGACTTTCGAGTTGGGCCTAAAGGGAACACCCCCCGACAATGTGAACAGTTCATTGTCATTTTTACCCACAGCCGCCTCCACATTCCAGCACTTACTCGGAATTTCCATCTGTATTCCAAAGGAAAGGCGAGAATCAAACGCAATTGTGTTGCGGCTGAAATCTGCAGGCCCGCGAATGATCCCTTGCTCCAGTCATGATAAATGGATCACCCTCCCGAGGAACCACGCCGTTCGGGACTTACATGATCGGTCGCCTGTCGTCTCCGCTCCATGCACCCACACGTCTTCCTTACAAATTCATTCACACGGCTGCCTTTCGTTCCTGCATTATTAATGCGAAACTGATTACATTACCTATAATGCTGCAGGGCGCCGGACGTCCCCCAACGGGATAGGCAAATTCTCGTCCGCATCTTCTTGGGAATTAATTAAATTGTTGTCGAGGCTTTGTCCGTTTGCCCGTGACAAGGGGTCACTTTCATCTCGATGTCCTAATCCAGGCCGCCGGACAATCATTTACTCCGGCTCCCCTGTCCGCCCCTTAGCGAAAGACGGTCATTATTTCCCCTGGAGATGTTTCTTTCCGACGATCGCTCATTCTTATCTTACCGTTAATTACATGAAAGCACCACCTCCTTATCTCTGTTTGGATGTTAGTACGCATTTGGGTTCATCTATACCTCAATTTGCATAGCTTTCTCAAGTATAATAAGTGAGCAGATTGAATTAACTGCCCAAACGCACATCATTTTTATGTGGATTATTAGACCCACAAAATTCAATACAGGAAAGTTTATACATGAACGAAGCAACGGAAAGTTGAAGCTGACAAACATTGAAATGATTTCATTCCCGCCATGTGCTTCCAGTAAGAACTTACATGAGTTGAGAAGATAGGTACAATCCCACGCGAAGTAAGTTGCTGTTTTATAGCTCTAAATATGTAGATTTCTTTTTTACGAAAGCTTAGCAACATATTTAGCGTTTCTGGTATTCACTGTTTATAAAGGGTAAACACAACACAGCAGTTATCCTTCCTTGTAAGATGTCAAGGTTTTCGCTTTACCTACTTCACAGATTTCCCCTATCTTCACCCAGATCTGTTATGATACTGTCACTATATTACAACGTTCCAATACTAAAGCTGTTGCCAGGTAACAATATGAATGTTACGTTTGCACCGTTTACCTCAGAAGCCCAATTCCAGCAACGAGTAAATGACGAATATTAAGAACCTAAGAAGGCATAACATAGTGCAAAATAAAACTTTATGTTGGAGGCATTCAGAGCTTATAAAATTTCATAGACTTTGCCATATTAGCATTACTAACTAAGTAAACGAAAAATTATGTATTGCATAGAAAACGTATAATAATATTTTTTTTGGCAATTTCAGCAAAATACTGTATCTCGATTACCGTTTTGGACCGTTTTTTGGATTTTTTAAAATTAGATTGTAGACTACGTGTATTTCTAGAAGTGTAATTGCAATTTTTTGGTGTCATTTGTTTTTTAAATATGGCACCAAACTAAAACGAAACGTCTATATTTTTGATGCTAAAATTGGTGGAGGTTGATATTTTCAAAAATTTAAAAATTAAATCTAAATAAACTCTTTTGGGACACAAGGTTATGTATCTTCAATGTCAGTTGCCTACGATTAGTAAAAAAAAAACAACAAAACGGTAATGCTTTATTTGACTTTTAACTGTTTTTTACGTAATAATAGATACTACGCCACGAATTTGTATTATGTTATTCAAACTGCCTAAATTAGAATTCTAGAATATAGAAAAAACGGACTAAGTTTTGGCTAGCCAATTATATTTGGAGATATATTTAGAACAAAGACAACGAAATTTGAAAATATTCAATTAGACTTGTCAACAGCTTGAAGACTTATGGTTTTCTCGTGACACCAAGCCAAACATATAATATGCAAAACCACAAAAAGAAATGGCAGAAGTTGCCGTTTCAGAACATGAAGAGGTGCATTGGCAGAGATAAAGAGGTAAAAACGCGGATTTCAAAAACCAAGGTTCCAAAAATTAAAAAAAAGTATAAGTAACTACAACGACTGTTACTTCTAAGAACTTATAAATGACACTTATGTAAATTTTAAAATAAGTGCAGGCCATATAAGTTTAGGTTGATAAATGGCTTGTACGCAGGCGATTACGTAAGGTTAGGGTTTTGCAAGTGGTATTTGTATACCTCTCAAAAAGACCCCGAAATCTAATAATGAGATTTGGTCAATCGAGGCACGCTTTTCAAATAACGGAAATCTAGCACACATAAATAAGCAATTTTAATCATATTACCATTAGCCGACACACACAGGGAAAATATGGTGTTCTTTCTAAAGAAAAATTACGTGCTATTTACGAGAAAATTTGACCGCGGACCTGTATCTGCAATTTCTACAAGAAGCTTTTATAGATAATCTGGCGCCCAAAGAACCTTATAGGATATGGTTTTAATGATACCGGGGTCCTGCTCATTACTATAGACGTGTTGGAAGGTATTTAAGTAGCAGATGTTATAAAAAGTTGATAGCACACACAGTATAAACAAGATCTCCAGATCTCACGCCGTTAACTTCTTTTTTTGGGGTTATTGAAAGGAAGAAGTTTATAAATTAAATAATACACACTTGAAGACTTGGAAAACAACATTTGGTTAATTCTAAATTTAATCATAATCAAATATCAGTTGCGTCACTTAAGATACAAAATGTGTCTTAAATCCCATTTACGCAACAATTTCAGGTGTTTTTTTTAACAATATTAACATATATATTTTTCTGCATCAGAAAGGTCTACCAATTTTAGGGTGAAGAATATTTGCGTTCGATTAAAAAACAAATATTTTCACATGTCAAAAACGTATGGTAAGAATATACCGCTTGAATTACATGTAAATCTTTAACTAAAAATTTTTTTCGAGGATATAAATAGTAATTTAGTTATAGAGATTTATTAAAATTGCCAAAAAAAGAGAAATCGAATATGGAGAGAGAATTAATAAAGGCAGCACCAGTCCGATTCAACGACTTTGTCTCGATAAATTGATTAACTGCGAAGGCCGTTAATCGGACCACCTTATATATTAGAAGTTGTCTAGCAATATCGATGTACGGCAACAGAAAGGCCGCACACAGCAGATAAAGACATAGTTTCAGCAAGCAATCGTTATTGTACACACGGCGACATACGGACAAAAGTCCACGGCGAACATTTCAGAAGCCAGACAGGTAATGGAGAGACCGTGTCCCTCATGTATAAGTTGGTAACTTATTTAAGCACATGGACGGACAGCTGAAACTTTCGCTCCTTTGAGGCCACCTCGCGCGCTTCCCTTATTTGTTTAGAGCATACACCACCTTTAGCTCCAAAGGCACCAGAATCCGACTCGAATCACCCAAATTAAATTATTCAGCGTCCTGCGAAAACCTGTATATGTTTATAGATAATCGGGTCTTCCCTATGCGAAGTAAAAGACGAAGGGTACACGAGATTGGGCTGGGTGCTCGGACGCGCGCAGTAATCAATTAATTTTGTGTCAAAGGAAAACCACTTTGGGAAGTAGAAAGATGTGAAACAGGGTTTCCTTTCCGAACATGTTTGCTTTGCGGACATTTAAAAACAGCGGTAATAGCGTTCCAGACCGCGCCAACGAGGAACGTGTAAAGCGAAGTAGTGGGTGTTTTTGCAAGGTATTTTTGCTTGAGAGCAAATATAAAAACATTCGTCCCTTCTCTCCTTCTGCTGGAATTTAGGTCGTAAGGAGGAGTAACTGTACCGTAACAATATTTATCTCCTATCGATTTATACATATTTTATTTAGCTGATTGCCTTGGAATGGAAACTGACGTGTCTGAATGCTTTTTAGAACACTATATCATGTGGCGAAATTTCTTCGTTTCCTGAATTCACTAGTTTGTACTTTAAACCAATTTATATTTTTAAATAAATTTTGTCGTACTATATGTTATATATATCTATATCTCACGTCTGTAAGACACGGCCAAGAAGCCTGGTGTCCGTGCAGTTGAAGTCGTTGCATATGCAGCCAAGAGTTTTATGATTGCACTTGCGCTCGATTGTTGGTCTATTGCATCCATATCTACCTTCCGCTTTGATGACATACATTTTATAGTATCCCCGTTTTGCTAGCGTATTTTCAAGGTATTCACAACATTCTTATTATTCGGTACTTTTTATAGGAACGAATATTACGAAAAAAGGTGTCCAGGAGCAATATTTTTGTTAAAAATGTGAATACATATCCAAAGGATATGCATGGATTGCGATACCAGTAATTTTTCGGTGAAATGAGACGAGCCAAATTATAATGTTAACACTATTGTGAGGGTAGATTGTACTAAAGTTGTTATTACAGTGTGAGTGAAAAAATTCGAAAGCGTACGTTGTTCGATTTGGTTCGGCTTTTGCTGATGCCTACAAGGATATACTAAAAAATCGGCATACTTTCTTTAACGTCCATCCTAGACATTATATTTGTATATCATTTAAAAATTAAGTAAGGCCATCTCCTACTTCACTTGCTGATAGGTATGTGCATTTTAAGAAATTTCCAATTTTTGTTTCATATTTCCCAGGTAATCCACTCTCTTGAATTTTGCGCCATCAGAATTGAAGAAGGCTGTATTATCTACTCCCCCATTCACATTAACCGATTAAGAAGCGTAATGCATTACGAAAACGTACCGTTCATATAGGTACACCACTTCGCAATTTCTATAACTATACTMTTTGCATGCAGAAGATAAAACCTTTGCGCAGGTGCTTGGTCAGTGTCTATTTTGCCAATTCTTGCTGTTAGTTAGAAGTCAATTCTGCAATGTTTCACAAAAACATTTATATACAGGTTCATGTACACGTCCAATTACTGGCATCGTAATTTGAACTTTTATTTATTTATATTTTTTACAATTATACTTGCCGACTGACAACTGCATAATAGGTTGATGATAATAATAATAATAATAATTGTTCTTTATTTGCATAAAGGGAGAAACAAATTACACCTGATATACAAAACGTCAATAAAAAAGGTACATTATTCTTTATATATATATATTCCCCTCTAAACAAAAAGGCGAAGTTCAGCAACCGTTGGCACAGTTACTGTTCTTCCACTTAACCCAAGAATACTTGTATTAGAATAAATTAGAATTGCGACACAGCAAAGACACAAAAAAAGCAAACGAAATATTATAAAATACACTACATAATACTTGTTATTTATAGTGTACCTACTGACAACAAAACAAAATCCGGGACATTGCAAACACGATGCAGGACAGGAAAAAAGGCATAGCAAAGCAACAATAAAAAATCAGAACAAAATATAAAGGCAGCTACAAGACTTTTGGCAAGCGGCAGAAGAGCAAGCATTATTAATTTTAATTAACAATAACATATCTTATAAGCTAATGTACGTCATTCAGTAATTTGTTTTTCAATTTGTATTTAAACCGGCTTATATTCAATGTTTTTAATTCACACGGAAGTTCATTATAGACCCTCGCTATATTGTATGAAAAGCATCTTTGGAAAAATGTATGAGAATGTATTGGAATCGTCAGCTGATCCTTTCTACGTATATTTATACTATGTACATCTGTTCTATAAGTTATTTTGTTAATTAGGTATGGAGGTGTCTTGCTTAGCAGTATTTTATGAAATAGACATGCAGAGTGCAAGTATCTTCTCTGATGCATATTCAACCACGGAATAGTTTTGAGTTTGTGTGAGACGTGTTCCCTCCTACCAACCCCATAAATAAGACGCAAACAAGAGTTTTGGATTACCTGAATCCGCCGAACCAAGTGACTATCAAGACACGGTCCATAAAGGGAGTCGGCATAATTTAAATTTGCAAGCACTAGTATTTCACACAATAGTATCTTGGTTTTATAATTTATTATTTTTCGAACGCTATGAATAATTTTAAGGTTTATAACTGATTTCTGAATTTGCTTCACAATGTACTCCTCAAACCGCAGACCGGAATCAATAACGACACCAAGACTTCTAGCACTCTCCACAATTTCTATTTTTTGACCATCCAACGTAATACCCAGTCTGTTTCTAATATGCTCTCTAACAGAGACACCAGCACAACCACCAAACAGTATGGCTTTTGTCTTTTCTGGATTCAAAATTAGATTATGTCGCCTGGCAAAGTTGCAGAATTCCATCAGGTCCGCATTAATACGAGAAGTAGCATCATCAAGGTCGCAAGGCTTAAACGAATAATAAAATTGTGTGTCATCAGCATAGAGGTGATATTTAGAGTTCCTAATACTGGAAACAAAAACAGATGTATATATAATAAAGAGTATAGGACCTAGTACGGATCCTTGGGGAACACCGAACGAAAGTCTGCCAGGCTGCGAACAACGATCTCCACATCTGACTATCTGATGTCTGTCTGCCAAGTACTGCCTAAAAAGTTCCACAGCACTCGGGCCCAATCCAATATATTTTAAAATTAGTAATAGTAAATCGTGCGATATAGTATCGAATGCCTTAGAAAAGTCGAGCAATACAAGAGCCACATACATACCTCGGTCCATATCTTTTATAACATCATCCAAAATGTGGAGAAGCGCCGTAACACAACCGTGACCAGCCCTAAAACCGGATTGATATTCAGGTAATATGTTATATTTGTCTAAGTGAATCCAAAGTTGCCTCGCAATAATTTTCTCAAATACTTTAGACAGAATCGGTAACAAGCTGATTGGCCTTATGTCATTAAAATTCTTAGGTTTAGACTTTTTAGGTAAGGGCATCACGACAGACAGCCTCCACGATTTAGGGAGCACACTGTGGCCTATACAGGTATTTATAATATGGGTAATAAGCGGCAGAGTTACTTGAATACTATAGTTAATTAAATTAAGAGAAATACCATCATGCCCCACTGCCTTCGATTTTATTGAATTTATAGCTGCAAGCACTTCATCTTCGGACACAAATGTAAATTCAAGTTTATTGTTAGTTAGACATTTATTATTATAAAAATTAACAATCTCAGGATCACAAATAAAATTTCTATTAGGAACATTTAAAAAATGGTTATTTAATTCATCAGGAGATGACAGATTATCCGGCAAATCACGTTCTGTACGACCACCTGAGCGCATACCAAGCAACTTTAAGTGATGAAGAATATGCTTGCCTTTAATTTTAACTGCATGTTCCAAATACGCTTTTTTTTCTCTGCATACCGCCGAATTAACAAGATTTCTAAGTGATTTATAATAATTCCAATGCGAAACCATTTTAGACCTTTTATAACGCAAAAGCGCTTTATCTCTTAACTTCATCATAAATCGTAAATTGTCGGTCAACCATGGTGTAGGTTTCTTACTAACCCTAGAAACTTTGTACGGTGCATGTCTGTCAAATACATTAACCAATTGTTCATTGAAAAAGGACAACTTATCGTTAACATTCCGCATGTCGTAAAACAATCCCCAATCTATAGATGCTAAATCATTTAAAAAATCATCAGTGTTAAAGTTCTTCATACATCGATACCTCATACACTTTTCCAAAACATCGTTGCATTCTGTACTAATCGTTAATTTAATAACTGCGTGGTCTGCAATTGCATGATCAAGGTCAATATCAATATCACTAACTAAAGAACAATCAGATACAATTACATGATCCAGAGCAGTACACGAGGATCTGCTGATTCTAGTAGGAGTACTAATTAACTGAACAGAATTAAAAGATTCAATAATATCTAAGTACACTTGCACTGTTTTTGAATTAACATTTAACACATCAATATTAATATCTCCCATGCAAATGTAAATATCACCGATCGTTATTAAACAAGAACATAAGTCTTGAAATTCTGTACAGAAGTCACCAACACTAGAGCTAGGAGGTCTATAAATTAAACACAATACAATTGTAGTTTCGCATCCCGCATTAATAGAAACAATTAGGTACTCAAAAGTTTTTATATCTAAATTCAAGTTAACTTGTTTATACTTTACCAACTTTTTGAGGTAAAAACATACTCCACCGCCTCTGCCAAGTCTGTCCTTTCGAACCAGAACCATATCATCAAGCTGCAATAGATCATTTGCTATATTTTGATTTAACCATGTTTCCACAACACCTATAACAGAGAAGTCCTGCCCTGCAAAGTAATCATGAAATGCTAAGAAATTGCCAAATAACGATCTACAATTAATACAAGCTAACTTCATTAATAGCAATAAATCAATCAGAATTCGGCTATCAGTACAATCAGTATTCACCACAAGAAACTAAGACAAAAAAAAAGAATAAATTCCAAGTCCTATCACAAAGCCCTTAATACAAAAATATGTGACACATCCATTCCAATCATTTAAAAAGAGGTCCTTTGTTTTTAATATATTAACAATTATTCTTGAAAATGGTGGAAGTAGAGGACCTAAACTGCACGGATAGCTATAATGATAGCGAAATACATCTATCTGCAGTTGGTTGCGGTGCAGACAGCACAGCATAGAATGTATGTCGTTTCTTGCCAGCTTGCAAATAGTGCGGTGGTGGCCTGCTGTCAAAATGAAGTATGCAGGTGCATGCCAATTTGTCAGGCTACAGGTCACTTCCTTTAGGAAGTAGTACTCGTTAAGGCAGCTAGGTGGCTTTGTCATCATGTCAGTGTAATGCTGACAGATGGCATTGCCATCTAAATTCTTACCATTGCTTTGGTATAGGCAATACCACTTTTATGCCATGCTGCACTAATGAGCTATAATGATAGAAAAATAGACGGCACAACATAGACATGCATTTACTACAGAATATGTTGAAAATACAAACTCCCACGCGTTTTCTTATAATGAAATATATCAAATAATTTAACAATCGACAGATGGCAAGTATACGTTAAAGCAATTGTTGTGTTCACCTTCCTGAGAGGCGGCAAAGGGATTTAATCGATAAATTCCATAAGCGCCCTGGATGCACGAAATATTTATAGAAACCCCGTGTATTCAATAGTCACACTAACTATACCGTTGTAGATTATATCACTATAACAGATACCTACATTATGCAATTCTAATATTTTTAATGCGCATTTCTTAAGAAGAGAATTATAGTGGTTTATAGCACCCTCACCACCCTCGACTGTAAGTGGGAGTGTATAACCAGAGACACGTGTTAATGTAAACAAATTATTGAAAAAATTCATGGAGACTGATGGACAATTCCGTTTTCTCATAAATCCTTCTGACATCTATGCTCAAGAACGCTGAGATAAGTGAATGGGGAATATTGAAGCATAAAGCAGTAATTCTACTACTAGATTCAACTTAAAGCCCATAGAAATTGTACAAGTGATATAAAAATAAGTTATATTACTATTAAGTATAAATTATTTGAAAGCGATTATCTAATTTGATTTTTTTCCGTGAAAAAACTTTTTAGTTTTAGTTGCAGAGTCGAATACAAACTGACCTAAAACAAGTCATAAAAGATTTCTGCTATGTGCTAGTATATAACCTCAGCTATTTACTTTTCTCAATTGCGCCACTGCTGGCCTTGGTAGTTATATGAAATTTCACTTCTCTAGTAAAATCCTGCAGTACGTGTAGAGAAAGACAAAAGGCAGCCATGGGTTTAAAGTACAATTAGGCCATCAATGAATATGTGCAAGTCTAGAAGGCGCCTAAACGTTCTTATTAACTGGCATTATTGGATACAGTCAAGATATATGTACGGGGAGTAATGTGGTAGTAAACCCCAAACATTGTAAACAAGGAACTTGTTAAAAATCAGGAGGAATGTGCAAGATAAGAAACAACAAAAATGTTGTTCCGCGGATTAAATTAAATATTCTGGTAGCATTTCTGAACCCTGCGTATTATTCCACCCTAAAAAATGCGTTCGGCTGCAACTGTTTTCGCAATCCACCGTTAACTCCCAGTCGGTTGTGTACGGGCTGCAGATATTTAATATTAATCGCGATACTTGCCAACAAAGAGTCATTAGCATATTCATAATCCTGCTGCTCGCTTCTATGTTTATATTAAGGAAAATAGTAAAACGCTGAAAGATGAGTGTTAACGAATGCAAATTTAAGTGTTTTGGAAGGATATTAGCGCAAAAATTATATACGCGAAACTCATTTTTCACTTTTAACAAGATTTGCATAATCAGCCCTTATTGTATCGAAATGAGACAGCGTTTCATCATGCACTGTAAACGATCTAATTGTGGTTTGAATCCACTTGTAGCATAAAACAGTGTGTAGCGTAAGAGAAGAAAAAAAATCTAGTCAAGAACTCTGCGTCTGCGTGAAACTGTCCTTCTAAGACAAACGATTGGGTCTTTTTGTTTCCTACTAACTGTAACGTGGTCTTAACATCCTATATTCAGGGACTCAGAGCATCGAATTATGTAAAATTTTAGGCGACTATGGCATCTTTCAGGCATATTTTTAAAATTACGCTCATTTCTTTACTCCTCTCTAGGTTTGCGCGATATTTATACTTGTTGAAATGCATCTCATGTAAACTTGTAAACAGTAAACTCTAGCACAATATAATTTTTATGGATGATGGCTGAATGTATAATGGAAGACATAGCGCTAACCAAAACCAATTTAAAAGCAAAGTACACTAGAAAAAAAACCAAAAAATCACGAAAAGCTGTGCAATTTCTTTCCTTCGCATGACGCGGTGTTTACGTTTGGTCAACGCACAAAACTCCCCCAAATATCGGGTTCCCGCTTATTTCAATAGCGCCGGAATGGCCTTATTGTATTATATCCCACCAGAGGCCGGTAGGATTAGAGGATTTACATGAATTTACATTCTTGTTGAAAAGACAAAAACTTCATTAAGTCACTCTGATGAAGCGAAGTGCTCTTTTAGGATTCGTGATAGCCACATTCGCACCGTAATTAAATGGTGGCTGCGTTCAGCATTTCCACAATTGACGTGAAGTATATGAAGATACGTATATCGTCATCGAGGACATATCAAAATCATGCAGGCTTTGGCAAAACAACTAGCGGCCGTCTGCATTAGTTGTGCATTAACTTTGAATACTACATATATTTTGTTTTTATATGCAATTTACATAGTTTGTCAAGATGGAGGGGTGTTCATGTTTAATCAGCTTAAATTCAAACAAAAAAAAATACATATGAAAACTGATAATAATATTTAACTCCAACAGTATTATTTTAAATGACATTTTAAAAACAATCTAATTGAAACTATGCGTTATTTCGGTAAATTATGTCATTTCATCAATATTTTCAATACCTTCGATATAACGGATGTCACTCAGTCACTTATTACTTCTTAACGTATGACGCTTCACAAAAATTTTGATACACGCAAGCGCCCTTTAGAAATGCTTGCTATTTTCTTGCTATTTCTCCTTAATAATGGATAATGCACCGGAACGACCATCATACACTTTTGTACCGACATGATAAATCCATTCATATACATATTTATCTTACTGCTACTTATACATAAATATAAACACTACTTCCAGTTTCAAAAAGGACTACTTCGTGCGTGCAAGCTCCAGGAGCTTCCCTCCGGGGGAATACCTAAGAAATATTCACAGGGCTTCCTTCCGTTTCACTCATTTTATCGGTGTTGTCGTTAATGATGTATGAGGTCGCGATATTTTTCAAAGGAAGGGCAGATCTAAAGAGCAGTACTCGCGCTTTACTAAATCATATGGCTTTTTGAACAGCGCCGGTAGGATTACGGTGCAATGCCACTGAATGTGACATAAAGAAGCAAGGATTATAGCGAAAGATGTACTTGTTATTTACGGTTTGAAACATTTCCTGAAATCCATACTATTTATATACTGTAGCCCATTTGTTTACTACATGCTACACAGTAATTTGCATCCTAATGGAAATAAGACAATTATAATACAATAAAAAAACGCTCACAGTTCAAGTAAATGAACTAACTTTTCAGGTACTGTAAAGCAAATCAGTATAAATCCTAATTTAATATTAATGTGATAACTTTTTAAGGTATTACAAAAGATAATTGCGAAAATCGTTTTTATGGCTGTATAGTTGTATATTTATAGAAGATTCGAGTAAAGTCTTTGAAATAACATCCTTTTAAAACGTTTCCCTCCAAATTCAAGACGCCGCCACAGTGACTACTAACTTAAAATTAGTAAATGGTAACTATAATTATGTAACACTTTATTTCAAAGCTCATTCCATTCTCTACATGACTACCTATTTCTGTTCAGAAAGCAGAAACTTAGTCTGTAAAATAATACATGCGCTAATCTGCTCTAACGGTGATATCAGTTGTTCGTGACAATTATTATGTATTTTATTGTGCTTTGGTGCGTGTTTTTTCTTATATGTTAAAGTTTAGATTTTCGATATTTTATACTTAATAACTTTTGGAAAAGATGAAGTATTTGAAGAGGATTTAATGTTTTTTTAAGTCAAGGAATTCTTTTTACTTCTTACTACCTTTGCCACGAAAAATGGGTTATTTTTTATAGACCCTACCTCGTACCATTTCGCACATTGCAATTTTAGTAAAGTAGTGCATTTCCAGTATTTAATCTGTAATTTTTAAGAGGTGGATTTGGTTAAGCTCTGGTGTGGTTCTCGCGTTGAGTTTCTGCCACATTGCATATTCCTATCTTGATCCTGAAGCTTACAGGGGCTGACGAAACGTGGACCTTATTTCTAAAACCGACGCTAACCAAAAAACAAGAACCAGGATTGGAATATAATTAAACATGATTGATTTTGGAACTTGAACTGCGCATTAGTTTAACAAAATTTTTATAGTGTAGGCCTCATCGACGATATCTGGGAAAGTATCTCAACATAAAGGATATTAAAGTTTTCCTGTGCATATACACAGATCATATTCACAAACGGAATTAAAAAACAAATTTTTCACATTTTAGTAGAATTTTTTTGTTAAATATGCAAAAAAGCTAAAAGACACATAGTTGTGCATGCATTACACTGCTAAAATCCAAATAATTTGAAAATATATCGTCCGGTAAAAAATTGTGTTGTTTGAAAGATATAGATATGGGAGTACATGCCCCACAGATATACAGGACGAATTGAAGTACTACAATACTATATTCGCGTGAATTAAAATGAGTGAAGAAGCAACGTGCACTACAAATGTCTACAGAAAAGCAGTTATGCCACACTTTTTTTCACTTGATCTTGTCAGTCATGAAAATGTTATTAATACTTTTATTTTGCAATACCTTTATAATATTTTGAATCCTGTGTATCTTACTCTGTACCCAAAATGATAGTCTGCAATTTATTCCTTTACCACTGGTTGTCTCCGAAACACGTTCCGCCATAAATAAGATAAAGAATTGAATGCACCTCTTCAGTAGGACAAAGTAATACTTTTGATTACAATATTCCATCGCAGCGTCATAAACTAAATGGTAATACTTATTCAGCAGGGACAGCCAATGCTGTTCCTATGCAACTTACAGCTTTTAATACTTCGTCGTTGTCGTTGAAAGATGTCCTTTCGAGTACTTCTAGATACCATAGTCATTTGCGTAATTGGCGAAGAACGTCCAAAGGCGTTAAACTATAAGTCCCTCCTTCAGTTTATTGAACTTCGTCCTTACAGAACTCACGTTAAACGGACTTCTGTTCGCAGTAATGTGACTTGACACGGCATGTATCGATCTCAGTCTCCTCGTTTGCAACAGGACGCCCGGGTTTAATATTTTAACGCAAGTTTTGAATTAATTATATGATTGTCCCGTATTACGCGAAGTTCAAAGGCCATTTATTTTGTTAATTTGATTATAAGGGCGTTAATTCTAACAAGATAGACTTTAACTAGTGTTAATTTCGGTAGTCTGCACGCCACGAACTGCTTAAATTACACCACTGCTGCTTCACCCCCGAAATTCAGTGCTCGAAAACTTTGGAATGAGATGGAGATCCGGCCTCCTTGCCTGTGAGGTATAAAAAGGCGCGAGAAATACAGCGACATTTAACCTGAGCGCAAACATCTGCAAAACTTTTTATGGGCTGACGAAATGGAGGATTTCACAATAATGGTGATATACGTTACATATAAGTAAAGTGATATTCCACTGAACGAGGGGTAAAATTTTAGATCGACGTGTGCTGAAACAGCAGTGAGGGTGTATAAGTGGCAATTTCTTAGATAGACATACAATGTTTAGCCAGAAGTGAAATATAGGACCCATTTCCAGGTACATACCAGATACGTCAAAAAGCTACCCATGTTAAGTTTTATATGTTACTTCTGGTCGAAACACGGAGTGCACCCAGAATCTACTATTACCGTGTTAACAGAAAGCGTACAAGCTGCTGTCAGTTATAGCTAATTCTTTAGAGACACATGCTGGCGTCAACTTAATAATGCTAGCATTGCAGCTAGCTCTATTTAGTGTCAACTCCTTCATAAATAAACTGCACCATTTTTGAGTTTCCGAAGTTCATTGACACCAACCAGCTTATTGGCGGACCGTCTACGCCATGTTTAAAAATCGGATGTAGCCTCCTATCGCAGTAGAGGACTTTTAAGCAACTCCCTAACTGAACTAAGTTAAGCTGATTGTTGCTTAACCTTTAGCAGTCTATCTTAAATGTCGAATGACAACTAACAAATTACTCCAAGGGAGCCAGCAGGTATTGCATCTCAATTGCACTGCCGTCCTATAACATACAATATCCATTTAACAGGTATGCATCACTTTGTTAATGAGATAATAAAATATCAAGAAAAATCAGTGGTCGTAGGCTTCTGACTACTGTATTACGATAAGAAGGGTATTTCCTTTGGTGGAACTTTTAAATACAGAGTGGTAGAGTGTAGTTTTTTTGTACTGCTGAAAAAATTTAAACGTAATGAATCACGCAATATATGGCCCTAAACTGGCACTCCTTTTCGTACAGTGAGTAAGTGGCTTAGTAAACAGGTAGTGTATATAATGCCAGATGAATTAGTTGTAGGTTAATGGTTAWTCCMTAAAAGCAAGTCAGGTACCAGTCTCTGGRTATACCGCGCATATCAAAATTATTGTTCACACGAAAGCTAGAGTACAGCTAAGCAAGACATTTTGCGCTGTACACATGGTCCACTGGGCTTATTATATTATTGAATAATAACGAATTACTTTGCTATTAACAATTCTGTGGTAATAAGCTTCATTCATGCATGTCCGATAGAAGCCATATGGTTTTGTAGTCAGGAAATCGTTTAACGTTCCTCTCCATGGTCACAAGGAAGTGAAAACACAGTTACTTTGTAAGCCATTACAAATAACTGTTAGAAAGCCAGGCATCGATTATACTAATATCATGGAACTCATCATAGTTTCGAACGAAAACTGGAATCTGAAAATTAGTCTTGTCTCGTTTTGAAAATTATTGTATTCTGCAAAGGTAATATACTTTCAACATCTCTGTTTTTAAATTAAATGGAAAATGTTAGACGAATTTGCCTAGGCAGGACGTGTTCTTGTAAAACAGTCGGTATGACTTACTTATCGGACTGTATCAAAAAGATTGATGTCCTCGATGAAACTGTTTAATTTTTCATAACTGCCAATCCGAGCGATGCTTGTCAAGTTATTAATGATCTAGTACAATAAGAGTCGAGCAATAAAGTAAGATACGTTACTTGTTCAAGGATAGCTTTCCAGTCTCAAACTGATTCTCATTATACTGCTCCAGAAAAACATAATAATTGCTATCTTTCTTAATCTCAAAATATTGATAAAGGAAGACAGTACTTCAATCCAATTGGAGCATCAAATTGTCTTAGATTGCACGTTCACTGTTGAAGACCAGTTGACCAGAAAGTATACAAAAGGCTAACAACCAATTATAGTAAACGCAACAAACTTAAGAAAAAAACTTGTCTTTTATATTTACCATATTGCTCTTTTGCCACCAAAACGCAGCACTATTAACAAACAAAACCCGACTCAACCATACTTTGCTGTCATTAACTATACCTAGTGATTGTAGGAATGGGGACTGCTGCATCTACGTGAATGCAGTTACCATTTTTGGAGCAATCATTTACTCAATCGAAGATAATCAGTGTCCTGAAAACGAAGTCGTTTCTTTACACATACGCAAGGAAAATTTCTCTTTTATTATACTTTACATAATACAGGCCTCACTTTTCTACACCTGATGGAGTTACATGAAGGGACCTATGATTTTTAATCTCCCAAACACAGACTGGCAAGAATGTCATAAAAACTAACTGTGACCATATTAAACACTAGATTCGCCTTCAGCCAACGTCGTCCTTACCGGACCTAGTGCTCCCTTTTTTAACAGAAGCGAAAATGCTTTCACATGTAGGAGGATGCGGCTACATTGCATCAATGATGTCAGTGAGTAAATAGGTGTCCTGTCGATGTGGACTGGATGGCCGGTCTGTGTAACTTTGGTGAGGATGAACAATATCCACAAAAACAACACGACTTAAGCATGGATCACCAGTGGCATACTTAGTTTGATCACTGAAAGGGGCACTTTGGCATAGATTTTGGCGTAAAAACAGGCAGGAGGGTTCCTTCAACCACAGGTGCATATCTAATCGTATAGGTTCTTTGCTACTATGGATTTGACTCACTTCGATTTCTCTAAGGCGTTGGGCAGAGTTCACATTCGAAGACTGATCGTTAAGCTGGACCAATTGGGTTAGGCAGTCGTCTTCTTAGATAGATTAGAGATTTTCTCACAAACAGATCGGATTTCATGAGGGTGATCGAGTTTATTGGCCCACAAACCAATTACGGGTGGTGTACCTCAGTACTCGGACCACTGCTACTTCTGTTATAATACTCGTATATCTGGCCGCCTCTAGCTGTTCCTAAGTTAACGATTTGAGGATTTATGGGTACCCTTTCCAACATACAAGGTCTTACAAGACGATCGCAATAACATTCAACAATTGGAGCTATAACTGGATGCTACCTTTGCATATTGGTAAGAACATTGTGCTGCACAATGGAAAGGCTAATCCAAGATCCGCATTGTAGAAAAACGGTAAATCAGTGTCTCACTACACAGACGTTAATGTTATCGTTTGTGAGAACTTAACTGGTCTCTGCGCACTACACAAGTTCATTGAAACAGCAAACTATGACGGCGAAGTAACAAAGTCAATTACCTACCGTCACAAGACTAAACTAGTATAAAATTTGCCAAACGATTCGCTTGCGGCAAGCAAATGCGACGACTAGCATTCAGGGAGAGTGGGGAGGTTCCACTTATTAGATATTAATTAAATTAGGGCGCCACCAAAATTTTAACACGAAAGTGTCGAAGCAAAGATCAGCCGCCCTGTAAATTTTGGAAACAGGCTGAATAGTTCGCGTTCACTGAAAGGCAAAAATCAAATCATAAGTAAAAGACAACTGGTTGATTGCTACCCCCTTTAATGACCAATGGCATTCGATAATTATTACAAATTCAACGGCACGAATATATCAACGCATTCATGTACTACAAAATGTGTAAAGTCAAATAATTAACGATGTTCCCCCGTATAGAGCTCTATGCTGGTTCACACAACATCCATATTAAATACGAACAGATGCAAATGTAAATTAATGACAACACATATAGTAAATAATGTAAACACGCATTAAGACTTCGTGGCGGATTACTTGAGTAGATGATCTGATATCGGCGTTAAGAGTTAAAGAATGAGCAATAGCGGATTATTGAAAAGCACAATTAAATTAGCAGCTCTGAACGCATATCAGTTCATTCCACGTAAAAGAAAAGTTTGCTTAGCTGTAAGAAGCGTCCTCGAGCGTCGAGATGCAGGTGTCGGCGTTGGACGGCACGTTCAGCGGGTTTACTATCGGAAGTGTCAATTTCGCAAGCCCTTGCAGAGTTTTCTTCGACACAGATCTATGCAGTAACCATAAAAAGCAACACTGCTGAGGGATGGTGGTTAGAAGCAGTCGGCAGCAACCGGTGGTATTTAAGAGCTAGGAAAATCCCTTCTGCGCACTTTAAAACGCTTGGAAAATCCCTGCCAACGAAACCCTACAATGCCAAATGTACCCTATTACTTCACTATTGAATATCTAAAGCTGTCACGTTACCTCTACAGGAGGGTTCTGCTTATAAAGAGCAAGCAGTGACTATGATGGTCAGCCAATTAATTCACCGAGTTTCTCAGCTCCGCAGCCAATTCAATCCCAGAATATGGATACTGAGCTCAAGCCACTAATACAGCAGGCACAATATACTCAGTTTAATAACTATTAGCACTGAACTAATCCCCTTACTCAACGAGGGTAAGTATAAAAGAACTTTAATCACAGTGCTAACACTGGCTACGAACGAGGTGTGAATAATGCTCTCCAAAACGGGAAACTTGCATCTACCACCCAGGTGGAACAGCAGAAAAACGCTCCAAAGAAAAACGGCGTGATAAGAACAACTGCGGCAAAGAGCATTTAAAATACGGGTAAATGCGATATACAAGGGACGTTAAAGAAGTCGCAAAACTAACTGTTACAAAACTGATTGTTTTATATCTTCAAAAAAAATCTTCACAGATCCTACGGCTAAACTAGCATCAGCACTGTTCAAGTCCTACTTGAGATCGGTAGTTAAGTATTGTATAAGTGCGTAGTGTTAGTGCGCAACCGCTAGCTGATTAAACCAGTTTAGCGCAGAGAAACTAGGCTTCTCTATGAACACTGCTTCATCTAACCAGTGCGCCTATCAGGTTAAGGCGCGGATATCTATTTATGTGTTGCCACATAGTTTTACTGATGTTGACTTCAGTCAACTGATCGTGTTAAACAGCGATCGGCGTGACTACTATACTACTGCATGCAGGCAAACCGTTCTACAAAAGTTTTGCCTGATACTGGCCTAATGACAACTGATAAACCGTAACCATAAGCATTGTCGAAAAAATGGCGAAATTAAAGTTTTTTTTACTTAAAAGTTTATTTAGAGTACTTCATAATATCGTAAATTCGTAGCAGAAATTTATTTAAATGTTTGCTTACGTTTGTAATAAATAATAGCTGGAATAATTTTTACACGCACCATTGTGCACAACGTGATGTAATTCATATTGCACAAACCCTTAAAACTTGTCAATGGCATACTGTTAATAATGATGTCTTACCAACGTTATGTAGCTGTTGGCTCGAATTTCATTATGCCTGCTTGTTATGTAAATTGACACAGTGTGCATCACGAATATTATTTCCAAAATATATGAATGAGTCTGACCAAAAAGAAACTCGAGTAAATCAAGCACCTACGCTTCGCCTCCATTTAGTAATAATGAATGTCTAATTATTAACGGTACTACGTCAAAAAACCTCTGCTAATTTCATTATTGTCAGCTCGGATTCCTACTTGGTAATGACAAAGTAGTATCTAAAAACTATTTGTAATAAGTTACTACAAGGCGTTAAGGACATGCAACTGAACATTAATCAACTATTGTAGAGATAGTGCAATGAAATAATAACATAGTTATAGTTAGTTCAAGCATTTTACACTTCAGCAAGCGCACCAATACAAATTGTATTTATACCATTGCGACTACTCTACCTATCGGGCCAATCTACGCGAACTTTTGACTGTTTGCCAAGTTTTATAGAAGTCATTGTAATAAAGGACGACTCGACATGAGCGCTCTCTGCTGACGCGCTTTTTCACGGAAAGTTGGGAATTTTAATTGGCACGGAAGTTTAAAGACGACGCTAAATTGGAATATTAATCAATCATGTCGGAATTTGTTAAAGGGAGAATTGTTTTCATCTCACTTAAGGCGCCTGAACGTAGCTACAGAAAAGCGGCTTTCACGACCGTAATCGACCCTGGCGCACTTTTTCAAACGTCAGATGCCGCAGATCAAGCCGAAATAATTAATGTTACCGAGCTCTAGTCGCTTCAAGGTACATTTAAAGATCACATACTTTAACACCGGCTATTAGTACCTGCTCTGAAAAGAGAGAAATAAACCTGACAGCAGCAAAGCTGTCTGTTTTATCCACCAATTGCTAGCTGCGGCTGACAGCAAAATAGTGTGTTGTGTCGCAACTTTACAAATTCGAAGATATGGTGCTGTTTCTTATAATACTCGGTCCCGGAATATGGTTCGCCAGACATATTTGGTTCTTTGAAGAATAACAATGGATAAATAGGTAAAAAGCATGGTAACATACAAAGCTTAGCAATTGTTCGGCTTTTAGTAGGATTTGAAGGTAGCTATTCGTGAGAGCGCGAGCGAATTGAATTTATTAAATTAAATTTTCTGTCCGATATAATTATTTTCTCAATGACTACAAAATATGCATGGTGATATACACTTTTTCGTAATGTATAAAAAGGTTCCTTGTAATATACAATATTTTCCTTGCGGTATATAAAAATTTTCCCCTGATATATTAAACGTTTGTAGCCATATACCTACATTATATAAAATCTCGAGTTCCATGGAATGCCGCGATATAATGAGGTCACCACATCACTTTCACATGTAAAAGAACTTATGTTGGCAGCAGTGCAAGTAACTAACTTCGCTTACCTAATGCAAGTTTACTATCTATTAGCTGGCGTATTAGTGTTATTGTTATTATTTATTATTGTTTGGTTCAATTGACTATTTGATTCTGATGTAAGGCTCGCGGAGGAATCACTATTTTATGTTAAATATATTATCGGAGAATGATGAAAATGAAACTAACGACAAACTAGATAAAATGCTTACTATGGTATGCTACAGGAATTCTTTGAGCTGAAGTAGAATAGCCCCACGAAACTCTATTGCTGGAAGATACCCCTTCAATAGAGCATCGTAATTCATTGCAGAACTCATCACTATGTAATATTTATGTAACAAGATTAAGTCAAATCTTAAGGAATACTCGGTTGCTGTCCCGGTGTCATGTTATTCAACCTCAACGTTTTAAGTTTAGGTTAGCTTGTAAGCACTTAGCACTCTTTAGGAGAGTAAAGTAATAAGTTGCAGTCTAAGAATACCTCAAAACTGATATTAAATTTCCGCCCCGTTTTGCTGTCAAAATCTCAAAATCAAAGAATGGATCGGTGAAGTGTGTAAAGTGCACTGCTGCCAACATAATAAGCATTTTGCGTGTGCAAATCATCCATCCGAGGGCAAATGAAGTGAGCGCCCTCATTATATCGCAAACTTCACTTATAATGGCAAACAAAGCAACAGTCTTACAGATGACTCAAGCAAAGATTTATTGTGTATAAATTACTGGGCAAAGTGAGAGCTTAACGATAGTTCTGTGTTAACGATAGAATTTGGCGAGTAGCTTATACTGGATATTGATATAATATTTATGTTATTAATTAGGTTTATAATAAAAAATAAACAAACAATCAGACAAACAATCGGTGGGTGTTCTGCATCGATTTAACGGTTGTACAGAGGTGTTTTTAAAATAATAAATGGAATAAATTGGAGTTTCCTGTTATTACAGGTGTGTGCTTACTACCTTGATAAAATCGTTCACTTTTAATATATAAGTTAAAATAGCAAAACAGATGCAACAACACTTTTGTTAATCATTTTCCTGGGTGGTTTAGCAGCTCCAATGCGTAAAAGACGAAATACGGTAATATAAAAAAACTGAAATGTTCTGGAAATCTATGTAATCTCTAGCTTTTAAAAAGAATTAAAGGAATCTCATTATAATAAAAAGGTTATTTTCAGGAAAAAATAAAGAATAGAGAAGTTACTGAAGATGCCTTTACTAGCGCAATAAAGCCAATTCAAAGTATTTTCCAAATCTTAAATATTCGAAGAAAGCAAAGTAGGTAAGTACATATGTACAATAGGATGGCCGTTATTTTCATAATATCAAATTCTTCTTTTGTTCTTGCTCTTAAAATCAATCAAGATCGAAAGACTCGTTTTAAACTTTTGTGAAAATGGGCAAAAATGTCTTAAGCTTGCCAAAGTTTTGGCACATCATGGAAAGTACCTAACCAACATCTTTTATACTTTTGTCATTATCACCACTATAACATTTAATATGACTGTATGACTTCTTACAATACGTAGTCTATAAAACAGGTCTTATGGATTTTATCAAAATGAAAATTTTGTGGTGGTTTCATAAAATTCTGTATCTAGCAACGATTTAATTATGCTATTGAATGCTCGTAATCGGCAAAATAGGATCGTGTATATTCCAAAATCTTGTAACATAATAATGATTATAATGGAAGTTTGTATACCAATACTCGTCTCAGTTTTAGACATTTCGGACCATTTCTACAAAGGTTTTGCTACAAGCAAAAATATATTGATCTTCCACTTATAATCAGGGTTGGCATGTTTTAAACTTGTTTAAAACAACGCTTCTGTTTAAAACAAATGATTTAAACAGTGTTTTTTATACTAATATTTTAAACAGTGATTATTACGACTATTGTATGTGATTCATTAATTATTACTATTAGGCTCGTTTACCCGTCACAAATAGATAAAAAGGATTATTAGTAATTACATATCTACATAATGTCACCTTACATTTGCATAAAAATGAATTGTATTCAAAACCAGGCCCAGTTTTTTATCGATACAACAGTTAAAGAAATTAATAATAAACTTAACATTTTTTTCTGTAGCTATCAATTACAAACATTTTAAAACAACAAATAAAAATCTTAACCTTATCATAACATAAAAATTTGTATTTCTGGTCCATTACAACAAAACAATAAATAAGACGTTCATTCAACACTTACTAGATAGTTATATATTTAGCATAATAGAACAAATAGTTATCAGAACTTGGGAATACAAGAAATAATAAACAAGAAATAAAATATTTTTACTAGTGCAAGCATATCTTTTTTGCACTTCTTGCATCGAGCTCGCATTGTACTACTTTGCACCTTAATTTTGTCTAAGTAATTCCACCCTGCATTATTCCTCCTACTGGCCATTGTAATTGTTGAACTTTAATCTTTAAACATACAAGGTCGGTTCTTACTCTCTTTGTTAAAGTTGATATTAGCTAAAATCAACCCGGTAACCAGAATGTGATTGGTCTGGATTTTAAGAACAGAGTTGATTTTCGCTTAAAACGGAAAAGAAAAACCGGCTCATAATAACTAAAATTGTCGCGTAAACGCCGTACACATCGAATACAAATGAGAAATGTCAACAGGCAGTCGTAGTCACCTAGGGATTTTTAGACAACTGCTACGCTTTGCGTCATCTACTCGTATTTATTTTCACTAATACACACAGTAATTTGCATGAGAGTGCATGTTTAAAACGTTTTAAACATGTTTTCAACTAAGAAAAAAAATTTTTTTTCATTTAATCATGTTTAAATTGTTTTAAACATGATTAAATTAAAAAAACTGTTTGTTTTGTTTAATTGAAAAAAAACATGTTTTTTGCCAACCCTGCTTATAATGGCACATGTTGATATAATTGAAATTCGCCCAAAATGTACTGCAAGTCTAGCAACTTTATTGTTCATAATCACAAAGAGCAATCCTTGACATAGGCCTTGCGTGCCGAGTCAATCCCCACCGCAAACCGTTTTCAAGGGATGCCTAAGAATAGAGCGTGTCATATCTTTAACCCTTTCATATAATTAATGTAACTTATACAGTATGCATCTGAAATAATACCGGAATGGCTTAAAGGTCAGTACTGCCATCCAGCATACACTGGTTACAACAATAACGAATAGTTAGAAAACGAATTTGATTAAAGTTAAACTTTTTAGTACAGTGTGTTTCGTAATTTCGTCGACTATCGTTCTATAAAATCGATATATCATGTTAGAATATCGTATTAGGTAGGTAGTTTCTGTTTTTCTAGCGATTTCCAAATTTCAGCGATGTTTAGAGATTTCTAAGCATTACGGGTATGCGCACGAATCTTGTAAATTAGAGTGCAGTGAGGCACGCAATAGCATAAATTAAACAATGTTTCAAAAAATTTCTTCCTTATATTATCGGTAGACGATTCCTGCCAACACTACTAACCACTCTTAGCTCTCTAACGTGTTTCGGTAAAGTGTACTTTGACTTCTCGTCAATATTGATAGGTTTTTGAACCCATCACAAATGACCACAAATTAAAAAAATCGTGGTGTACAAAAATATTATAAGTTTACCATATTTCATAATAGTCGTTAAAATGATAACTGTTGAAAAAAATGTAAAAATATCTAGAACCCATATTTGCAATACTTGAATTACTGATGTAATAGTTAAGCGCTAATAAATGAAAAATGTCTTTTTCTAAAATGTAGGCAATGAAACTGATTAAGTTGTGCCTTTTAATGTAGAAGATGGTCCTCCAAGTGTTACAACTCAAGATTTCAGAGTTCGAAATTCATTCAAAAATAGAGTCGAGAGAGAAGAGCAAAATTGTCATAATTTCTTGACACTTATTAGTATAAAATATTTTTTTTACTTTCAAGTATGTTTTCAATTTGATGAATTTACCATAATGGCATTAAATATACAATTATATTTTGTTTGTTAAAGCTTTTCATTTAGCATTTAAAAGTCATCCCTACCCCTAAAAAGTTTGAAGGGTTATGAGGTTACTTATTATGTCCCCAAAGCTTTATTGCCAAAGTCGTGACTTAAACATTGCCTTGCAGCAAAGGGCCGCAATTTAATAAAAATATACAAAATATAAATAATCAAAGGTTTTACTGTATTATACCGTATTACAGTTCCATACTCTCAACTAAACATGTTTCAATAAATTCAAAACACTTCAACACTCCTTCAGTGGCATACCAAAGAAACATAATCTGTACCATTATTTATCTTTTAATATGTATTCCAGTTTGTCGGGGGACTGACTCGAAATTAGTAGTTTGCTTTGCCAATAAGATAATGTTGTAACGGGGCTGTTCAACCTTGTTTGCTAAATGGATTGTCTTTATATTCGAAACCCTTCAACAAAGGCGCTACAAAATGTTTACAATGTAATTTACCCATTTTTATAATATAATATTTAAAAAGTAATAGTACTATATCAATTTTATAAATAATTAAAATTATGGAAATCTTTGTTAAACTTATTTATTGTAATTTAATAATTATAAACCACACTTACATTTTGTATATCAGTTTGTTGAACATTTGACCCCTTTGCTATTTTGTTTGTCTTTCCAAAATCAATTTTTTGTTGTACACCTATCTAGTTTTAGTAGTAGTAATAGTATATCACTTTTATGTAATGGCAAATTTGGCCTATATAGGTGCTTTGGCAAGATGTACAATTTATTTTATAGATAACATCAATATTAGGTATGTAATGAAGATGTCTACTGTGTGTAGCGAACCTACTAGTTTAGAACACTTTTTTTGCTATATTGATGTAATAGCCTTTGAATAAATTCATTACTTATCTATTAAATTACTATAACGTAGCAGTAACGCTGCATATTCTTTCGTTAATTGTTTTCGAGAGTTGCCTTCTCAAAAAATTTCTTCCCGCTTTCATTCTAACCATTTTGTAGCAAGCTTGAAATCCACTGAAAGCTCGGTTTTGAATATAAGAAATATTAGTTTAGCAAACAAGGTTCTTCGTTACAACATTATCTTATATAGCAACATCTTCAGTATGTTTCCACAAACTGGCATGAACTATTACGTCCAATATGCTTTTTTATATTTAATGACCACGGTGGATTCATGTCGCAATGGACGACACTAAAATTTGTCCATTACCTACCTTACAATTATTTTTAAAATCATTATCCCTTCTTAACAGATATCAAACAGCAACTTTTGCGCTAGAGAGGATATAGGGTTTTTCAAATTCAGAGCTATATTCAATACCTGTACACATACGCTTACATTTCTTTAATAAATTTGGATACTTTGTAAAATAACTAGTCACCAGCGAGTAGTAAATGTTATGCTTAATAAACGAAGGTAATTACAGACTGTCCGCAATGTCCAGGTTAATCGCATCGCGTGCTCAGTAAGACATTAATATTACGTGCCTGCTAAAACAAAAACATTATTTAAATTCACGTTCGAGGTGCCACCAGCCATCAATTCTCAAAATATGCTTTCATCGTAAATGACCGCGTACCATAACGCGGCGTTAGAAACCCATAACTCATATCCACAGTGCATATTCAGCGAATGTAATCGCCCTCACACCCTAATAAATTCCGGAAGGCGGTGACGCCGCCCCTTAGCCGGTCTTTCTCGAAGCATTTCAGATTGCCTATTCAGATCGGGTATCAAGATTAAAACTTTCAGGTGTTCCGACAAAGCGAAATCACCCCTTGCGAAAAATTTAATGAAAGCCTCGGATTTCTTACCTTGAGCTTCGACGGCCAGCAAAAACGCGCCAACGGCCGTAATGAGGGCAAGAACATTCATTTTGAGCAAACGCAACAGACAGCCGGGTTTCAGTCACTTCAGCACATCCTCTAATCCCTCACTAATTAATGATCCTGTGGAAACTAATTAAAAAGCACGTCACTCCTCAACTTGTTCGCCACTGCAGTTCACATCCCAGAAAAAGTTCCGTAAACTACAAACAGAGGCGGCTTCAAGCGCGAAAGTTCCAAAGCACGCTTTGATGCAAGCGAAAATACGTAGTGCGGTGGGCGTATCCTGTTAGGGGAACCACAGGACGTCGCAACCGGTGAGGCAGTAGCGGGTCTCGCGTGGTACTGAAACAGCGAAAGACCCAACATTCAAGCGTGCGCGCTCGTACACCCCCTCCAGTTAACACCCTTCACGTCACCGGAGCACAACTTAAACCGAAGTCCACGTATCACCGTTATGAATCGCCGGGCTACATGCAATGATAGGAAACATTACGACAACCGAATGATATCAACAGCACCCAACGTTACATGTTTATGCATGTATGCTAGTGAGCTTATAAATCAGTTCAGCATGCGAACTGATAAGTGTTTTATAATGGAAAACTTCGGATATGGAAAAATTCAGGAATAATGTTTGACAGTGATTTACAGCTCCGCAATCTATTGCTCCTTATTCCAAACTCTACGGCATTCTGGGGTGTAGCCCACATTCACTAATGGTGCGCTCACACATACAACTGGCACAAAAGACGATGATTAGTAAAGAAAAATGTGTTGAATAATCATATTTACAAACACGTTATTAACTGTACATCCCAATTCATCACCTTTTGCAAAAATTAGTTACTGAGGTGGGACTTTTGCAATAGTGTACAATATTGTACTAAGAACAAGTTTAACCTCCACAACGTTTGCAAGCTCACATGCAGTTGCAGACAACGTATTGTTTTTACACGCTTTTAGGAAATACGTTCTTGAAGATGCTCAATGGTTCATAAGAGTCAGACCAGTTTAAGCAGGTGACCAAGAAGGAAAGTGTAGAATCTGACACCATTGCGGCTCCGGCTGAAAAATTTCTAATTCTTCTTTGTAGAACACAAAAATATATTTGGGACTTTTTTCTGATAATAACAGAATTTACCAAACTTGCCACAAAAACTAGTTTCAATCTTGCTCACTAAGCAGCGTTTTAGTATAATGTTTCAAAATATCTGGTATACCAGTACAGCTGACTAACGATTGTAAAACAGACTTCTTCTAGCGTCAAATCTAAAAACCGGCTCGTCTGCGTACATTCTCCACATTCTTACATTTACCCCACGTATTTTACGATTGCCCTACATATTTAGTAAGACATACATGTAAGTAAATAGATAACACAAATGAATAATAATTATATTAAAGGAACTTTATATGGTTTAGGTTTATATATTATTATACCTGCCATGAACAAATCCATTTTCATCAACTAGTACATATGGATTTGTACCAGCACTACTATGAATAATGTAAACTTAATAAATAAGAAAAAAATTGTCCAAAAACCCTGATACTGAAGTAAACAAGCACAAACTCAAATCATATAACCGTTAATATGCAGTCAATCGTCAGTTCTCTGCCGTCACTGCGTTGTCAAAGCTGTCATTTCTATCGATATTATCGGTAACTGCATACTAAAAACGAGTTGTACTAGGGACACCAACAGACCGCCATATGAACAAAATCTGCAAAATTTAAACCTGGCGCCATAAAGTTTGGACCGAAAACGCTGACCCAGTTTCCTAGGCCTGAAAATAATAGGTATCCCCACCACTCAACAATAAGCCGGGTAGTACGGATCCTGACCGTTGATATCCGGCTAGGACGATATCGTCCTAGATATCCGGCAACCAACGGGCAATACAGGTACCTGCCCAACCTAGTATTTAGACAATTCATACCTGTTATCTAGAACTCCTTGCTGATACCTGTTACCAAATAACAGGTCTAGTATTTGCTTACCACCTCTAAGGACAAAAACTCAAGATACTGGAATTTCATAATCCTTTTACGACATACGGAGCTGTCAATAACCAATCACAGTTGTAAGCTATAGATTAATAAAAAATATTCCTGAATGTAATAATTGTGATTTCATCTTAACATCAGACGAACCGTGGCTTAAAAAGTTTTCGCGAACCCTACACATATTCTTCTCTCCCTACCAAGTGTTAAATATATACTATTTTGCTGATTGTGTGTGACTATACAAGTTTATAATTTGGAATAAATTGAGTACTTCAAATGTAGTTATTTTTTATGTTCAGAGACGTCGAAGGAATGCTTATTTTAAATATAAATTTGAAACAATTAGTCTTAATACTTTCACTTCTACAAGTGCTCAAAATATTATCCATCCACTATTTGGAAATACCCTAGACGCAACTGAAGCTCTTTTTGAATACTTCATGTGAAGAACTTCGCTTCTCAATCTCAATCAGTGCAATAAAAAGTAGTCGAAAGTATTGAGATCTGGAGATATAGCTGGGCACTCCGGGGGTCATCACTCTATATCGGTCCTAATACGCGATCAATAACAACCTAACCGCATAGTTGCCTACACACAAGACCGCCTTATTATTACACAAGATAAGTGCACTAGTTCTATAAATAAAATGTACTTAGAACGCAACTGTAATGTAATGGGGTGCTGTCAAGAGCAAACGACGTCCAACACCAAACAAAAGTCGCTCCATCTTAAATGGAAGTAAAAAGATCTCCCTGTAACGCAATAACTGCTTTCAACCCAAAGCAAGTTGTGGCGTATTTCTTCCATCTTAATGCTTTTCTTTCATTGCAGACCTGCCGCAATCAGCTTTTTCCTTTGATGTCGCTATAAAAACGCGTTTTGAGATGGCACAGCCTTTGTCGATATTCAAGTGGAAGCAATGTTTACGTGTACTACGGGCTACCGGCTTTATTAATATTTATACCGGATCATGCTTTTAAATATACGTCCATCAAATGGGAATTGTGTTCGTTGCATTTGTTGCACGATTTGTCTGTGTCATGACTGGCGGGCACTTGGCAGGTGAGGCTAACAATTCAATTGGGCTGATTGCACCAGAGTCACGTTGTATTGCTGCTATTCGGAGATTCAATTGATGGCAGAACTCYCGATTACTGGTTACAAGTAACAACTGACTAACTCACCAAAATTACTCGTATAAGTTTGCTAAGTGTTTATTGTAATTTTCTTATTGGTCTATACTGTCAATTACGGTTTGTAAATTTCTCATAACTTCAAATGATGCAGATCAGGTTTGAAATCTTTTTTTTTATACGTGTCCTTGGCACTTCAATTGTATTGCTTTCGCTACACATCGGCTCTTCACCTGGTAATAATAAATAATATTTCTATGTCTTTAGCTCGTAAAAATTAATTTAAAGAATCGCTTCACTAATTTTTTATTTTACTATTTAAAAATAATAAAATCGAAAAGAGTTTTATTTTACTTAAAAACTATTTGAGATTAAGAGTTGAAAATTACTTATTCTTATTTGGCACCCAAACAATCCCCAGTCCCAATAAAAAAAGCAGCGGGTACAGATTTCTCATATGGGACATTCCACGCTAAGCGGACAGGTAAAAAAACTGAATGTTTCCCATTTCAGTAATATTTGAGTTTGTTCTACCTATACGTGTCCTTGATACGCGTACCAAATATATTTGTAATAGAATGACTGGTTAAGGAATCAAGGGACTTAAGTCTAGCTCCTAATCCAGTTCCACACCCATTATAAAACTTGCCAAGGATGTTCTATACAATATTAGCTATTTTCAGAAAAAAAATCGAAATGGTCTAACTTTCTGAAATTCAAGGTAAAAAAATTAATTCGCATTTTTTAATGAGAATTTTTTTCCAAAAATACATCTAAAAGCGCTCATTAAATGAATGAATAAATCTAGTGGCTTAATTATTTTAATCTATAATTTTATGACTTGGTAATCCGCTTTGAAATACTGCATGCCCACCGATTGGTCAAAATTTCAAAGTCTCTGAACTCCTAAACCAGTCATTGTATTATAAAAATATTTAGTACACGCATCAAGGACGTATATAGGTAGAACCTACTCAAATATTACTGAAATCGGAAACATAGAGTTCTTTTACCTGTCCGCTTCGCGTAGAATGCCCCATATATATCCGGCTATACCTTTGAATCGTAATTATGTAGATACAGGAACTGATATGGTTTATCATTTCGAGATCGTTTCAACCCGCTATGTGGATGCATTATAAATAAATTGACAATAAAAAGTGTCAGCTTCTAAAAAGATCGTAATCAATGATAATTTGAGGAACAGCAATATTTTAATAACTGAAATTCCATATTCCGTCTGCCACATACCATCAGCTTTATCAATTTTATGGCCCAAATATATTAAACTGTTTTTAGTTCACAAACTTGTAGCGAGTGTTTCTAAAAGTTGCAACTGTTCTCGGTCATGTATAAAGAGAACTACCCTAAAACTGTGAATCAGTTCTATAATTAAAATACAGCGAGTTCTTGCTATAACATATGATAATATTAATGTATGTTAACAATCTTTTATGCAAGAAATGTTCAAAAATTTTAGTAATCTTGCGTATAGGCTTCAAAAAACCTTACAGCGGAATGAATAAATATTTTTGCCCCTCTAAACGGTTTCTTCCTACTATATCGTATTACAATATATGATGCGTTTGACAATCATATTTTACGTTCAAGGTTGTCCAACATATTTTCTCAAAAGTAACACCTGAGTAATCTCTTAAAAGCAAATAATTTTTAAACACAGTTTTGGAAAGGAAATGTTTTGAAGTACAGTTTTTCGGAAACCGCAGGATGCACGAGACTGCAGTCAACTTCATAATGTATGTGACTATTTTCAGTTAAAAGAGCATTCACGAGACACAATATGATTGTAGGTTTATGAAATCTACTTTAATAGTTACGAATACATTCTGCCATTCTGATTGGCTGTTTGAGATACAAGCTGTGCATACGCATATAACTTTTTCAATATGCTCTGAAAAATCTTCTAGCACTAGCAGGTAATATGTTAGCCATAGCAATGTTATACAATCCCATCAAACAACATAAAACTCATGCATTAAAACTGTTGTATTAGTTCATAAAGCTTATCATGTTAGAAAACTTTGATTGTGGAGATTTACTTTTTATGTTTGTCTAGGCAAATTATAAACTTTATGTTCGCGGTGCTTGCAAAAAATATTTTACACAAAATACTTGTCGGCAGAAGCCGGGAGGTAGCAAAACAAAAAACATAACACTGTTTGCTGGAATAGTTTTAAGTACCTATATATAGGTTTTAAAACAGTTATTTTTATGGAAATCATTAAAAATTAGGGTAAAACTTAATTACCAATAAATAGGTAGGTACCTGTTGAGTAAGCTACAAACTATATTCTTTTATTCGAGTATTAACTATTAATTCCACTCGCCTAAAACGAGACTGATATAAAGGTAACAATTACACAATTTCTGTCTATCAAAGGTTACGGTCTACAAATAATCAAGATGGGTTGAAGTGTTTTTTCAATGGTAAAATGCAAAGTGCTTCTTATGGGAAGGATACAAGAAATTGTATATAAATTATACATATTATATTTAAAAAAAATTATGAATTCCAGCGCTAGCATTCTATTTAGAACGAACTCTATTGATAAAAATTAGGTATTCATCTGGTATCTGGCGTTTTGTCTGGTGTAGTATAATATCCACAGCTTATGATTACAACATAACACATTCTGTTCGTTCGCAATTATGTAACACAATGATTTTATTTGAGGTACTAGAAACGATCCGAATGCTTGCCAGCATCATACAGACAGCTTTTAATTCCGAACACGATCGAGCATGTAAACATAGCAGACAGACAGAATTAATTCATTGGTCAGATCCGTTAATAAACTCAATTACAGAGGTATTTTAATTAAGTGGAACTTGAATACGAGTGCAGCGTGGACTAGTGACCTCTGACAGCTCATTTTAAAACATGGGATTGAGCGATGCCTATACAAAAACAATTTTGATGCACATTATGCAAATATGCCGGTACGGCAAAGGTGCTGTTAATTTCTTTTAGATAAGAGCATGTACAATTACTATTACTCATTAGGTTCGGCACAGGCACGAGCCATTACGGCTGAACTTTTTTATTGTATTACGTTCATTCAGGCGTGTTGGCAATAAATTATAGTATAGTTTCCTTGGAGTTGAAACACTAGTCAGATTCTTTGCCTGTATGAAAAGAGCTACGAATATAGTAAAAAAAAACAAAGAACGCCAAGTAGGTGTTATAAAATAGAATGCAGACCATAGGCACACATATACTTTTAATTCGTTACGATTTATATCAACGGAAGATAAATTTGTACCTGTGTATGAATTTTGCGTTTTGGTCGTTATTATCGCGCATAACCATAGTTACAGAATATTGTTTACAAGTAATTAATAGGTACATCTTCATGTAATGACGTGAAGAGACATACAATTTTTCGCTATAAGTATACAACAGATAATGCGTTGGAAGAATCAAAGAGGATGTGCCGCCTCAACTAACTATTTCAGTGATTACAAAATTAATAGACAGATCATATTACCTTTGGAATGTAGTTTAACCGTACTAACTGTAGTTTACAACTGTAAATTACAAAGTTTTATTGAGTATTATTGTTGTGTTCCAGGCATCCTTGAGTAATGAACTATAAGTACGTGACTATGACTTTGTCCCCCTGTCTGTGTCGTAACAAGCGTGGACAGCTGTTTCGGCTTATTAAGGGTCATCAGTCATCAGCTTTTGTCTTGCTATCGCCACACACGCAGACATATATATTACTACATTACCGACCGTCAAACACTTCAAACATTTAAATTTTAGATAAGATACTTGCTAATTGAACGTCCTGTACGTCAACATTAAAATTTTAGGTTATATGAACGTCAGGTATGCGCATACCGCGAACTAAATCATCAGGAATATAAATAATAATGAACACTGAACAAAGGACGGGTTGTTCTGGATGATAATAAAAATTTGGTATACAACGGGTTACAAATACGTAGATGCCGCTAAACAGAATGTGCTTTCGTGTCGCTTTTCACTTCATTATTAGTTAGCTCTTGCTACTGGAAAGTGTATTTATATATGAACAATAAACCTTAGATGTGGTTATTTTTATTTGCATGCCTGCATCTCTGGTCCGCAGATTGCGCCTGATTATCAGCTAACATGCAATAATACTTTACAAACTCACAAGGTATTGTGGAAGTTATAAGAAAACCATTTTATGGAGCTATGGCTTACTAGAACCCAATTTGTATATAACTGGGATCTAACACATACTTCCAATATTTCATAATATGTGCAGCCCTCTGCATCTCAGCTAAAAGATGCCAGTTTTGAATTCGCTTGAGCGCGATAACATCAAAGGTCCCAGTTTTTGTTATAATTAATTTTATCTAATTTAAAGTTGTAGGCAACAAACAATATAATAAGAACTGATTATATGAGTTATTTTAGGACACCCTGTATGAAGAAATGCAATAGTGTGAAACATTACCCAAATTAGATAGAAACACTAGAATTCAAGCCGAGAACTAAGGCTGTATTAGTCAAGTATAATTTCAAATAATGAGGAAATATGACAGATTTCCTAACAGCCTAGAACACTGGTTTATGGTACTTCGTCGGATAATTGATAATATGTAACTTAGGTATAGTTTTAAATACTTATGACGTTTATCATTGTCAACAAATATTTCTCCCATCTCGGGTCGTAACTTGAACTTTGGCAATATTTTTCTGGTATACTCAGTCATAGGGAAAAACAAAACGAAATTTCACCCCAAGCAGTCATAAAGACGTGTACCCGCACGTCCGTGACGCATAAAACAACGCCTGAGTCATTTACAGTAATACCCAACATATTCTTTCCCTGATATGCTCAAATAAATAGCTGGGGAAAATCGAATAAATAGAGGGGGATTCCACCCCTTAAATGACGGAAACGCCTCGAAAATTGGTAATGCTGACACTATCAAATAACTCCTAGTGGCAGACAAATTTATGATTCTCCGGGGCTAATATTTTTTTACCCGCGGGTACCCGACGTTTAATCTAAAGCTTAAGTTAGGAAAGATACCGAAAAGCGTGATAAGCAGCCGTATTACACTTCTTGGGGTTTTTACTGACTGCAAGCCACGCGTATACGACGACGTTATGAGTTGAACACTACGTTGATTGTGCAACTGTATTGACTGAAATATTCTATCACATACTAAATTCCAGAACTGAATAATTGATTCTGTAGTACGTACTTGCAGCTCTGTCAACTATGGCACTAAGTTTACAGGGTGTAAATCATCAGTAACATGCTCAAAAATTCTCAATACCCAGAAGTATACATAGTTCTTTTTGACAGATTCGCGAATAAACTTATTCGAGCCATAAACAAAGGTTCTTCCAAAGCTGAAATTACATAAAAAATATTGCTATTAGTTAAACAGTATGGAATTTCTGTAAATATTCATTGGTTGGAGCAGACCAACTGAAAGCACTGCTATAAAGAAGATTTATGTAATTTGAGAGGAATGACCACCGAACTATTCTGCTCAGTTCTTGAGTCTGATACAGCCCGCCTTATTGTTCTTTAGCTGAGAAGCCATTTAGTTGCTTAGGGGTTCATCATTACCAAACCGTTTTATAGATTGTGGTCAATCTCAAGTGCGTTAGAATATTTTTTAACTTGATATTTATTGATATTATTTGTTGAAATTTTATTTTTGCTTTAATGTTATTCGTTCTCGTTCTTAAAAGTATTTTTAATTTTTTTCATGTGGACCTCTGATCTTTTGTTTAGTGGTCCATTCTGTGAATTCTACCCAACAGGTAATGCCATCTAGCGGTGGAAATATGTACCAATAATATTTAGCGATAGAAATAAAGATTTTTGTTTAAGAACCTGAAGTAGGAAAGCAGTTTGTTATATAGCATACACGGAATGTACACATATAAGTATAATTCTCATTAACAGATGTTTACAAGCATATTTGAGAAACGCATAAATAATAATGACGAAAAAATGTTAAATTCCAGATTGAGTTAAGTAAGCTTTTCATAGTGTGTGTGATAAGTGTGATAAAATGAAAAGGCATGTGAACAGTGGATAACAGCAATTACTATTGCATATACTAACGTAGTATTAGGCAAAACTCTTACTATTTGTAAGCAACATTTCAAACAATCAAATATCGTTACGTTTCGTGATTTAAAGGAAGGAGCGGATAAAATTATCCAACAATGCTTCTTTTCATTTGAAAGTAAATATTTAAAAAAATAAGTTTCTGGATATTCTAAAATGACGTTGAAAAAAAGAGATACCTATAAGTTGGCTTGCCTTGCTTTGTTCACATTTCTGTTTGGCAAAATTTATATTATTACTTAGCTACGTTCTAGATTTTTTCATAATTATTCACAACTTTCTAGAAAGTCCGGAAAGTCTTCTATGGAATACTTGAAATACCTTATTTTCAATAAAATGCATCAGACGTGTCCACTTATGGATGTATCGAAGATAAAATTTTCCCGCAAATTTTACCTCTTTTTAGATCGTGCTTCATTTTTGTCGTCTTTATTGTATCGAATGTTTTGGCTCAATTCCATCTACACTTGATTATTTTCCATTTTCATTCTTCCAGTTTGTGCTGTATAGGTTCTTTTTCTAGTTTTCTCTAGTTCGTTCCATACACATCAATTTTTTTGGCGTTCGAATTCTGTTTGCCTTTAATTGGTTTTATTCTAGTTTTCTTATTGTTTGATAGGTATATATTTCTTTTTCCTATAGAATGATTTTATTTTGTTACTATTGTTATCCCACTTTATTTCCTCTGTTTTTCTCTGTTCTGGTCCTTTTTATCTTGCCCTTTTCCTGCTTATTTGAATTTTTTTACCCATTTCATTCGTTCTTCTGCTCCTTCACAGCCTCTGTCCTACCAGTGGCGGCTGGTGACAAATTCTATTGGGTCGGCAGTAAAAACTTTGGTCCACTCTAGTTAGTCAATATTATTTATTTATAAATTAGTAAATAATTTTATATATACTCGTAGTTGTTGTTGTTTATTATTTGCTACTTCTGTAAATTTTCATATCGCCGCAAGTTAAAAAGATAGTTCATTTGGTAACAAATAGCCTAATCTGGCAACCAGCTACAAAATTTCAACGTTAAGCGTGCACCTGTACTGTACCGGTGAGGAGGAGTCGATATTTGTCGAGCCCAATCCGGAGATGTATTCGGAAGTCCGGCAGACAGCATTAAGCGATTATATGGGTATTGGCGCTTACTTATTTTGTTATTTTCTTTTTGTGTGAAATTCTTCAATGTTTCAGATTGACTAAATTTATAACATGTATTTAATTAATTCTGGTTAATGTTTGAAGGTATCTGCTTAAAATTGTTTATTTAAGAGGATAGCTCTTACAATAAACTTGGGAAAATGAAAAATTTCGTAGAACATTCGGGTAGTTTTTCGTGATTTCAGTATTGAACTATATATATAATTGTTGTTCAATGTACATGTCAAAATTAATTTTCGGAATCCGACGATTATGAATGCCGGGCCTCCTTTATTAACTTCAATAAAATCATATATACGTAAAATTAAATTATGATTATAAAAAAAAACTGTAAGCATGTAAAGGGTGTCAATCAGATAATTTGTAATACTCAGTAGAAAACAGAACTATAATTGGTTGGTTAAAAAAAAACTTGAAATAATTGAAATAAATGATGAAGTCCGTTTTAACGTTTTATGCTGTCTGCCGGCCCCAGGCATTGCAGAGTCTCGATTTTCGCCTCAGGATTCAATATGCGCGCAGGGTTGCGTCTATGTTCAGCTCATAGGAAAACGATGCTATTGCTTCCTTATACGATGCGGTCTGCCGGCCCAGCGCTTGGATCACGGGCTTGGATGACAAACACATACACGGCCCAGTCACGGTTGCTGAGTAGCGTAAATTTTTCGGGATAACCCTTAAAAATGTGATTTTGGCTAATTATTAATTTGATGGTAATGTAAAAAAATACGCTCCAACTGTTTCAAGATATCTGAACATAATAAAACAAAATATACATAAAAATACGGAAAAAAATAATTTCTTCGATCAAAATTCTGGGTCGGCAGTGCCGATTTTGCCGACCCGGACGAGCCGCCACAGTGTCCTACTGGCTCGTAGTGTTGTTTTCATTGATTTTCTTTCCAGTATTTCTTAGGGGTTAATATTACCTGTAAAAGTTCATTTGCTAATGAAAGGGAATATACAATTATATCACACTATTGCAACCAACCTTCATTCTAGCCAAATCTTGATGAATGATGATGCAATACTATGTCATTTGACACCGACATGCCACCATCATGTTATAAATTGACACCTCCTGACGGTTTTTTTTTTTAGAAAAGCATATGACTGGCAGGCTATGAACATTCCTTAGTCTCTGTTATGATAAAGGTCAACATCAGTTTTATCAAAGTTTTTATTCATGCGCATAAAATTGCAGATGCATGTTGACGAATTACTTTATGCAGATCTCGTTTGTCTGAATTAGGCTGCAAATGACATTTTCTGAAATAATCGTTCGATACTAATATACCACTGGATTATCCCCACTTAGGGCCAAGCTTTTCTTTGGAAAAGCTATAGCTGTGTGGTCTAAGTATTTGGTGCTTTCACATAAGTTCTACGGGCAGTAGCTTCATTATTCATATTATTACGGGTAAAAGCCCATATTAAAACGTTGGCTATATCGGTAGTTGCGCGTCTAGGTACAACAGTTTAATCTGCCGATCTTCCGCATGGGACAAATTATCCACACCTAAGCTTAACGGACTACTGCGATCATCCCACGCAGGCAGCGTTAACCCTTTGGAGCACCACCAGCGAGCAAACCGGAACAGTGCAGAAGGGAAACAAATCACCCGAACTGAAATTTCCTACTAACGTATGCGAATTACGTGTAACACGGACAGTAACAGATTGTGCCCAGTGGTATATAAAATACACTACAAAGGTGTATGTATGATAGACGGGCCTCAGCAGCCGCCGAACCCATCGCATGCACGCGGAGACAAATGGGGGCACAGCTGCTCTTAGCGCGGGTGTCTAAATAGGTAACTGGTTGAGAATTAGTCATGCTGGGGGAGATCGATGGCGCTAATGGCGCCCCCTGCAATCAAACTTATTACAATGCCACACTCTTTCCGTCATTTTGTATGGGGCGCTGCACACGTGAGAGGTGAGAGAAAGCCGGGGGAATATCAATAATTTCAAACCCTGCCGCATTTCGGGGCGAAGTGTTGTTTGCCGAGCAAATTCAGATTTTGTTGAAGAGGAAATTGACTCCACTCGCAAAAGTTTCTAGTGGAGTTTCTAATATCGGAGTAAGGAAAATTCGGAAATAGAGCGAAAAGTAAGAAAATGAAAATGGAATAACTCTGAATTGGCTTATATAAGAGACATAATATAAATGAGTCGAATTCACAAAATCAAGTGCTACAAACACTTGGCTGTGTCTGGTAACTAGCATCGGAGACTAGTATTTGTATATCGTCTGTATGGTAAACATAAACACAAATACAACAAGAATTGACACATCCGTAGGCGCTTTGCCATAATTAACTGCGAACGGATACACTACTTTGGCCTTCGTATTTTTGGCAGTAGTGGAAAGTAGAACAATAAATTAGTTACATAAAGTGCCCTAATTTATGGTTTATGTTGTAAGATTTGCTTTTTACAATAATCATCAATATGTAAATAAAAGTTTGCTGTGTTAGCTCAACAGAGAAGTCGTTGTAAGTATATCAAAATGAAAATCAAAGTTGAACGACAATTGCAGGTCTTGATACTTGCCTTACAGTCAGTCTGTTAGTCAGCGAGTCAGCATAGGTCGGTAACTGAATCCTTTCAAATGCAAACAATATTCTGTTGTACATATTCAAACTGTTACAATTAGGTTATTTTGCTTAATAAATGTTTAAGTACCTTTTGTTCATATGAGAGCCAAAAACGTAATTGCAAAAGGACAATAAAGAAACTACTACTAGCATACCTGTACACATGTGGTAGTGAAAATAACTTCCTTTTTCTCCCTTCACATTCTTACTAATGAATCGGTTCTTTTTTAATCACCTATTAAACAAATTAAAAGTCATTAACTTACTTGAAAAAGACTGTTTTGCAGTAACCTTTAAGAGGGGCGTTTACCTAGAGCGAAGCGGGTCATTTTAAGCAACTACCGTTTTACATTTTACCGAGCTATCCGAAACTTTTTCGAAGTGAAATTTCGACATGGTAATGACGAAAGATGTAGCTACAACGTAGAGTTCGAGTTTTTTCTGAATTTGGTGCGGTAATGTAAATATTTGTTGTTATATTTTGCTTAAAAATGCGTATTTTTGGCGAGCTATTTCTCGAAAACTAAGGCACATAAACGAAAAATTCGAACTCCACGTTGTAGCTACATATTTCTTTGTACACTACCAAAAACATGAGCACGATAAATAAGTAAAAACATTCAAAGAATCTAAAACCGCAAACCCTTTCGCACGAGTCCGTCAAGAGAGCGGAATGCGGATGCCCATCCCCACCAGGTCCGTCGCGTGGTATCCAGAAAACAGTGAGGCTAAGATACAAACCTGTCGGGAATGATCGAGCGGTATACGATTTATTCCGATATGACTGGATTTCTAAGATTGTATGTCTAAATACACGTGACAAGTTTAATGTTAAAAGCTCTTTCACATTAGTTTACTGTCTGCCGAAGCAATGGGGAGGCGTAATGAAAATTATTATAAAAGTTCCTCCAGAAATCATAGTCGACATGTAGTTAGAATGAAATGTTATATAGTTCATATTTACAGAAATAAATGGGTTATTCCATATTTTGAATAACATGGTATAATATCACAGTAAGTTACTAATATCATGCTTACTTTTTTATGCACACGCGACAGTCAGCAATTTTTCGAATATTAGTTTAGCCCGTCTGATCTTTGCGTAATTTCAATCTATCGGCTACCCTCTTACGTCCCATGTCCCGCTGGTAACACTGGTTGCATAGTTTACATTTTGCCCGATCGCTCCAAGTAAATGCCCCTCTTAATAAGATAGTTAAATATAAAGTGTATGGTAATACATCATGAAAATGATATCTGGACATAATGTTATTATCGTCAACTTCAGGTTGAGGTGATCTAATATAGGTAATTAGCTGCCACAACGTTTTAGTTGTAAATGTGATATATTGCACACCTTTAATAAAGAAAATGTTATGAGGTGCTACCCAAATATTAGAAGGCAACTGTACAATCCACATTTACAGTATGCAATAATTTGAGCCAATGTGTCTTAAAGTATGAGCAGACATATAGACTTAGATAATTACTACAAAACAAGTTGTATTTGAAAGTGCCTTAAAGCACTGTAATCTAAAATGTCTTGATGTCAACCGATTTTGTATGCTTATATCCTTTGGCTTTATTATACCTAAACTACGAGAGTTTTATAATTTTCGTTAATGAACACGTCACCTGTGAAATTTTCTATTATATAGATAAGTAGTTTAAATAGGACTGTAACAATTGATGTTTTTTATACACATCGAATATTGATGGTAATATAAGGTAATTATCAGTAGTGGCTTGTTAATAAGTTTTGCAGAGCTGCAGCACTGACTCTACATGATAAAGAATAGCTCTTATTGTTTGATATGCAGATTGCCTTTTGATTTTATTTCTTGGTAAGTTAGCTACGTCTTAAATGAATACAAATTCACATAAATTTTATTAATTTGACGGCAGGAGTCGGTGCTTTAGCGACTATCTATTTATTAGGTACCTCTATGATTGCTTCTCGTTGGCCATCAGGACGCAAGCCTGTCGTTGTCGCTAGGTCTCGTATGTCATTGATACTGCGGAACAAGTGTGACAGGACATATTTGACCTTGAACCAGAGAAATAGAGTGGGGAGAACACGAATAGGTCGACTGCGCATACCAATTCAGCTGGGACTCTGTAATGGTCGCCATATTGTCCACAGAAACGTCAAAAATCAGACAGTGTTGTCAAATGGTAGTACTTTTCTTGAATTAAAAGAACTTTATGTATACATATTAAATGAAAAATTTATGGAAACTTATTTTGCAGTGTAAATGGTACTAGATATTATTTAAAAATATATAATTAAATGTATTAATTTCTCAACTTGACTTGTTGGGGGTTACAATAAATAATTAGATAAATAGAATAATATGGCAGCTGTTTAAAAATATTACTTATAAATATTGCAAAAATTATAAAATTAACTATTACAAAATGGAACAAACAAATTTTAATATTATATAGTACATATAAGTATATGATTACTGATGGTTAAAGAGCACCAGTTTGGTTAGATGTTGCCGGATATTTGCACCCTGAATTTTCTCTGTATACATTTTTGCCAGATTAAAAAACCTAATTCTACTATAACAATTAATATTTTTAATTAGCAAAAATTTATGGTTCTGTTCAAAGAAATCATAATCCCTAAAATGATCCTCTAGCGATGCAAATACTGGTTCCCCATAAAATTTTTGCGCAACGGACAGTCCAAATGTAAAAAATTATCTTCTGCAGGAATAGTATTATTAGTTATAGTCATAACTCTCCTGACATAATGTTCTGCTGTCATGCATATGGCAGCTAAGTCTGGTGACGGTATGTTAAGTTCACCTACAAAAAAAATCATTCCTTTAATACTGTTCACTATTAGATATAATATATGCATATATATGTATATGTAAATTTATACCTCTTTTCTTTATTGATAGAAGATGATATGCTGGTATACCTTCAGCTTCTTCAATAGTTGCTAGGCTACAGGCACTAATGCAGTCTGGACACTTTGAAGTTCTCTTCAACATTCTGATTACATATCCACTTATATATGTATGTAACTACATTACTACTACATGTCGCTTAGGGGAATATAAATTGGTAAAACACCATAATCATGGTCGACTTCAGTTTCTAATCCATAGCGAGTGGCAGTAGATATATCAAATTCAATTTGCAAGATCTGATTTGCAATGCGAGTGCTTGGCACATTCAAAATGGTTGTGGTATCCAATACTCTACAGTTACCACCTCGAGCAGATATCTTAGAAAATAGAAGCAATCTTCCAAAAGGTATACATAAATTGTAGTGCAGAGGGATTGTTATTCCAGCCATTACGTGCCCTAAAACATAATCATTAAACATGTGTGTTTAAAAATTGAATAAGAACTGTACCGAACTGATGAAAATAAATATTTCCAAGTGATCCTGGCTGCATTTGTACATTAGAAGATAGTTCAATCGCTCTTTCAAAACAACTTGCTCTTCAAAAAGTCCAATGGCTGATAATGTCGATATCACAAATCCAATAATGGGTGTCTTTTTTTGGGATAACCACAAAGGTCGACCATCTAAGTCTGTGCAATCTAGCAAGTATTCCACCGTATTGCTCAGAAAAAGGTGCCAAATATGCTTGTTATTTGCACGAAGTGGACCTTTGAAATCAGGAGCCCAAGGATTTCTTGAGTTTAATAAGTCAAACAAATGATTTATTCTGCGAATAAAGGCCACAGTTGGTAAAGCATCAAGAAAACTGGGATGTTTTACTTCAGTGCACAGAAACTGCAGGGCATCCGCAATGCTACAACTTGATGTTTGTGCAGCTAAACTAACATGTAAAAGGTATTGTAAATTTAAATAACATTATACATCAATAAATTAACAGCGTATTACCTTCATTTTTTGCTTGTGGCATTCAATATGTCGTCTTCTCAATTTATTGCCAAGCCTTAATGACTCCTCTTCTTGTAGTTTATACAATGCCGATATGAAATGCCAGTGACATCGCCATCAGGAGTTTTAATAGTTCCTAACGTAGCAAACATATTTCGTACCAGCTTAAGCATATGACAAACATCCATCATGCAAAAAACTTTTTCGTTGCTGTCACAGGGATGAGGAAACCATGTTTGCATGTTATTTACATCAGATACCTGGCAGCCTAGCTCTTTAAGCATTACAAAATTTGCATTTGGTCCATCATTGACAATATTTGTTACTATAACACCCACTTCATGCAACCGTGTAAGGGCTTCTGTAATAATGTTTGCTTTTTCTGCACCAGTTAAGGATGTTATAAAAAATATGCAATGGGGATTTTCCAATGGGAGTTCTGGCACACTACCATTAAAACTAATACATAGGTGGCAGACTTTAGATCAAAATTGTTTATATTTGATCCAACATCTACGTAACCCCATACTTTTCCTTTAGTGATGTCTATTTGCTTTTTTATGGCCATCTCGTCAAAGATTAATGAGCACATTACTTCCTTATTACATTCCTTTGCTTCCTCTACCTTAACCTTTAGTGCTTCAAAGCATGGCTCACAAAATCCTGACAGGCAATCTAAATTTTAATACAACTTATAGTGGCCTGGCTGACCGGTGTGAAAACAGCAGCCAAACACAGCAGCCTAAATTTCCGAATGAAGCCGAACGTACCACAGAAGTAGTAAAAATAGAGCGCTTTTCGGTCAGACCCATCATCAAAATTAAGGATAAATATATTAGGTATACAGATTCAGGCGAAATGCTGAATAACTACTACTAGCTATAAATAAAGCCAAATAAACAAATATTATTTATATAACGGCCATTAGAGATTGTGCCACGCTAAAACCCCTCATAAAACAGCACTGACTATTTAAATATGGATCCGTACATACAAATCTAATTAAACTTTCAGAAAAAAAAAACAAGCACTATTAGAGCAACTAATTTCGCATAAAAAGAATTTTTGCAAAGCATGCCTTGGTTGCGAAAAAAATTAATCTTGCTTTTTGGAAAGGCACAGCGGTGAATAATAAACATGGACGCGCACATACGAATCCAATAAAACTTTGAGAAAGGAACAAGCACTGTTAGAGAAACTAATTGCATATAAAAAGATTTTTTGCAAAGCATGCCTTGGTCGCGAAAAAAATTAATTTTGGTTTTTGGAAATAAACTGGGTTGAATATTAAACATGGACGCGCACATACGAATCCAATGAAACTTTGAGAAAAGAACAACCACTATTAGAGAAACTAATTGCACATAAAAAGATTTTTTGCAAAGCATGCCTTGGTCTCGAAAAAAATTAATTTTGGTTTTTGTAGATATAAAGGGTTGAATATTAAACATGGACGCGCACATACGAATCCAATGAAACTTTGAGAAAAGAACAACCACTATTAGAGCAACTAATTGCACATAAAAATATTTTTTGCAAAGCATGCCTTGGTCTCGAAAAAAATTAATTTTGGTTTTTGGAGATATAAAGGGTTGAATATTAAACATGGACGCGCACATACGAATCCAATGAAACTTTGAGAAAAGAACAACCACTATTAGAGAAACTAACTGCACATAAAAAGATTTTTTGCAAAGCATGCCTTGGTCTCGAAAAAAATTAATTTTGGTTTTTGGAGATATAAAGGGTTGAATATTAAACATGGACGCGCACATACGAATCCAATGAAACTTTGAGAAAAGAACAACCACTATTAGAGAAACTAATTGCACATAAAAAGATTTTTGCAAAGCATGCCTTGGACTCGAAAAAAATTAATTTTGGTTTTTGGAAATATAAAGGGTTGAATACTAAACATGGACGCGCACATACGAATCCAATGAAACTTTGAGAAAAGAACAACCACTATCAGAGAAACTAATTGCACATAAAAAGATTTTTTGCAAAGCATGCCTTGGTCTCGAAAGATATTAATTTTGGTTTTTGGAGATATAAAGGGTTGAATATTAAACATGGACGCGCACATACGAATCCAATGAAACTTTGAGAAAAGAACAACCACTATTAGAGAAACTACCTGCACATAAAAAGATTTTTTGCAAAGCATGCCTTGGTCTCGAAAAAAATTAATTTTGGTTTTTGGAGATATACAGGGTTGAATATTAAACATGAACGCGCACATACGAATCCAATGAAACTTTGAGAAAAGAACAACCACTATTAGAGAAACTAATTGCACATAAAAAGATTTTTGCAAAGCATGCCTTGGTCTCGAAAAAAATTAATTTTGGTTTTTGGAGATATACAGGGTTGAATATTAAACATGGACGCGCACATACGAATCCAATGAAACTTTAAGAAAAGAACAACCACTATTAGAGAAACTAATTGCACATAAAAAGATTTTTTGCAAAGCATGCCTTGGTCTCGAAAAAAATTAATTTTGGTTTTTGTAGATATAAAGGGTTGAATATTAAACATGGACGCGCACATACGAATCCAATGAAACTTTGAGAAAAGAACAACCACTATTAGAGCAACTAATTGCACATAAAAATATTTTTTGCAAAGCATGCCTTGGTCTCGAAAAAAATTAATTTTGGTTTTTGGAGATATAAAGGGTTGAATATTAAACATGGACGCGCACATACGAATCCAATGAAACTTTGAGAAAAGAACAACCACTATTAGAGAAACTAACTGCACATAAAAAGATTTTTTGCAAAGCATGCCTTGGTCTCGAAAAAAATTAATTTTGGTTTTTGGAAATAAACAGGGATGAATATTAAACATGGACGCGCACGTACGAATCCAATGAAACTTTGAGAAAAGAACAACCACTATTAGAGAAACTAATTGCACATAAAAAGATTTTTGCAAAGCATGCCTTCGTCTCGAAAAAAAATAATTTTGGTTTTTGGAAATATACAGGGTTGAATATTAAACATGGACGCGCACATACGAATCCAATGAAACTTTGAGAAAAGAACAATCACTGTTAGAGAAACTAATTGCACATAAAACCCTTTATATCTCCAAAATCCAAATTAATTTTTTTCGAGACCAAGGCATACTTTGCAAAAAATCTTTTTATGTGCAGTTAGTTTCTCTAATAGTGGTTGTTCTTTTCTCAAAGTTTCATTGGATTCGTATGTGCGCGTCCATGTTTAATATTCAACCCTAAATATCTCTAAAAACCAAAATTAATTTTTTCGAGAACAAGGCATGCTTTGCAAAAAATCTTTTTATGTGCAATTAGTTTCTCTAATAGTGGTTGTTCTTTTCTCAAAGTTTCATTGGATTCGTATGTGCGCGTCCATGTTTAATATTCAACCCTTTATATCTCCAAAAACCAAAATTATTTTTTTTCGAGACCAAGGCATGTTTTGCAAAAAATCTTTTTATGTGCATTTAGTTTCTCTAATAGTGGTTGTTCTTTTCTCAAAGTTTTATTGGATTCGTATGTGCGCGTCCATGTTTAATATTCAACCCTTTATATCTCCAAAAACCAAAATTAATTTTTTTCGAGACCAAGGCATGCTTTGCAAAAAATCTTTTTATGTGCAATTAGTTTCTGTAATAGTGCTTGTTCTTTTCTCAAAGTTTCATTGGATTCGTATGTGCGCGACCATGTTTAATATTCAACCCTTTATATCTCCAAAAACCAATATTAATTTTTTTCGAGACCAAGGCATGCTTTGTAAAAAATCTTTTTATATGCAATTAGTTTCTTAATAGTGGCTGTTCATTTCTCAAAGTTTCATTGGATTCGTATGTGCGCGTCCATGTTTAATATTCAACCCTTTATATCTCCAAAAACCAAAATTAATTTTTTTCGAGACCAAGGCATGCTTTGCAAAAAATCTTTTTATGTGCAATTAGTTGCTCTAATAGTGGTTGTTCTTTTCTCAAAGTTTCATTGGATTCGTATGTGCGCGTCCATGTTTAATATTCAACCCTTTATATCTCCAAAAACCAAAATTAATTTTTTTCGAGACCAAGGCATGCTTTGCAAAAAATCTTTTTATGTGCATTTAGTTTCTCTAATAGTGGTTGTTCTTTTCTCAAAGTTTCATTGGATTCGTATGTGCGCGTCCATGTTTAATATTCAACCCTTTATATCTCCAAAAACCAAAATTAATTTTTTTCGAGACCAAGGCATGCTTTGCAAAAAATCTTTTTATGTGCAATTAGTTTCTCTAATAGTGGTTGTTCTTTTCTCAAAGTTTAATTGTATTCGTATGTGCGCGTCCATGTTTAATATTCAACCCTTTATATCTCCAAAAACCAAATTAATTTTTTTTCGAGACCAAGGCATGCTTTGCAAAAAATCTTTTTATGTGCAGTTAGTTTCTCTAATAGTGGTTGTTCTTTTCTCAAAGTTTCATTGGATTCGTATGTGCGCGTCCATGTTTAATATTCAACCCTATATATCTCCAAAAACCAAAATTAATTTTTTTCGAGACCAAGGCATGCTTTGCAAAAAATCTTTTTATGTGCAATTAGTTTCTCTAATAGTGGTTGTTCTTTTCTCAAAGTTTCATTGGATTCGTATGTGCGCGTCCATGTTTAATATTCAACCCTTTATATCTCCAAAAACCAAAATTAATTTTTTTCGAGTCCAAGGCATGCTTTGCAAAAAATCTTTTTATGTGCAATTAGTTTTTCTAATAGTGGTTGTTCTTTTCTCAGAGTTTCATTGGATTCGTATGTGCGCGTCCATGTTTAATATTCAACCCTGTATATCTCCAAAAACCAAAATTAATTTTTTTCGAGACCAAGGCATGCTTTGCAAAAAATCTTTTTATGTGCATTTAGTTTCTCTAATAGTGGTTGTTCCTTTGTCAAAGTTTCATTGGATTCGTATGTGCGCGTCCATGTTTAATATTCAACCCTTTATATCTCCAAAAACTAAAATTAATTTTTTTCGAGACCAAGGCATGCTTTGCAAAAAATCTTTTTATGTGCAATTAGTTTCTCTAATAGTGGTTGTTCTTTTCTCAAAGTTTTATTGGATTCGTATGTGCGCGTCCATGTTTAATATTCAACCCTGTATATCTCCAAAACCCAAAATTAATTTTTTTCGAGACCAAGGCATGCTTTGCAAAAAATCTTTTTATGTGCAATTAGTTTCTCTAATAGTGGTTGTTCTTTTCTCAAAGTTTCATTAGATTCGTATGTGCGCGTCCATGTTTAATATTCAACCCTTTATATCTCCAAAAACTAAAATTAATTTTTTTCGAAACCAAGGCATGCTTTGCAAAAAATCTTTTTATGTGCAATTAGTTTCTCTAATAGTAGTTGTTCTTTTCTTAAAGTTTCATTGGATTCGTATGTGCGCGTCCATGTTTAATATTCAACCCTTTATATCTCCAAAAACTAAAATTAATTTTTTTCGAGACCAAGGCATGCTTTGCAAAAAATCTTTTTATGTGCAATTAGTTTCTCTAATAGTGGTTGTTCTTTTCTCAAAGTTTCATTGGATTCGTATGTGCGCGTCCATGTTTAATATCCAACCCTTTATATCTCCAAAAACTAAAATTAATTTTTTTCGAGACCAAGGCATGCTTTGCAAAAAATCTTTTTATGTGCAATTAGTTTCTCTAATAGTGGTTGTTCTTTTCTCAAAGTTTTATTGGATTCGTATGTGCGCGTCCATGTTTAATATTCAACCCTGTATATCTCCAAAACCCAAAATTAATTTTTTTCGAGACCAAGGCATGCTTTGCAAAAAATCTGTTTATGTGCAATTAGTTTCTCTAATAGTGGTTGTTCTTTTCTCAAAGTTTCATTGGATTCGTATGTGCGCGTCCATGTTTAATATCCAACCCTTTATATCTCCAAAAACTAAAATTAATTTTTTTCGAGACCAAGGCATGCTTTGCAAAAAATCTTTTTATGTGCAATTAGTTTCTCTAATAGTGGTTGTTCTTTGCTCAAAGTTTCATTGGATTCGTATGTGCGCGTCCATGTTTAATATTCAACCCTGTATATCTCCAAAAACCAAAATTAATTTTTTTCGAGACCAAGGCATGCTTTGCAAAAAATCTTTTTATGTGCAATTAGTTTCTCTAATAGTGGTTGTTCTTTTCTCAAAGTTTCATTGGATTCGTATGTGCGCGTCCATGTTTAATATTCAACCCAGTTTATTTCCAAAAACCAAAATTAATTTTTTTCGCGACCAAGGCGTGCTTTGCAAAAAATCTTTTTATGCGCAATTAGTTTCTTTAACAGTGCTTGTTCCTTTCTCAAAGTTTTATTGGATTCGTATGTGCGCGTCCATGTTTATTATTCACCGCTGTGCCTTTCCAAAAAGCAAGATTAATTTTTTTCGCAACCAAGCCATGCTTTGCAAAAATTCTTTTTATGCGAAATTAGTTGCTCTATGAGTGCGTGTTTTTTTTCTGAAAGTTTAATTAGATTTGTATGTACGGATCCATATTTAAATAGTCAGTGCTGTTTTATGAGGGGTTTTAGCGTGGCACAATCTCTAATGGCCGTTATATAAATAATATTTGTTTATTTGGCTTTATTTATAGCTAGTATTAGTTATTCAGCATTTCGCCTGAATCTGTATACCTAATATATTTATCCTTAATTTTGATGATGGGTCTGACCGAAAAGCGCTCTATTTTAACTACTTCTGTGGTACGTTCGGCTACATTCGGAAATTTAGGCTGCTGTGTTTTGGCTGCTGTTTTCACACCGGTGCCTGGCTGGGCAATGCTAGGGCAAATGTTTGTCTTACATATTCATAGGCTTTTGATGAATAAAAATGCAGAGTGCATGCGAAATCTCGAAAAATGGGTGGATAACTATCTCGAGTCACTGCTGCATTGGTAACGTTTCTGATTTGGCGCATAATAAGGAGCCTAGGTATATCCTCATAGGACTTCTCTATATGAGTCAATGCCTCTGCAGACAGTAGCTTCTGTTTTCCAAATCTTTTATAACGATTTGCAAAGATGTAACTTTTTTTCTTAATTGTTTGGCCTGCTGAGTCACATTGTACAACCTTTTTCTTGTTTTTAGTTGTGACTGTTTTAATGTAACAAACCTCTTTTTTAGTTTTCCGGGAGAAATACTAAAACAATGGGTAAGACTTTTTTGACAATAATAAATAATTATAACTAATACCTGCATGGGTGATCACGCTGCATTATCACAATTTTCCTTCTACGCTTTGTGCTGCTGTCAGTATTGGCTCCTGATGTTGTGGTAGTAGATGAAGACAAGATGTCTTCCCTGAGAAATATTTTAATTCAATACAATGCATTATCTACATTTATGAAATAATACAGTTTTAAAACAGTGTAAAATAGGCACCAGTTAGAATTAGTAGGTAAGCGCCTGTGTACATTGTATAGATTTATCAATACCAAAATGTAACATACCTCGTTCGTTTCTTGGCTTGTTTTTTGCTTGTTGCACGAACTAGCGTAGTAGCTGATGTTGACGGTACATCTGTAGGTGTTTCAAAAGAAATTGATTCATCTTTTGTAGAAGTATCAAACGATGATGTGGAAGCACAGCTTACATCTAATGCTAAGCTTGGCACTGCAGATGGCAATATCATAACTCACTTTGATGTTCGAATTAAATCTGTCTCCTTGAAATGCTTTGAACACACAAACTTTTCTTTGAGCACAGTCCATTCAAGGCTTGAATCCATATTTAAAGCAACCAACCTCAGTTTTAACAGATTGAGTTCCTTAGGAAATCTGTAAAATTGTTATAACAAATAATTACTACAAAAAATTATTAAGGATTATATTTACCTATGCAGGGAGACATCTTGCGACTTCGAACGTTTATTCGATTTACACTCTTTAATTATACAACTCATAACTAAAATTAATTAAACTACCAAATAAAACTAAGAAATAAGTCGTGAAGCAGAGAATAAAATCACAATCACAATAGCTAATGCCACGGGCCACGCAGTGTAAACAAAACAATGCTACGAAAATAGAATAACATGTGGCAACGCCGGTCTGGGAGCTTTGTTTACGTGCTGTGTAACTGATGACAGTTGGTTGACGACAGACAGTCTCCCTATTAAATTAGCCATTTAATTGATATTTATGGAACATTTGTTGTATTTCAACACTGCTGCATCAAATTGGTTCACATTTACCTTATTTTTAAGCGAAACTCTTGCACAAGATGTCATTATTTAAAGTAAGCGCCAAAAGTTTGACGTTCTCGTGGACAATATGGCAGCCCCCTTGTTTACTAGCATTCGCGCAGATCCATGAGCGTTCTCCCCACTCTAGTTCTCTGCCTTGAACCGACCAATAATATTCGAGAGCATCCACGTAAGTGACGTAAATAATTTGAGCTGCAAGATTTTAACCGAGTGGTGCAGGGTTGCCAATGCTACGTCTATAGTAACATTCCTACTAGGTACTTTTTTAAAGCGATCCTTATCACCCTCCAGCAAAAGTCTGTTACCTACTTTTTCGAATTATTAGTAATTACTTATTGTTACTAATGTTTGATGTATGATTCTCGTATCTTCATTAATTATATATAATATTCTTTGTTTCTTTTTCTAAGTTTTTCCACTTTTTAACTTAAGTTGAGCAAATTAACTCTATTTTTCAGTCACAGAAGAAATAAAGATATTCTAAGAATAGAAAACTGTAGTAACCAAAATATCTCAATTACACTCTTAAGAAATATATTACCTTTTAAACTTTTCAACATTGTTATTATTATTAGTATCATTATCATTATTATTATTATTATTATTATTATTATTATTATTATTATTATTATTATTATTATTATTATTATTATTATTATTATTATTATTATTATTATTATTAACGTGTTGAAGATGGTGTGACATAAGAAACATAAGATGTTTTTGTCACTGGTGGAAATGTATAGATGTAACACAGGTACTTTACACATCTGGTCTGCTTCAACTATTTTGAATATATGTAGGATGTAGACAGTTCACGTTAACATTTGTAATTAGAAAGGTACATTTTGCTTTGAAATATAAATACCTCAAGTTGTGTATACCATTATTCAAATGCGATAGTCCTACAATAGGCTAATTATACAGAGACGAATGTATAACGCTAACAGAATCAAAAATGACTAAATAATATTTAACTAATCACGTCTTCACACTCCATGTTATGTTAACTCGATTAGGGTTTCACAATTACCCCCCAACGGTGAACGTGGCCAAATCAAATCGTACACGCATTAAAAATATACCGCACCTATAAATCATTCCTTTTGAGTTTGTGCACTTGCTACGACTTACTTAATGTCTATACTGCGCAAACTTGGCGCGGCATATAAAAATCAACATATCATCAATCAAAGTGAAAGAAAACTTGGGGCGGCTCTTTTTGAGGGTCAGGAACCGAGGAACACTCGCGGTTGCTGACTTTCATGTTCTTAATTAATGTATGGGGCTCCGGGTTCGTTGTCGCGTGCTGTTACATATGTTCTGCGCCTGTGACGCAATCGGACGTCCCCTGTGGCTTCAGGAAGGTAATTTTTTAGGGAGGTCCGCATGGAAATTGCCATATATTTGTCATATTTGTTTATGTTTTTGGAACAGGCCTCTAATCGCAACGCTCATCTGTCACTGGATATCGTTTCTCCTTCCGTCACGTTCGGGTCTGGCCCGTCGAAGCTGACTACTCTCGCAGAACCTTTTGAATGCATGCGTATGTTTTCTAGGAAGGTGTAGTTCACTCCAAATGAAGTTAAAATTCATGCACATTCCGCAATTTTATATATATTTTTTTGTATTCTAAACCATATAAACAGGGCTTTACTAACGGTTTAGCGAGGTTCACAGTAATTAAGACGCTCAGGAACTGAGATTTTGTTTCATCTAAGTTTTAAATTTTTGTCGGCCAAATATTGTTGTTTGCTATATTAAGGTTTAGTGCCGGGTTTAGTAAAATATAACAACTGGTGCTTTCTTTGTTCAAGGACTCGCTGACGTTACCTTATTTAGTTTAGCAAATCAAACGTGTCCAGATACGGATTGAAACTGCAGCTGAATATTTCTTTGTCAGCTGACGACTAAACAAATGTGTACTGSCTAGTTTCTCAATTTCGTCTCGTAACTTATTGAGTAACTAACGATATTGTTGTTGTGGTGACCCAGAATTAGTCGAGTAAGTCCAATTGCTGGCTCCATACATTAAAATGACATTATAATAGTCTTAACTGAGCTAGACATCCGCTGCCACTGATGCAAGTCTTACCATTTCTCTTTACTCACATGCTAGAAGGAAGCTAGTTGAGGTCGGTTGAGCAGTAACTGCATGGAATTCTTTGCCGGTAAAAGTCTCGCCGTTCTCTTCAGCGTATGAGCTCTAATATAACATCGAAAGGTTTCCTGCACAGAGAAAAATGATTTGTCAAATGAACACTTCTTCGTTTGTTAACCAGTGGAATATTGGTTCAACTGCAAAACAGTCTAGGTAAACTTCAATAAGTGTTTACTTTAACAGATTTGAATTGTCACACAAAATCTCTTGGCTTAATGTGCATTGGGTTTTGAACAAAACAGTCAACATCAAATGTGATTAATTTAACTCATTACTTTATGTTGGCATGTCATTCAATTAGATGTTTTGTTTAAAAATGTTTTGCATTTCTTTCAAAGTATTAAAGCGTTCAGACACAAGTGTAGCGAACGTTGTTTTAAGCGTAATAGATATTTATTTGTATAATACTTTCAACGTTAGGTTAAAAACCCGTCATGTCCAACTAAACTGCTAAATACGTTATTTCAACATGTTGAATGTTGAAATTGCCCCCACCCCTACTGTTCTTGTCGGATGTCGCTCAGTGGTATTTCCGCTCCATTTTTCCACGTACTTGCATGGTCGCATGGTACAAAGTTAAAGTTGTATCCGCCGTTGAGATTGTCGATTGTCAGGGTTAACGTTGTTGCCTTTGAAATCGTCTGATCGTTAATAGTATAGTGTTAGTTTGAGGCAATGGAGAACCTCTTGAGGTATTGGGGATTTCCTCAGTACATTGATGCATTCAAAGGTAAGTTACAATGTTTTTGTTTTGAAATGATATGATTAACGTAGGTGCTATGTGCCATGTATGAAACGCATTCACCCATCAGAACCGGTGCGCAAAAGCCAACGCGTGTCGAAGTATTAGGTATTAAATAATTATGGTTTAGTAATAATAGTATAAATTCATGATTCACCTACAAACATTTCTAACATCATTTTATTAAATATGCTCTTGTCTTAACTTTCATCAATATTCTCATTCTAACGTTCTATGTTAACTGTAAAGGCACAGACTATATATATGTAATTTTAAATCCTACAGATGCATAACTATTACTAGGTTAAATATACAAAATAAGCGGAGCAACTCATTGTATATATACATACCAATTTATAGGTATTACTTGTACTTGTACTTAAATTCATGTGTGAATGTTTTTTAGGATTCTTACTAAAACATGAGTGCACTTTTCGCAATGACGTAAAAGACAACAAGAGGTAGCACAAACTAGGGAGTTAGAGTAATAAAATGTGACAGCCGCCATATTGAGAAGCAACTTTCCATAATTTTTGTTCCGTCAAATTCTGTGAAGCCGTTTTGCTGGTGTCTGAAAAGTTATGTTGCTTTAACAATTTTTGGAATAGGTAATATAAGTTAAAATGCATGTCTATGCTGTGCTGTCTACACCTCAACCAACTGCAGATAGATCTATTTCGCTGTCATTACAGCTCATCAGTGCAGTTTAGGTCTAGTGTACTTGTAGCCTTGAGGAAGCTGCTAAATAAATAAGTAGTAACTCTGTTGGCATAATATAACTCTTCACTATTGTCCAACATGCCCGATAAAATTATATAAAATATATCCAGTGGAACAATCAATCTACATGTATACACAATATAATTTCAAACCTGGAATATAAACACATATTACAAAAATTTTAAACAAACATAACGTTTCTGATACGTGTAAAGTGGCTCACAGAATCTGACCGAACAAAAACTGAGGAAAGTGACCTCTCAAAATAATATATAATAATTTAAAACGGTTGAGGATTAAATATTATAATTTACAATTGTCGTTTAAAATAGATTGTGTTACCTACTTTCGGTTAAAGCAAATTTACTTATAAAATGCCTTTTGTGAAGAATTCTATCTTTACATCGTGCATGATATCACTAACACAAATCACAAAAAAAAACAGTAGTAACAGCGATATGTCGTAGGCATATTCATTTTTTATCATTCAGTATAAAGCAAGAAAATTAACGAAGATTTATCTTAAGTAAAAATAATTGTTACTATTTGATTTACACAGAACAAGATATCGATGAAGATGTATTATTACTATTACCTGAAGAAGGGCTCAAAGAAATAATTCCAAAAGTCGGCCCTAGGATGAAATTCCTAGCCAAATTGAAAGCTTTCCAAACGTTGAATACAATCTAATTTGTTGTGGCAGAAGAAGACAATGTAAGAATATTTATTCAGTTTTGGTGATGTAATATCTATTTACAGATTTACTTATGTTACAGTTAGAAGCAATTTCCGTGACAGAGTCATCATCACCTGCCTCAACATCAACTACTTACAGCAATAACAGTCCTGATGAACTGGGTGCAGTTTTCCAACGTAGTTCTAAAAGGCATCTTGCATTTTGCAACTGCCAAGTCCATGTCATCTCCTAAGAATACCTTGTATACATTAGCTTTAAAAAATCAGTTAGCGTTTAGCCACAGAATATTGTCCAAAAGTGGTTTCAAAACAAGGTTTTGTATTGGATCAGATGATCCACAGTTTCTTGATAGTAAAGAACATGGAGTATTTAAAGCTTTCTTAAAGTGTGATATACCTGAAGAATATGTAGCAGTTACTGGAGTTAAGATTAATGGTTTACAGTACTCTTTTGGTTTGGTTGTAATAATATACTGTGTTGACTTCCGACCTATATTTGGAATAATTATTAAAGAAAGCGAAAATCTTGCATATTTTGTTATCACTAAACTAAATACACTTACATATAATGAGCATTTTAGGGCATATGAAGTCGAGCACAGTAAATTGCTACAATGTATTAAATGGAATGATTTATATTCAGTTCCACCTATTTTGTTACATGTTGTCGAAAAGAAGTTGTTGTTTCATATTATGATTAGACTTTTTACTTTGTATACAGTTACAGTTTAAGTTTTCTGTTGTTTATTATTAAACATTTGTTTTCTTACAGTTGTAATGAACTGTGTATTATGCAATAAAATTATTTTAGAAGAACTTGTTTTAATTAACATGTAAATATTTCCAGTTATCAGCCCTTTTAGCATTGAAACAAGCATAACAGCTTTCTAGTATAATATGCTATATATATTGCATTAACATTCAATACATTTTAAATTAATTAATTTTGTACCGTTGCTTCAAATGGCAAATTTGCTTGAGATGATATGCAATGCAATACACGTTAACAATCTTTCAGTTTTGAATGTAATACACAACTGTGTTGAGTGAATATGTTACAACATTAAAGCTAACAGAAATAAAGTGTTAATTCAATGTTTTCAAAATATTGGAAGAAAAACTTCACGTATTTGCATTAACTCAACTGTAGATGTCAAATAAACTACTAAAATGCATTGCATTGATCACTGGTGTTTAACATTCTGAAAATGTTAGCATAAACCATTTAAACTATTGTCTGTATTTAATATGGCAAGATTGTTGAATGAAAGTTTTTTTTGTTGTTTCAACAGTTTTTTTTCTCGGTGGGGGTCTCTAAAACAGATTCTTTCGCTAAAGTGCTTATATCAGGTTTACACGGTGTGTTATTAGCTTCTTGACGTGTATCACATTATTTTGCTTTATAATTTTCCAATTTCCAAAGCGAGACAGTTAGTTGCCGTTCCTAAACAACGCATTCCACATTCCTGAAGTTTGCGGCGAGTTTATGAGGAACAGTGGCGTTCTTTACCAATGTTCGGTCGTCCTATCCCATCATGCAGCTTTCGTTTCCATTAAAAGCTCCTACTCTACTATCCTTCCGTATTTTCTCCCCTTGTATCTTCATAGTGTCGTCATAGACCTCGTTGTCTCGTGCTTCTGCTCCTGCCTCTTCTGTGCCAGGAATTTTGTCTCTGATCCTTCTCTGCAATACAAATTCTGCTTTTTACCGTTGCTGTACTATGTATGATCGCATTATAGAGGGTTTCTATAAATGATTCATGTAACAGGTTGATTCCAGAATTCTTTCTGTAGCCATTTTGCAACTGCTGCCAATCTACAACAAGCAGAATGTACTGTCAGCTGTCATATTCTACATCGAAGGTTGCAGATGAAGTTATATCCATGAAATTCGTAGTTTTATAAAGATTTATCAACAATTTACAGTTATATATTCATTTAAAGGGTAAGTAATAACAATAGTTTGCTTGTACGAAGCTACACAACATACTTTAATTTACAGAACTGTGTACGTCGTAACCCATAGTTGTTGCGGTCACCGCCTCTCAGACATAGCTTTATAAATTTAACTATTTTCCGCAAATTTGAAAGCTTACGTAGCCAATCTCAGTCTTTTCCCTATTTTAATGTTGGCACTTTTTTGTAACCAACATTTTACAATTTCTAGGTTAGAAAACATCCCCGTAAATCACCCAGAACCCCGGTAGTGAACCTAACGTCACTGTCACTTAACCTAAAATTTTACCACTGTGGTAGGCTAAAAACAACTCTTAGTTCAACATGGTACAATTTAAACAGGAGTACTGTAGTCACAATCCCTCAATTAGGCATTCCAAACCATATGACCCAGTATGGCGGTTGTAGGTAAACACTTTTTAATAGTACAATATCGTCTCTCTTAATTGCAGCAATCCATAGGACTCTATGCCTCTCCTATAATTCATTTTTGTCCGTGACAAATTTGTGTTTTACCTAAAACAGCAAGAACTGTATAAAACTTCACTACATCCCTGTGACTTCGACTTTCATAGCCAACCACAAGGTACGTAATAGGCATTTTTGTTTCAAAAAAAAAACATTAATAATATCTTAAAACAAGGACAAAAAGGACTTCACCGCTTTACAAAAACACAAAGCGTATCAATTTCAATCATAAAGCTGTTCGCTCTAATGACATTATAACATATGGTTGCCTACAACGGCCATGTTGGATTTTGTTTGGCATTTCGTAGGAATTCCTATTTACGATGCATAACCTAAAAGTTATACGTAGCCGTGTCACTCCACATCTCCGGAATCTGAACTATCTCAACTCTTAAAGTTAATATTCCCACAAAACGCTACAGCATATGTTGAAAACCCATACTCCCACGCATTTTTCACATTAAAATATATCAAATAATTCGACAATCGACAGATGGCAAGTACCTCAACGCAGTAGTTGAGTTAACTTTCCTGAGAGGTGACAAATCGGTTTGCTCGATAATTTCCATAATCTTGAGCACTATTTGCGTAACCGATATGTCATTGCTACTTTCGGAGACTATTCACACATTCAACTTCTTCATTGGCTTATGACCGATATGAGGGTAGTTATTACACAAGATTGTTTGAATCCTTGCTGCTGAAATTAGTGGCATTATTAGAGTTCGAATTATAACCACGGAAATGGATTTTTTTTTAATATTGCATTCATGTATTGACAGTAGTTGTCGGTAAGGACTAAGAGATGCTCTAGGTGTGGATCTTGCGACAAGTAATCAAGAGTAAGATACTGCCAATTCCCGCTGAAACTATCTGCTTCATCATTAGTGCTCTGGTTTGTTCAACTGTGTTATTATAAGGCACTGCCGGTATAGCTCCACATGTTTTTCAACTTTTCTGTCTATTTGGGTCCACCTTGTCTTTGAAGGAAGTCTCCTTTTTGTTACAGTTTCGCCTGGACGACCTTTGTGAGCTCGTTGTAAGACCTGCTCTCGGAGCATGGTAGGAATAACTATTATATTTCCATAAAGTATGAGGCTGTTCAGAAACGAGTGTGGGTTTTTAATCTGTGACTTTAAAACACCATAACCTGCTTTAAACAGAACTTTATTAATCGAAATAAAAACCATCAGTACCAACACATTTTTTCCAACGTGAAACAAGTCTATTTATGATGGTAGAATAAAATTCTGGAGCTCTGGAAGCGATGAAGGCGTTTGTGGCATCGTCATGGTCAGCGGGCGAAAGGTCCGGCGCGTATCGCAGACAAGGTAAAGTTTCGTAGCCCAATTTGTTCAACTTCTGGAGTATCGGTTGTGTGACGTCCGGCCGAGCGAAGCGGTCCTTTTCTGTGAACCAATGCCGGGCACATACGTTGAAGCTTCTGGTGCATTTCGTCGATTTGCCGACAGTAGTTCTCCGTCGTAATGGTTTCGCTCGGATATGGGAAGCTTTGATGAATGAGACCGGCTGCAGTCCAACAAACAGTGACCATGACCTTCATTGATGCATTTTCGGCTTCGCAAAGTGTTGTACAGCTTCGTTGACGTCCAACCACTGAGCTCAGTGTCGTCGATTATTGTAGAAGACTCAGTTTTCATCGCACGTCACAATTCGGTCAAGAAAAGAGTCGTGTTTGTTTCGCTGAAGGAGAAATAAAGTCACTTGAAAACGGCGATTTTTCTGATTATCGTTCAACTTGTGCTGCACACATTTATCGAACTCCTTAGACGTTCTTCTGCAAGTAGGCGAACGGTTCTGCGTGTGCTTGTGCCTCCACCGGCACTTTTCAGTTGGTCATTGTCATTTGCCGGTGGGCGGCTGCCACGGGGTTTACCTTCGAGATTGGTAATCCCGGAACGAAATTTTTAATATCAGCGTTGAACTGTCCATTCGCTGACGCTCTCTTCACCCCACACTTCGTTGATGTTTCGGGCGATTTGAGCTGCATTACGTCCTAATTTGAACTCATAGAAGAAAATACTGCAAAAATCGAGTTTTAGCATCTTCCAGTAAAACTCATATTATTGTAATTAAAAATAAACAATACATTTTTGAGAGATATGGCAGAAAGAGTACGTAATAAGTTTTTGAATGATATATGACAAATTAAATTAAAATAATGATTTGTTGGTATAAGTTTGTGTTAAATAAAAAAATCAAAACCCACATACCTTTCTGAATAGCCTAATAGCAGCGGGCCCATTTTGGTCAATACCTGTCTAAATAAGGAATAACGAATAACCATCTTTTATTTGTCAGGAACTGTTTTTCAGTTTTGCTACCGCATCTGGAATTTCTTCATTCGCTCTACTTTCAGTTATAATTTGGGAGATCTGCAGAACCCTAGGCACCATTTCTCTGACAACCCCACGCGCATGATATTCGTTTGGCTCCTCAAATAATTCACCCGCCTCCAATTTACACAGCCTTTATAGCGAGTCGTTTATATAATGTCATTTTGATACTTAATTTCAAATTTGAATGTTGTAGTCTTAGCAGCTATCTTGCTAGTGATTTGGATGTGGGTGCAAATATTACGTCTAAATTTGTTGAATTATACTCTCCGTCATTATGAGGTAGTCTAAAAGTCTTTGGCGTTGGGAGTTTGTTCTAGATTCTTATATCAAATATAGTTTTTTTTGTGCCAATACCAATAACTTTATGAGCATTACCTGTGATAGCTTATGATTAGTTACTAATCCAAACTCTAATCTTGCCAAACAGTAACAATACCTTTCCGCTGGATATGTTAGAATTGGCAGTTGACTCGGAGCTCCCTTTTTCATTTCCTGTCATTTTAGCCCTACGGAAATTTAGTTCCTTCTTAAGGATATGTTTTAGAGGTTCCGAAAAACGGATTTTTTTTATTCTTTCTTGATAATGTTAATGTGTGTTCCAAAGGGTTCATTTGGTTTGCTTTATATCAGCACTTCCTTTCGTTGAAAAAACTTTGAATTTTCAGTACTTGTAAAACTGGATGCAAACATTTATCGTGCTCGAGTTCCGAATTCATGTATAAAATAATATTATTTATGTAATTCAGTCAATTCTTGAACGAAGCTAGTATGTTTAAAACGCGCATTATAATACTGTGTTATAAAAGTTGTAATCGATCTGCTGTCATCATCAAGTTTTGATATGCACTGCTTAGTGAGAAGTATCGTGTCTCCCCTGATATGGCTCATTTTCTCGCCTCATGTCGGTACAAATTCGAATGTCAATTTTGAAAATTATGACCATACTTGAGATCCAAGAACAAGGACCTATAACGACTAGATATTTAGAGTTGCACCTCTAATAGGAAACTGCACTACATCTCTCGAAGCCTTGATGGAATTAATTGTTGAATATTGAATTTTGAAACGTTGAAACTTTCTTGCGTCACTTACAGTAGGCAAGAGCTATTCGTTTTATTTCAAAGGGTTTTATTTTTTTGTATCTCGTTTTTTGACAACATTCAATATCAATTGTACTCTTAGAAACCACTGGTTTCCTTTTTGCTGTCCTACATCTAGCAATAATGCCTTTTAGGGCCACATAGTAAGCGCACTATATCCGTAAAACTATTCTTATTACCGCATTGAAAACGCTCCGTTTTTTTCTCTATATCTCTATTATACTGCGCTGATTTCGTGTTTTCTCCGAAATTTAATTATTTAACCACTTATTCAAATTTCGCTAAATCCCTCTAACCATGCCAAATTATCTGCCACCTTATACTAACTTAAAGTTATGGTAATCTAACTAATCAAGGCTTCCAATGCCACTGATGTGGGTTTTCACATCTGGTTATACGAATGGTAAGTAACTACTGTGTTCAACTAGAACACACAAAACTGACGAAGCTATAAATTCGTATTAATGTATTTATGTCAAATAAAGACATGGTGTGCTGGTAAACATAAATAAAATAAGGTAGTAGGACCTAAAAGTATTACTTTGGAAAATTAATTTGCTAACTTCCAGGATAGGCTTTCGGAATTATCATTTGTTGTCAATTACTACTTATTGCCATTGCGCAGTAGAACTGTGCCTGACATGAAACCAAACGAGAATTCGCTATAATAAACAACCTCCTGACGGAATACTGCAGGACACATCTATCTAATATGGGTCCATGCTAATCTCACCAAGCAGGCGAATGGCTTTCGAGATAATTAGGAAAAAAGATAGTCTCATTAGGACAAACGTTACAGCAACTACAAAAACAACTCGATTTGGAATTCTCTATAAACAATCAATTAGCTACAAGTGTGCAACATTCGTTGTTGCCTAATTTCGCGGCTATCCATTTTGTACTTTTCATTTGTCAGTGCATGACAATGTTATCCTCGTGACTAAAAAATGCAAAATTTAATTATCTCAAGACACCTAATATCCACTAATGACTGTTTTCCAAGATTAAAAATCTGATGGGGGTACGAACCAATCAGTTAAGGATTTATGGTCTATTCAATCTGACAAGATGTAGGACTGGCGTAGACCTCCCTGATTAACCCATGAAATAATTAAAGGGGACTGAGAATGTTTACCCCAATACACGCCTTATTATTCATGACCGCCACCAAGGCAATTCCCGGTGTACGCGCTCCTTTACAACCACTTTGTTGACTTTGTTGTTCCGAAGCCTACTGACCGCATTTATTAGAACAGCCTGGCGTGCCCGACGATCGCATCCCTGATATTATTATTAACATAAGCGAAGGGACAACAACTGCTGCCGTAAAATGGAGATTACAATTATAATTATTCTAAAGTATCTCCGGAAATGTGGGTTCGCGGGTCCGGCAAATTTGAATGTCACGCAACCGCGAACCTTCCCACTGTTGTCCTGCTGTCACAACTAATGCAATGCGGCAGCAACTCACAGTGAGCCATCTCTATATGTGAAATGTGAAACGAGGTTTTGGTTTTTAATGTGAATACCTGAATCCGAAATCCTAATTTAAAATATGCATGTTTATGAACAGATTTCTAGTTACTATTTTTAACGGCAAAACACAGCTCCCCAAAACAGGGCCTTAACTAAGCAAGTAAAACAAGCGACCCTTTGTCTGACCTGATTTAACTGGAGAATATTCTCCACACCAGATTTTAGGGGAAATAGAATATTCTGGAAGGTTAAATAGAAAGCGAGGAAAAAAAAGGAAAATCGACGTTTAGAGTTCATAGAATATTCTGGAAGTTCAACAAATGACGCCAGCGTACTCAAGTGTGGCAGTTTGCCGAAACGTCCTCGCGAGTGCACCACATTGTCGAAACTGTTTCGCGACGGAAAAATCGACGTTTGCAGAAGCTCATAGAACATTTTGGAAAATACATCAGCAGCCGCAGGAACCCCTAGGTGTAGCACATTGCCGTAACCATCTCGTGGTGGAGATGTCGAAAATCGACTTTTCGAGAAGGCCATCGAACATTTAATAGAAGATGTAAGAACTTCAAAGTGTGGTACATTACAGCATGTAATAACGGCCTAACTCCTAAGTGTGACACATTGCCGCAACCGCCTCGCGGCAAAGATGTAGAAAATCGACGTTCGGAGAACGGCATAGAATATATTGGAAAATTCTTCAGTAGGTGAAAGAACCCCTAACGCCCAGGTGCACAAAGCGTGGTTAATCAGACCCCCTGGTTAACAAGCAGTTAATCAGCCGTTGCCACCGGCAGCACAAATGAAGAACGTTTAAAAAGAAACGTTTCCATGACAACTGCCTGCTGATCTTGCGTTATCAGGGGGGCTGCTAACCACGCTTTGTGCAATGGGGCACGTTGCCTTAACCGTTTTGTTGTGAAGGTGTCGAGAATCAACGTTTTGAGAATGGCCTTGAACATTCTGGAAAATTCATCCGCAAATGAAGGAATCTCCAAGTGTGGCACATTGTCGTAATCGTCTCGCGGTGGAGATGGAAAATTCTGGAAAATTCATAAGAAACGCAAGAACCCCTAAGTGAGGCACGTAGGAGTAACGGTTTTGCTGTTGCGATGTCGAAAGTCGACGTCTCAAGGATGTCTTGTAACATTCTAGAACATTCAACAGTCGATGTAAGAGATCCTAAGTGCAGCACATTGGCGAAATCATCTCGCGTCTATACAGAAGTACTGACACAGTGAAGCGGGTCTTTCTGTCCTTTCTATTTGAATTTTGAAAAGAATTGCAATTTGATATAGATTTGGTTTTATTCTTGCCAGAATAACATTCTGTTTAAAAGCTTATACTTTATTATAGCGGGTAACCCATACGCTTTGTAGTTTATTAGGTTGTCAAATAAGGAACTGTACCTATAACTAATCGCAAATAATATTTCAACATCCGAGAATGCTTTTAATGGCAACAAAAATATTTCTATTTTATTATTACCTGGATATTTTTTTCTTATTTGCTACTTTTTAGGACGTCGACATAAAAGCATTCATTTAAAAACATATTTTTATATATACTATGTATTTTCTTGACTCTTCCGTTGCCAATTTTATTGAATGCTTGGTGCTTGAATATAGGTTGTTAAAGGTATTCTGCATTCCTTGGATTCGACTATAAATATAGCTACCTATATTAAAGAACTAATGGTGATGTTAGCTAAACACCTACATCAGAAAAGGAAATACGTAACTTATTAATTAATATCATTCCATAATATTTAAAAAATCGATTAAATGGTGTCATACGTTTTTGACACAGGTAGGTAATAATAAATAATTTCATAATAGAACTTCTAATATAGTCTATTGAATCTGAATTTCTTGATTAGGCAGTGAGCGGTGGGGATTCTTGAAGTCTAATGAAAGCTATTAACTATGCATGTTTTTGGGATGTGTCATAAATAGTTGGAAACTAAATGAGCATGTAAAGAAACTCAAAACGCTATAATACATTAGAGAAGCTATGGGAAAGCATCGTCTAATTATATCTCTGATAATCGGGGAACGAAGAAGCTGCTGAATAGAAGTCAATACTAACGCAGGCTTTCTGTTTAAAATTTGCTCCAGTACATTTGGTAAGTAGTTAAATGTATGACTACTGCGACTTTCGTTGAACGCGTATGTTGGTTATTTGGGTAGGCAGTTTATGTAGGGCTATTAAGGGCCGGCTGTTAAAGTTACGCGTATATACTCTAATTTTAAATGGATTTTATGACGAGCCTGCTACAATAATTATGCAGAATATTCGCCCTGGGTTACTGTTTATTTATCTCGTGATGATCGCTTTACCGTGATGAGTTTTGGTATTTTATAGCTAACAATAACAATGTTGCCCCACGGGGATAAAGAAAAGTTTCCAGTGGACAATTAACGCAGCGAACATGAATGTTTATGGTAGCTGCTGGAGGTATGAAATCTAACTCCTCCGGTACGTTAGTTCGTCTGATACTGTAGCAACAGCAAGTAGAGTTTTTAATACACATGTGCTTGTTTTACGGTATTTACTCTATAAAGAGATGTAGTTATTAGCTTGTATATTTTTGTATATACTAAGCAGTAAGGAGGTACCAATATCGATTCTGAGTGCAGGTTTGCCAATAAATATGCATTTTATGGTATATCAGCTTGTAAAGTGACAGGCACACCAGTAACTTCAAAATAAATATTTATGGAGATAAATAAAGTCCATTGATGGAAATTTGATACAATGGAAATGTGTGATAAGTGACAATTGGTAACATCTAACATTTTACATTACCTTTGTTATTAGCGATCCCACGGTTCTACGTAGGTCACACCGAAAATTCATTTATCCCTTTATCAAGGTAGCTATGAACATCTAGTGGACTGTAAACAAAAGCTCTGTTTATGTGTATTGTCAGAGTAATTTGAAGTTGACAGCGTTATTTTTGTGAGTTTTTATTTTGCCGTCAACTGAAAATGCATTTAAAACGAAAAAACTTTCCGGAGATGACTTATGATTTTAAGAGTGGTCTCTCATCATAGCAGCATGTGGGAGATTTAGTGCTGTTTTTGTTGAAGAAGCCGCAACTTCGACAACGGTGTACAGCTGCTACAATGAATTTAAATTCCAAAGAGTTTCTTTAAATGACGAGCCTATACGACTAGTTTCTGTGTACTTTAAGGATTCGAATTGCAGTAATAGAAAGAATTTTGCATCATCATCATCAGGTTATAAAAATTTAGTTGTGGCTGAATTCCCGTAGCTTGATAGATGCTCAAAAACTGCGTCAGACGCCAGAAAATTTTAAAGGCACATCAGAATGGCATACAAAGCATGGCGAAACATGGATACATGCCTTTAAACCCTATTCGATACGTCAATCTCCAGTTGGTGTTTCCAACAGACTTCAATCAAGTGGAGATTGGGCAATCCGGAAGCGTTGGCAAAAATGGTTGCTTTTTTTTCCAAAAACACGGGTTTATTGGAAACTGTTGCACAATGGTACACTATAGCTTGTTGGATAAAGTTTTCGTTCATAGCGTCCACGACGAAAAATCCTTTTGCATCATGACCATGCTTCCTCCCTCAGCAAGCGATGCAGTTTTTGGAGAAGTTACTTGCGTAATTATTAGAATATCCATCCTACAGTCTCGACTTGTCACACATTCCAACATTGAAAGGTAAGATGCGTGGTCAGTGTTTTCTGAATGTTAATGGTGCCGTTGCTGCATTCAAAAACCTTGTATCTAAAGCGAAAAAGAGTGGAGTACAATTCTGGTTTTAACAACAGGTTCATTAGAATGAATACGTTTATACAAGTTTAATATATTTTGTTTACCTACTTGAATTTTCGCGCCACCCCCAACTCATCAAGTTGGATGTTTCTATCGATAGAGGGCGTTGAAGAGAACTGTAAGATATTATTAAGCATGGTTCTCACGAAACGAATAGCACGTCGTTGGTTTATGTTGTCCAATAATAAATTGTAATGTGTTGGTTAAATAAAAAATATACGTAAAATGGTCCTTCGAAGTTTTTTATTTTGATGATCCCGTACAGAATTAAAAGAAAAATACAATAAAAGCATATTTTTTATTCACTATTTATCATTAAAGTTTGCGTACTGCGTAAGTGCGATTGATGTAAATTTTTAAAACCGTGGGGAATAATGGTAAGAATTTTTTGTAAACTTAGAAAGACAGTGATCTTTTTAGATAACGTCAGCGATACAAGATAATATTGCAAAACAATTATCTAGTGAAGTAACCAAGTATTTCACATTTAAATTTCTCTGTTTCCTGCATATTTGTTAATTTATTTATTACATTAACAGTGTTTGGGATGTAAACCAGCAAGGCTAACAATAGCATCCGCACTATACAAATGAATACAAAAGCAACAAATTGAAGTATAACAAAAATTTCACCTTTTTAAATAATTAATAAGCGCAATGTGCATATATGTAAAATGAAATAAAGCATTGTCCTAAAATAGCAGCATAAATAAACCAGTACGAAGGTTGTAAATTATTATAACTAAATGAGTATACCCGGGCCATAAAAGTAACAAGTTTACTTAAATAAAAGTAAAATCAACAATAGAGATTAAAATATAAAGTATATAGTCCCATTCTATGAATATTTTTGCAATTAAAATATCACGAGCAACCACATTTTGAATTTTGTTTTAAACTGTAAGATGGGTAATCAGAAAATATCAACTCCAGAGTATATAGATTTATAACAACGGAGCATTTAACAAACTGGAAAGTTTTGTGAGCAGTTTTACGTATATAAGGCAACAGAAACAAATCTTGCTTGCGAAACCTGTGTTAAAAAATTTCGCCCGATTCAATAACAAACTTCTGTGTTTAGGGGACATTATTTTTAAACGGACAGTACACAATTTCCTGATTTTTACCGCAAGGGTAATATATTTTTACATTATGCGGTGTATGCAGTACAATAAGAGGGTATAGGGTAGACCTGAATTACAGATTACATTGTGTTCTGTTTGCTTGCAGCACTCAAAATGTCTAATACACTAAATCAGTAAGAAAGCTCCTTTTAATGCTTCTTTGTAAGTGAACAACTGTACAATGTTTCTAGCAATCAATTGTACCACAAACGTTCTTTTGAGTGGTATGTCCATATTTTCCCTTGTGGTGCTCTATGCCTGTTTACTGGTTGAAAGGTTCTAAAGCGACAAACGAAAATATAAGCTGTACCTGTTTTATCGGACTTACCTTTGCACTATGTCACAGCAGCCAGTCGAGAGGGGAGTTGAAAACAATTATACTATAAATTTTTTAAAGGAAGCAATAGGTAAGTCTGAGTTTTTTTTGTGTTTTTCTTTAAGCGCCAGTCTCAGTTTGTTTTTAGCGAGAAAAATTAATTCGGGAAATCTCTGGTCTAATGAGAATGGATAGTTTAATAAACGGTATATTATTATGAATTTTATCAAAAACACAGGTAGCTAAATAAACAATAATTATAACAAGTAACTATGTCAAACATGGGGAAAGAACACAACGAACATCAAATGCAGGCTTCTAATACGAAAATTATACTATTAACTTTACCATCAACGGTTACTACTTGAATTTTTGTTGACTCTCTAACCTTGTAGACTAAGTAAATAGTTTCTGGTGTATGTACTCGTATATTATGTAAAATCTAATAAGATCTCGTTTTCAGATTTCTCGTTTACATCAACATACGAATCAAGTCAAAGAAACTAACTTACAGTACTTCTGCAGCATCAACTTCACGGCCGTTAACAAACAGACAAAATCCACCAAATTGTGACTGTAGCGTTCCAGTCCCCCCTCGAAAAAAGCTTGCCGCTCAATGGTCCAGCAATCGACAATTCAAGCTTTGATGACTGTCAAACTTTTGTTTATAATATTGGCTTGGTAAACTTCAATTATCAAAGCTGACGATACGACTCAGGAATGTCCAGCGACGATAACGAATATAGGTATATACTGCAACGTCCTGGTCAAATATTCCAAGCAACGTACAGGCACACAAAGAAAATAGGCAACCAACCAAACAAAAAAAAAAAACATGCGACAACAAAAGACACTTAGTTCATGAACTAATTAGGAAGAAAGGCCAATGCTTACTCGCGGTACTAATAGGGTTTTACTAAATCCAAAATACAACAGAAAAACCTAATCAAATAGAAGTTTCATGTTTTTTGATAGACAAAGTTTTTTTTGCGATCACATACTGCAAACTTACCGTTTCGAAATTATTGAAAACTATTTAACGCAAGTATATCATCTATACTCTAAAATTGTGTCACTAAATTACGGTAGATAATAATAACCAGTGATGGGCGCGTAGAATACGTCATGTAAATTACGCTATTATCTACGCGCAAACTATGTAATATTCTACCTTAAAAGTCTACTGTAGAAAACAGCATTGTGTAGACAAACAGAACTCTAGAAATATATAGTTTTTTTAGTGGTGTTCTGGTGTTCATCATCAGTACCACTCAAAACGCTTCAAATGCCAATATTATTTTGTATTTTATTATTATTTTATATTTATTCTTAATTAAACAAAATACTACTTTGTTGTAATTAAGTTGACTAGATAAATGTTTAAAGAACAATAACTTGTTTGGGTATACGTTAATTATAGCCAGAAGACCTGAGTAAGCAGGCTAAGTGTGCTGTCCAAAAGCACTTTGGCGCGCTTTGGATTTTATTATCTTTATTCTCTATAAACGGAAATAACGCGGCCAATTTTATATGCCATCCTTGTTCTTTCACCAGACGTTTTTAATTGCAAGTCAATTGGGTTGTCGTATATATGTATACTGAACTAGGTACATTGATCTAAAAGTAACAGGTGATAATTGATTACAGTAGATACCTTTCTTTGGAGAAAAATCAACTTGTACTAATTTGATAGCATGTGAAAATAGGCTTCTTAAGAATGTACTTAATATAATCGTGGAAGGAAAACATAATGCTTTGTCTTTTATGTTCTAAAGAAAACTATTATAAAAAGGAAATCGACACATGAAGAAGCTAGCAAAACAGAGAAATTAGAAACAAAATGGTTTCCATTTAGGTTTATCGCGTACCTAATTAATACACTTTAACCATAATACACTCGTCTTGAATTTTCTACTCAAAATCTACGCCAAAATGCTTTGTCTACATTTTCTACGCGTGTAACGTAGAAAATTATAATTTACGCGTAAACGCCCATCACTGATAATAACGTCTAACAAGACGAGGAAAAGCAATACGCGGCTTTTATCTACTATTATTCTACATAGAGCATAATTTAAACCATTGTGCCAGTTTTAGATATTTATCTTGTTATTTACGTAATAATACAAAAATGGTAAAGGACACTTTAGGGTGTATTCGTTAGTAATAAACCAACTAATTTTAATTATTATGAATGATCATAAAAGTGACAAGGTAAGAACGTGTTAGTTAATCCATCAGGGATATATACGAGTACCTTTATTTCTTGCATCTAATGCTTGAGCTACCGCTTATGCATACCGCTGTTTTCGTGCAGTAGAAGGAGATGGAAGGATCCAGTAAAAACCCTCGTCGCATGACCACGTTGCCCATTTTATGGGAGCCACGTTAATTTATGGACTTATCTCTAAATCCTCTAGGTACTTACACAAATAATCACCTGCACTTAATCAACCCCGTCGTCGCAGGGAGTGCGGAAAGGACGATGGGACCGAGAAAATGTCGTGTTCTTAAMTMCTTGGCTCCGTTAGCCAATCACAAACGCAAATATTTTACATGCTGTAAGCGCCTGCAATTTTTAAATAATAAACTGGCATGGAACATAAATCACAACGCGGAATATGCAACCAAAAGCCGTTTGACGTAACTAGGATTTATGGCGCAATCTTTTAGCTGTGCAGCGAAAAAGGGGAAAATTTGAAATCGCATTAACGTATTGTCGGTTATACGGCTTGGAACGGGAAACCATAAGTACTTGATTATAAAAGAATGAACTGGAAAGGTATTTTGTAACATAAATATGAGTAGTTCTAAATATTATACGAACTGCAACTTTCCCACATTACTACAGGTGGTGGTCAGTGGTCACTAAACAAAAATCGATCTGTTGAAATAGAGATCTTTCACTTATGCCGATATAAACATCAGTTTAGTAACATTGCAATGGTTGGTTATTTTATCATGTCCGTGGTGATTCATCTTTATGTAGGCAACGTAAATGTTATTTTTGATAGGCTAATTTACAAATCAAAACAATTGGAAATCGCTATGCTCAGGGTTCGTTTCTAGGAGAATTGATCTGCGGTTAATGATATGTACTTGTTGGCAGAATAGAGTTGCCAGTTGCTTTATTTTGTGAATTAATTGATCTGCCATTAAGGAAATAAATTTCTTACTCGGGTTTTGAAACAAATTTTATTTGGCTTTAATCTGGAAGCGTAATTAGTAGTAGTAATTAGACATTAGGTTACACTGATCTCTGGGTGCACCAGAAGAGAATCTGTACCCAAGCGTAGGCCATTTGCAAATTTAAAAAAGAGGCTTGAATGAACTGGCTGTGTGTAATACTAGAGGAAGCAGTGCACAAAATCACTTCTACAAGTTGTTTCAGTACCCTTAAATACAAAAGTTGTGTCGTGAATGTTACGCAGAAGTATACAGAAATGGTTCCAGGAATTTGTAACCCTTTCATTGACCTTTCTAAAGGTTAGGGACCAATTTAAAATATTTATTAAGTGCTGAGATTGATAAAACATAATATCATAGGCCAAACGCACGGGAAAACAACACTCACGTATGCAGCTCATGAATGTAGTCTATTGTATCCAAAATTCAAAGACTGCGGCATGTTTTGCTACACTAGACTATTCTATATCGAATACTAAATTATAGGTATCTTATCAACACCGCAATGTATTTGTTGATATTTATCGCTAGAGAGCGCTAATCGAGAACACGTAAACGCCATCATCCATATTATGTATGGCGTATGCTCAACGAATTATGCGTTATTCGAATGATAACTCGATTATGGATATTATCCATAACCTGAACACCTGAACGTACCGAGGACTGAACGCCACTTGTGACCTTGTGAGCGTCAGGGCCCTCTCGTCGTTGACATTTGTAGTAGCAGTAGCTCTTCTTCTTTACTCTTGAAGTTATTGCTGTGTTTGAAAATCTCAATTGTTTCTCCGTGTAGTTTCGTGTTTGTAGTGATTTACTGCTGTCCAAAATTCGGTATTAGGTAATCAGTAGAATCAATTCGAATCGACATATTGATTTTTTGCCCATGCCTAATCCTGATACCAAATATATGTTTACTAGATCATTCAATGGTGGTATACAGACACAAAAAGTAAACAATACCTTTAGAAAGTGGATAAGATGCAATTTCAAGGGGTATAACTCACTCAGATAACACGTACATAAAACACAAAATGTATGGTGTGCAAAGCGTGTGTGCTCATGTACATGCAGGTACATAGTACCAGAATGCAGTGCACTGATTTAGTATATAGATACAATATAACCTACTTAAGAAATGCGTTGCATAAGTTTTTTTTCTTTCAAATTTAGCGGTTTTTTTACATTATTGCAGACATTTACATTCACTTTTGTAAAGTAAGTGTAATAACACTTATTTTACAGTTTTACTCGATGTTCCACATACTTAATAACGCTTTAACCATTCGTACAAACACAGTCAGTGTCTCTCCGGGATTCGAGAAAAAAACTGTTCAGTAGGGTTGCTTAGATCCGTGTAATTTAAAAAGCACCCCTGACATGTAATAATCTCGAACCTAATCTTACTTGATAAAACTGGCCGCCCGAAATGGTGTCCATATATTCCGCTGATAAAATCCTAACCTAATAAAATCTACAGGGGCAGTGAGAGGGAAAAGTAATCCGGAGCGGACACGACACGGACCCTTGGTCCCATCTACTTGAAATTGTTTATAAAATTCCGTTTCACTTTACGGTTAGAAGTAAACGGGAACTTCCCCTATAAGTCCATCTTCTGTAAGGGTTTTTAGTTCTTGTATTGTACAAATTAACAGCTCCTTTGTCTATAAAGGGGAGTTAAAGGTACTACAACCTCAGGGGAGCACGCGATAGCATGATAAATGATGACGGCATCCGGTTAAGCAAATGCACTTTATTTTTACAGCATTAATTCTGTTTCCTTTGTACAATGTATAATTAATAACCCTATTATTATGCAATTAGTAATACATTGTCCCGCTGGTAATTATCAGAAAACCTAAATCATCTTTTTAAGCGAAAAGCATTACCACTGGGGTTCGATCTCTTGAGCTAATGATCTATGTCAAGTACTTTTTAACGTTTCACTTATGCCAATTTTGTTTCTGTCCCTTGCAGGGACCTTATGGAGACACACCCTTGCAGTAAGCCAGGGTCAATCACTGTGGAGAAGGTATAAACGTTAGTCTACAACTAATATTGTGCACAGCCCGTTAGAAACATGAATAACCTTTCATTTGTAAAATAAACTATCCAACGTAATATCTTCCACGTCCCCACCAGTGCTTTTACAGTGATAGTTACTGCATAGTTACATGCTTGCACCCTACTGTGTCTATATTTTTTTTGCGAGCGCCATTTAAGTTAAATAGCATTTAAAATTCTATTTCGTGGATTTGGTAATGGAGTATGTGATGTAGAGCGAATAATATGTATATGGGTGGATAGTTTACACTAGATTATAGAATAATTATTAGTCTATATGGTGCAGAGATCGGTTGTTTGTCATTGGTGTTACTGTGTTAAGATATAGTCTGGATTTCGTAATGTGAGGATTAGAGTGTTCTATATCGTAAAACCATACTTCTGGAGAATTCACTTCGAATATTTGAAACGTAAAATCCCTTACATTTTAACCCACTTTTGCCGATTGATGCATTTACCACAAAGTGTTGATCACATTCTATCTTTGCCATTGCACATAAAGACTACTATATGCCCAATTCTGCTTTTATTGAGAAAACAACATTTTCTATTAATTGAGATATAGAATAAAAAACTTAACGTAGTTACATCATTATACACTTTTATATTAACTTCGTTGTTTAATTTTTTCTGCCACTTCTTACTAACTAGCAAGGTTGCGCTTCATTGCACTTTTTGAATTATTGTGGTGTTGGAGCTGTCAACGATAACACATTTTCTGTGATGGCTTCTCCAGCGATGTCACCTTTTTGATTGCATTTTTGAAATCTTTCTTTACTTGGCTTTAATTTATTTATTCAGTGAAAACACACATCGATCTGCAATTCTGGAAAGCCCTTCTACTCCGTTCAGTCATGTCATCCACCACTTTAGTAACCAGCCAATATACTGCATGCCAGGATATTCAGTTAAAACCCACATCGAAAATCTCTTTTTATGGGAGCACTTCAAACTGACGTTTTCTTTTCATTTATGTCAACAAACTGACGAAGCGTTGTCTACCAACAAAAGCCTTTAATTATTGAAAAATATAAACAAAATTACTGGTGCCAAGTCCGGACTATACGATGGATGATCGAAAATCTTACACTTAAGTTGTTTAAAGAGATCGTCAGGTTAGCATAGTACGTTACATAGTATCGTGGATCAAAACAATGCCGAACGAAAGCATGCCTCTTCGTTCATTCTACTCGTAAGTCGCTTATCGCAGGCAATGTAATGTTTCAAAATAATATGTCTCCTTTTGTTATCGTTGTTATTTGCTTCACGGTTAAGCAGAACGCTTTGCCACCAACGAGAAGCTCCAGAAAGTGTAGTTGACCGAGAGGGCACCTAGAAGCCTGTATCACGAAGTCACGATATGACAAATGCTTCAATTTTTAATAATTTAATTTTAATAATTAAATATGTTTTTTTTTCTCTGTAAATTGGAGATTGGAAAAAACAGTCTTCGAATTTATTATAATTCTATGCGATGAAAGTTGCCATATAAACCTTAAACATTGAAATGTTTCAGGTGGCAAAACTTCGTTGACCACCCAGAAAATACAAATTATCCAAAAAGTAAATATACACATAAGTATGTTCTTATAAGTATCTATATACAATTCGCTGGTCAGTATACTTACTTTTCAGAATGTGAAGTACATTGAACATTGGCTAAAAAGTTTTGAAATTGAATCAATGTTAATAGATAATTACACTCTCTTAAGTTACTTTTGCAGATCTCTGCGTACTCATGGTGGTGTGGCTATTTTTATCTGTAAGAAACTGTTCAATCTCTTTTCAAGTAGAGATGACCTAACAGAATTGAGTATTGAAAATGTTGTTGAGATTTGTGCTGTAGAATCTGTAATACTTAATACAATAATAGTATGTGTATATCGACCACCAAGTGGAAATACTGCTGCGTTTCTCAGTACTATGCACCATCTGTTTGACATTTTATGTAACGCCAAACAGTATGTAATTGTTACAGGTGACTTTAACCTAAATTTTATGTCGAAAAACGTATCTTTCTTGAATTTCTTTGATCTTTATAGTTCATTCAACTTTCATCACACCATTTTTGAAAACACTCGTTTGCAAGCCTGTCTTGATAATTACATAACAAACTTAGAAAAGCTCTATGTTAACAGTTCTGTTATTGATTATAATATTTCCGATCATTCTGGTATTACTTTTGAAACCCATTTTTGTTTTAACAAATCCACTGTCGAAGAAAAAATAATCTATCCTATAACGGAACAAGGCCTATTTAACTTATATAATGAATTGGAATCTGTTGATTGGTCATTTGTGTATGATGACAAATTAAACATCGATGACAAATTTGATAATTTTCTTTATTTACTTTCTTCAGCAGTAAAGACAAATCTTCCAGCACGTAGCACTAAAGGCAAATGTCAAAAGGTGATCAGTTGGTTCAATGAGGAACTTAAAAACTTAAGAAATACGCTAAGTTTATTAATTAGCTTTCATAAAAATAATAATGATCCTGGCTTATTTCAACAAATAAAAATACTTAGATCTAGATATCGTCATGAGATTAGGAATGCCAAGCAACAAGCTCATGATAATTATGTCAGACTTGCAAAAAATCGACCAAATGCTCTCTGGAAACTAATTAATAATTTAAACAACAAAAACATGCATACTGCTGACTGTCCGTTTTCAGCTGACGAACTAAATAATTATTTCTCCACAATTGCGGCAAATATAACGGGTGGCCTGTCCCAAGATTCTAATTCTACCCTTAATACTATTTCTATTCCCTCTCAATATCCGGCTTTTTCTTTTACAGGTATTTCCTTGAATAATGTTAGAGATATTATTTCTCATCTTAAAAATACATCATCTCGAGATGTACATTACCTGAATGTAAAAATTATAAAGCATGTAATAAATTTAATTATTTCTCCTCTAACCGTGCTCTTGAATGAATCTATTGAGGCTGGTATTTATCCTGCTGCCCTAAAAAAGTCTAAAATCGTTCCCATTTACAAAAAAGGTGACGCAAATTCTCTTAATAACTATCGCCCAATTTCCATAACACCAGTCATAAGTAAGATCTTCGAAAAAGCCTTGCAACTTCAACTATCCGAACATATGGAGCTGCATCACATATACTCCACATGTCAATATGGATTTCGTAAAACAAAATCTACATCATTAGCTGTCCAACATTTGGTATCCTTGATTCATAATAGTTTTGAAAGTAATTTACATGGTGGGGCGGTGTTCTGTGACTTAACTAAAGCATTCGACTGTCTTTCAATTGATGTACTTGAAAGAAAATTTTGCTATTACAATTTTTCTGTAAAGTCAATCAATTTATTAACTTCATATCTAATGCCTCGTGAACAAATGGTAATATCAAAGTCAGGCAAATCGAGTTATCTACCGGTCAATCAAGGAGTTCCACAGGGATCTGTATTAGGCCCAACACTTTTCCTTATCTACATCAACGATTTAGAAAATATCATTAAAGACGGAAACTTAATATTGTTCGCTGATGATACTACATATTTTAGTACAAACAAAAACGCTAATTTACTAAAATGCCATTTAACTGAAATGAAGTCAAACTTGTCAACTTGGTTTACATCTAATGGTCTATTACTAAATGAGTCCAAGACTGTTACGTCATGCTTTACACTAAAGAATTTAACATGCGATATAGAAAATCAAGAGTCTGTTAACTTTTTGGGAATACGATTAGATCCACAACTTACCTGGCATTCTCACATTGACTACGTTACTTCCAAGACCGCCAAAAATATATTTCTTTTGAAATCTCTTCGCGATATAATCTCAGATAAAATCCTATTGAATGTGTATTTTGCTTACATACATGCTAGGTTAACTTATGGAATATTAGTCTGGGGGCATTCTCCTGCATCTGATCGCTTATTCAAATTGCAGCGAAGAGCTGTCAGAGTAATTGCAAATTTGGATTATCAGGCAGATTGCAGAAAATCTTTTCAAAAGTTTAAAATTTTAACATTGCCTAGCTGTTACATACTATCTTGTCTATTATTTGTTAAAACTCACTTAGGTTCTTATACTACTCGTAATGAATCACATATGCTTAATTTAAGGGGAAATCAAAATTTAAATGTTAACTTCCATCGTTTGCAAAGAAGCCGAAGCAGTGTTTCTTACTGGGGTCCCAAACTGTTTAATAAATTACCTGCACAAATTCAAAGCTTAGATTTAACAGTTTTTAAGAAAAAAGTTAAGTCATATCTACTTTGTAAAAATTTCTACTCCTTGGAGGAATTTTTAAATACTTCTTATTTATTATAATATCTTGTTTTAGTTTAGTTTATCTTTTATATAACGCTGTATTTTGACGTGTGTTAACACTGTAACTGTGAACCAACACAAATATATATTTATTATTATTATTATTTATTATTAATATTTAAGTGTTTCAATACATAAAACCCGCTTTAATATATGCTTTCTTTGTAGTGCCTTATAACAAAGGCACATCCATACTTTTAAACATTCATCATAATAAGCGTTGCTTTACGAACGCTGCAATCTAATCGCTTTTAGAAGATCAACTCTCTGGAATGCAGTGTTGAAATCACTACAGCTGAATAAGCCCTCAACCTCATGAGTATGGTCACGGTACGCTAGTTTGAATTTAAACCATACCAACCGTCAATCAAATGCATTTTCCCAAAGAGCAGTTCTGTTTCTGCGTGTTCGGTCCGACTCATAACGGTGAACTGAGCTTTTGCATACAGATGGATCGATTTGGCGTATTTTCCAGGTTCGAAAAGTGCCCTGCCACATCTGTTGGCGCGGGGTGAGTTGCGAAAAACTTGCAAGCGCGCCTTCTGTTACATTGAAGCAATAAAAGGACCAGGAGAAATTCTACGAACCATAACTATCTAATATAAGGTAGCGGAAGGACGTAAAACAGAGAGTTCCGGAGTATGATTTCCTCGGTCCTCTTGTAATTTCGAGCCTAGGCTGTTATTAAACTCTCGTCTTTTACGTATCTCAATAATATTGAGACGATTTTAGCTGCAACAGGAATGTATGCAATTCAGGGAAGTTTCTATATAAGAGGAGCGTTTTACTGCCGAGGCGTATACATCTAAATGGCAGTTAGTAGTTACGGAAGATTTAATTGCAGCTGCAAGTTCGAAGCTTGGCGAAGCGTTACGGACTGGCATTATGCACTTTTCATACGTCTTCGTAGAAGTTGTCGTTGCTATATTAGTATACCCTAAATAATTTATCAAAGAATTTAGCATGTCACGTAAATGAATATGCTCCAAAATTCCAAGTGCCCAGAAACATATCACAACCCCTATGTTAATGTATGTTAGATATTTCCGGTAACATTTTAAGAAAGGTAAAGGTAAAGAGCTCAGGAACTAATGGATAGATCATTTCTACAGAAACCTGTGGGCAATTCTACTAGATAAATATTAATAAGAAAAATCGGAGCAAAAACAGAAAAATAAAGCATTGAGAATTGAGAATGCATAGACAACACTGATTATTTTATTGTAGTAACTATTAGTAGAAGTCTAATTCAGTGCAGTCTTTGATTTACGGCACGACGGAAAAGACTCTGCGAAACTATTTCAATGAATGTAACTTTACTACTTATGTTAGAATGTCACAAGCCATGAACTAGAATACAATAGAAATAGAATACAAGTTTGGGACTGTCATTTCGAAAGATAAATGCGATATTTCAAGAGGACCTATGATCCCGCAATGCAATCGTTTAATCATTTACAATACTCTTAACATGGAGCTTGGTGTTGGAGCTAAAGGTGCTAAACACAGAATACAAAAGCATCCATTTAATGCATTACAAAAAAACAAACGAAATGTATCAAACGAGATTGTTAAATTAAACATGTTTGTCGATTAACCACCGTTCTTACATTCGGATGATCATTGAATACAACTCATGTACGGTAGAATACATGTACAAAAATGGTGGTAGGACCCACGAGATCATTAGGAAAAGTGTGACTGTATATTATATAACGGGTGGAAGGAACGTTTCAATTAAACGAATAAAGCGTCTGGCAGTTTTGATAAACTTTCAAGGTGCACTGTTTGTGAAACTGTTGAAATCACTATATTAAATAGCTTGTAAACAAGTTGGCTTTTGTTTGTGCTTTATGAAAGCCGAGAAAACAGTGAAGTTTTTGTACTCTCTTGAGAATGGCCGTGCGGTCGAAACGATTGTCGAATTATTTTGTAAATAGTGTGAAACAGAGCACAAACAAAAACCAGCTTAAATCATTATAATAACAAAGTTAAACGTTAAAAACTGATCCATTTTGCTCTACGTAGATTGGATCCTGAATTAATTTTTGTTAAATAACTCCAGCAAGTTAAATCCACAAAATATTTATTCAGGTGAAGCGCTCTCGACTAATATGCCTCGTCGGTACCATATTACAAATTAGAGGAAAAAAATTATGACATTGTTAAAATTATGAAATGAAACTAAAAATCTAAACAAGCGATCTTGACTAAAAATGGAAAAATACTTTCAAACCAGCAACAGAAAAATTAGCGTTCAAATAAAAAAAATAGAAATTGCATAAATAATTAAGTATTGTCCAATTTCGATCATTTAAAATTATATATAACTCTAAAATTTGTAAATAGTTTAATTTTGATGATTTACTACAAAAATGTAAACTTTTTAAATTGTCCACAGTGAAAGTCTGTTTAAATGATTATAAATGATTCGCTAACGAAGAATTTGTAGTTATAATGTCTGTATGTTTATACTTATTAAATTGTTTGAGATGCTCATTTGCCCTAATAAGAAAAGATGTTCCCGTTTGTCCAATATAAACAGAGTTACGCTCGTCACATATATAACTGTATACACGTGAATGATTTAAAACCGAAATTTTATCTTTATTGTAGACAAAATTTTCTTACATTTATAAACTCATAACATAATTCTATAAATTTTAGTTATGCAACAGAAGTTGATAATAAAATTTCCTTTTTAGATTTGTTAATTTCGCGCAACCAATCCTCTCCTTATGTTTCTTTTGAAATTTTCAGAAAACCTAGTTGTACAGACAACATTATCCCCTATTCTTCTGTGTACCCTTATACCCATAAAATAGCCGTTTTTCATTCTCTTTTTTACTGATTTTTTAAAATTCCTTTTTCTCTAAATACCTTCGAAACAAAACGTGGCGTAATTCTCCAAATTGCTTATAATAACGGTTTTCCGAATTACTTAATAGAAAAATTGTACTATAAATACCTAACAAAATTTAAGTTTTCTTTTGACACCATCACATGTTATAAAAAAGTTACAATTTAGTACCCTCTTAGGGTTACTGGTCAAGTCTCAATTTACGTTTCTAAATTATTTGCATCTAATGACATAAATATTGCATTTTCAACTGTAGGCAGTGTATATATATATATATATATACATTTAACGTTATAAATATATATATATATATATATATATATATATATATATGCCACTTATTTGACCTAAAATTTTTTTGCTGGTGCAGTGGTTAACACATTTGACTAACAATCGAAAGTTCCCGGGTTCAATTCCTAGTCATAGCTAGCAATATTTTCTTCAAAATTATGTTTACCTGCAAAAACCGAATTAAATCTTTTATAAAAACCAACTTGTTTAAATACGTATTTTCCCAGCTAATCTGTCATCTTCATCAGTAGAAGCTAAATTATATGACTTTAAATCTCTCACAAAAATTTTAGCCCGAAATTTTAAGAAACTGCTTACTTTTACTTCTACTGAATATGGTAGCTTAGCCACCGGGGCATGTATTTAGACTTTCGATATTATTATGATAAGAGCTTTTCATATACAGTTAAATTTTAATGTACTTAGAATCAGTTAAAATGGTTTTTAAAGGAACAAATTTATTAAGAGCGGCGCACGCTTTCGGTGTTTTCTTAATGCTGTTATATAAAAAAATGTTCAGAATTGTTTTAAGACAACCACCGTTTTTGGTTCAAACTGTTGCTCTACTTCAACACCTTCTTTACAAACAGTTCTTTTGGTACCAATATGAAAGAAGGAGCTAAATCTCATCTTGGTGGGCATAACTGGTTTTAAAAGTAGACAATTTATTTAAAATAACCTTTAAATTGCAAGGTATTTAGTACTTGCTTTGAAAAAAAAATAATCGCGCAGAATGCCTTTCAACAGCAGATTTGGATTAAACATAACGCCTATTGTACTAGACTACCTCTTGATAAATAGAAACAAACACCATTTTATGCCGTCAGCGTTATACACAGGAGAATCCCACCTTCGCGATTGGCCCAAAAACTTCGATCACTTTCAAGAACATTCGACCGATCGATAATGCTTGAATATGTTGAATGGATTCAAAGGTGCATTCATTGTGAAACATCCTGAATCAATTAGGTAGCTTGGAAACAAGCTGATTGAACGTATGTGCTTTGTCTCACTTGATTTATCAGATAACTCTGACAATCGTTTCGACCAGACGGTCATTGTCAAAGAGATAACAGCGTTAAACTGCATAACGTATGTATTTCTGAGCTATCTAAATAATGATTGAACGTTTGTCTAGCAAGGAAGTTTTTCTGAAGATCCCAGACCATACCAGAAATTAGACAACCGTGGGAACGCCGATCTGGTTGCTTAATTCGCAGACGTCAGATTATAACATAATATAACGGATTTACGACCATATTTTGGAAATAAAGTATCTGCAGTTGGAAAAAGGTTAGACAGAAAATCATGCATAAGAGAATATGTAGTTATTTCGTTCGAACACAGCATGCTAACCAATGTACAATGAAAAGGTTATCTAAATAAGCTAGCAGAACATGACACAAAGCAAGTTATTCTAAGAAACTTTTTGGAAAAATTCCGAGAAAGTGCCACGTCTTTTAAATTGCATATTATGAGGATTACTCAATTTTAACCCCTAATAGGTTCCGTTACGTAAAAGGTTGTAACACAACATATTGAATTTACTTTCAAAATAACATTTTAGGAGCATCTGCCTTTTTCAGTATAGCTTTTTAGAGTTTGCAATGACAAACTACTCATTCTATGGCTTCATCTGTAATACTGGGAATTTGCCACTTTATACGCAGTTATACCCATGCTAAGCTCGAACAAGTTTTGATTAAGGACCAAAAACAGCAATTTTATACTTTATTTCAACAGCCGCATCCGCTTTCTGAAGCTCATCATTAAATCACGGTTTGACCACGTCACGCAAAAACAAGGTGCTAATATTCGACTATAATTTGCCTACCCGGATTTGTTTGAATTCAAGGTATGCAATTTTCTCATTATATTAAACGAGCTCAGATTGATCAAATTACCTTGGAAAATATGAGAGACGGGCAGCCAATAACACGTTAGCAAGGCAGGGTTTGTGCTGAAGGTATCAAATTTTACAGCTGACATTAACCCATGATTACGCACCCTTGGTGTAGTCGACCCGTCCAACAGCATACACGGCAATTTCGATTCAATTAAGTGTGTATAATTTGATTATGTTGAGGTTAATCGACGCCGTTGTGACGTACCAACCTTTTGATGGCCAACCCGTGCAGTTTACAGCTGATGTATAATAAACCGAAATGCGGCCGGCATACGATTTTATTTTCTGCTGATTATAAAAATCTGTTAAAGATTTTCTTCTGTATCGTGCAATTAAAATATTTACGATTGCCACAAAACTAAAAATGTTGAACTCGCTGACTGCAAGATATAACTCCCTTTACGATCAGTAAGTTTTGCCTATTTTCCTTGCACAATAAAGTAGGCCAAACAAGCGTCTTAATTAAGTAGCTTGGAAACAAGCTGACTATTCGATTGTGCTATGCTTTGCATTTTGTATAAAATAGCTCTAACGATTGTTCTAACCTAACGGCCATTCGCAAACAGGATTTGAATGTTCCTTGTATTTAGAGGAGCTATAATATTTGGTTGCAAAAATCTATGGCCTGGATTTTAGAGTAGAAAACATAATTTTACTAATATCAAAAGCTAACATAATGTACGAAGCTGATAGTTTGCACTTAACGAGTAGTGTTTTTTCGTTTGTTGCTCTTCTTTAATTTCCAACGCTCTAAAAAAGGTTTAGCATTTTACCTTTTCTTCCGTAATACAGGATGTAGATTTGATCTGAACAATGATTATTATTTTTGATGCAATGGTCAACAAAATCTGTCGTCCCTTTATTTGAGTTATTTTTGTAACGGGTTCTTCAATTATATTTTTAATCGCACTACTTGATTATTATTATTATTTGTATCGCATTATATGTATTTTAATTCGTGAACATCACATTTGTTTAAAGTGAATGTGTTATGTCCCCTGTTAGCTATACGCTAATACTCACACCTTTGTAACTGGAATTGTATGGAAGGAGTTAGTATTGGGCAGTCCGGATCCGCAAGTCGGATGTACACTACACCGAATCCAGCAACTTGCGGACCCGGTCCGTCAGACCCGTTCCAGTGGATCCGAAACGAAGTGAAGCGCCGTGCGCGCGCGCGCCGGTGCGGCTTTCGGCTGTTAGGATTGCACTTTAATTTTGATTTGAATTAATCCCATACGCCCACACTGGGCAAGGACCACAGTCATTGTTATTAAGTATTACATTACTGTACGGTACATATGACTGTAAGGTATTTTGTATAATAATAATAATAAATAATAAAGTAACAAAATATGTTCGTCGCCGACTCCTTAGCGGAACATTGCAGTGGATCCGGAAGGAATAGATCTAGATGGGCTTCAGTATCCAACATTGAATACCTTATAAATACCTCCTACTGCAATTTTATTTGTTCATATTGCTTTTATTTTCATCATATCACATGTCTATGACTATAAAAATTAATCAGTGAATAATATAATATAATATAATATAATATTCAGCGGGTGGATGCGGATCCAAAGGCTTACTACTACTGCCTGCTACGGACATAAGACCTACGAGCAATTAATACATTTTACAAGTGTACCCTAGTATATTCGCAACGGTTTTGTCTTTGTCTGTTATTTCACCCAACACTGATCAAAAAATACAAAAATAAAGCAATCACTTCAAACTAGCTTAATGATAATTTCCTGCTTACACTGTTAAACAAGTGCTTACAGTTTGTAACAACTCAGCAGATACAAATTTCGCATCCGGAACCGAGTAGTTTACGGAATGTTTCATCCTAACTTAGAAATTAAAACAGCTAGAGTGGTGGTGAAATGTTAGTTACAAAAAACGTGAAAACATTGAAATATAAAATAGAATGAGACTGACCGCATACGCTTTCAAATTTGTGGTAAAAAGGGAGTTGCGGGCGTAGTTGTGAATATTAACTCATTGCCTCCCACGAACAAAATTTTTAATTTTTCTTTGTACTTTGCGCTAGTTATTACCCTTTTTTACACTTATAGCGGAAAAATAGGAAAAAAATTTTTTTTCGCTATATTTTTTTAAAAAAAGGGGTGTGCTCAAAAGAGTACAATGGGAGGATGCATGAAGATAAAATTAAAACTTCAGATTAGAATAAATAGTTATAAATAATTTAAATAAATAGTTTATTTTCTGATAAAACATTACAAATATATGAATGAAGTCAGAAGTATTAAGGTTTTGAGTGAAATTTTATAAAACAATCTCGCTCAATACATAGAGTGACGCCACACTTTAGACAACTCCATCTTGCTTGCATCTTAGTTGTTTTTCAAGTTTTTTCGGGAAATGACCCTGTCCGTCTTCTGCAATGCTCCGTGGAAGAGAGGCAGGCCGTTTTTTTTTTGAAAAAGTTGCCTTTTCAAAAGATTTTAAGTAATGACGAGCAACTTCCCTAATAAAATTTAGTAGGTCCATTTTATCATTATGTGCCAGTAAATGCAGTCTCCATGCATTTACAACAGCAACGTTTAGTGAATGGGTAAAAAGGGGCCACCACCATTTTTTTCCGCGAATGGACACTCGGTAGTTGTTTACTGCTTGATCAAGGAGGTCAACTCCACCCATAGATGCGTTATAATTGGCATACAAGCGCGGCTGAGGAACGTCAATTTTTTGTTTTTCTTTCGAGGACCAACGTTTTACTCTCCCCATTGGCTCAACAGTATCGTGATTTGTTACCATGGTTACAACGTTATTGTCTTTCCACCGTACAAACAACAGATTATTTTTTTCTTCATATATTTATTGAAAAACACCACGATCCATTTTTTGCATTTCTTTTACTGATGGCAGCGGGCATTTTTTAGTCCTGTTTTCTCGAACTGTTCCGGTTGCCCTAAAGTTCATATCTCTGAGCGTTTTCAGCAGATCGTAACTAGAGAAGTAATTGTCAAAATAAACTGTATGGTCGGAAGGTTGTTCGATGCATTGAAGTAAATCTAGAACAACCTTAGAGCCTAATGGTAAACTCATATCCACTTCTCTGTCCTTTGGTTTTGCTCCGCAATAAGTATCATAGGAATAGCAATACCCAGAAGAGCTGCAAAGCATCCAATCCTTGAATTCAAATCTTACTGGCTTGCCCTTTATAAATTGTTTACCAGAATAATGTCCAAAATATTTCACCATTACTTCGTCAATTGAAAGATTTGGATGAAAGATGCCCCACTGACGAAAATTCATATTTAGCAGGTCCATCAGCGGTCGCACTTTGTACATTTTGTCAGATTTTTTAAGTATAGTATTATCGGCAAAGTGTATATACTTCTTGATTTCTTGAAATTTATTTCTGGACATGCTGGAAGCCACGAAAGCTCCAGATATATCTTCATCAACACTCCAGTACATTGGTTCACGTGGTAATTTGTGGTAACCAGATAAGAGTAAAATTCCCAAGAAAATTTTTATTTCTCCTTCTTCCACCAAAAATCCATGGTTATTTTTTTGTGCCGCATAGATTTTCGATTGGTCAACAATCAGTTTTATTATCTGATTGTCAAACAATCTTTCAAAAGTCTGAACTGGACTATCATTTTTCACATCTTCTGTCATACTCTTGATTCTTTCTTCGTAGCCCTGAGTTTTAACATTCATACTAATATCTCCATAGGCCTTAGTCCAATTGGGCTGCTCCTTTCTCTGAGTACTTTTAACTCTTTTAGGAAACAGTACCGCTAACGGTACATTGTTGTCTGGGTCATCAATTTTGTCGTTCCTTTCCAAAACATCTCTACTTCTACCAGCTACTTCAGACAAAGACATTTCATCGTCTGAAGAAAAGTAAAGCTCTACTTGTCCAGATATGTCTTGGGGAAAATTGGAAATACCGATATTGTCATCATCGAATTCTTCCTCGTCTGTTTGATCGTCTACCTCGGGCGGGATAATAACTATATCCGCCTCATGCTTTGAAGCAGAAACTTCTTCCAGTGCTTCTGCCAGCGTTTGAAAGGGTTTGCCATAAAAATTTTGTGGAGCAATTGACTTATATTCAGAATCCATGTTCGATAAACTTCTGAAAAAAATGGATTTTTGATATACATATCTTCCCACTGTACCCACATGAGTACACTAACATTTTTCGAGTTTTTTTATAAATAATGCAAAAATGAGTGTTACAGTATTAGAAGTATAAAAAGTACATGCCTGAAGGTTGAATTCACCACTTTAAACGAACCGTTTTAACATTTAGTCACAAATAATTAACCAGTGAGAAGCCGTAACGTGTTTGAACTTATTAACACAATTTAAACAACTGTAATTACGACGTATGCCCCATCTATGAGAAACCTCATGAACTACAGGTTAATTGTCCATAGCAGAGTCCTATCAAACTACTAATTTATAGAAATTTTTCGGCAGATGTCGCTGGTGGAGCACAATTTCGGTTGTACTTAAATAAGTACAGTGGGAGGTAATGGGTAGTAATGATTTGTAGCTTCGTACAAGCGATTTATTGTTATTATTTACTTTTGAATAGAAAATAGAACCGTAAAGTGTTGGAACCATCAATTTCGTGGCTGTAGCCACATGACCAGCAACCTCCAGAACGGTATACCGTGCTTATTGTAGCTTGGTAGCAGTAACAAGAAGGCGGCACAAAGAATTAAGAAATAAACGCTGCCAGTGTTGCACGATTCGTTTTTAAAGACTCGGTACATGTATATAGGGACATACATAACATCCATTCTCTAGGCGTGAACCTACACTACTACACCCAGGACCACCGTCGTCAACTTTTGGAAGTTCTCTATTTTGACAAAGGTTTCAGGTGTAATCAAAACGACTAACCAATAATATTTGTTTGTCAGTGTTTGATAAGCGAAACCTTTTCTGCAAAGATTAATATTAGAAGCTGTAGCTACATTTACTTAATACTTAATACTAATAATGCTGAAAGCTCTTAAGCAAATTATTACAAAGTAGAAATGAACGGTTTACTTTTGTGACTGCATATTTACAAAATAACACATGAAGCGGTAAAAAAATGCGAGTCGTGAGTTTAAAGAGCCGTTTGATTAAATAATGCTAGCTGCCGAGTCGGGAGATCTATCCGATTATCCAAAAGCGATACTAAAATATTGAATCGGCAAGAAAACAGCTTTTATATATGGTACTGCAATAGTGTATTTATTCTCTACACTAGTCATTAAACGCACCGTTATAAAGATAAGGGTGTACGAGTATTATAGACTGCATGAGGACGATATACGTGTAATTTAGAATCGATCAGGTACTAGACCATAGAAATTACGGATGAATCTTTTAGATGTACATCATACTTGGTAAAATTAAGGTCTAGGGTAAATTAAAGGTTAGTATGTATCTAGTGAATTATATCTTAACTTCTTCACTACAAACTCTGAAACTAGATATAATAACTAGAGCACGTGTGAAAATTTTCTCAAGACATTTTGTTTTTTTATATTAAGCATTTGTGCAATATTATGTTTAAATTTTGTTATTCTGCTTTGATTTCGATTACATAAAGTAAAATAAGAATATCCTTGGCGGCTGTAACTTTGATGCATTCGTAAGCTTGACCAATATGTACCTAGTATCAAAACTAGTTAACCTTGAGCTAGAAGCAGTACCTATGACGAATTCAAATTCGAAGTAATTTTATTTCACTATGCTCCTTTTTTCGCCGGGCTTCTCCAATGGACTCAAACGCTTGATCGTTGCTTTGTAGTAGAGGAAAAGCACTGTTTAATGTCACAACAAATATGTATAATAACGAACTAATATTTTTACATTAATTGGACGTGAGAGTGGCAAATTAATTAATTAACTAACTCTAGTAATGCACACTGCTGCATGGAAACGTGCGTGCCACCTATATGATGGCGAGAGCTCAGAATAACTGTGCAAGCTGTCGCCACACGCTCATTGAACAATCGGCAATATAGGTATATGTACTTACCGACCGTACCAACCTATATCATAGTTCTCAAAGCCCACCGCCAAGTGATGTCTTATCGGTTTTCACTAAATTACCAGGAAATCGCCTATGTAGGTTTCTGTACTTTCAGACCGTACATACAGCGTAATTCTTAAAGCCATCGCTAGACGACCTATTACCAATTTTTACAAAATTACCTCCAAAGTGCTGCATGAGACATTTCCACGTCAGTAGGGTATTAACTGTTACGTCTGCTCATCTGCATCTCCAGCTACTAAATCCCATCCAAAATAAATTACATTATCAAACAGGGCCCAGGCCTTCCGATTTCCAAAAATTATCTGATGTACCGGATTCTTTTAATTTTGAGTATGATCTGATATAATGAGTAATGAACCTTTATAGGTACTCCTATAATACAGTACCACGGTATGTGTGTGACAACCCTAAAAAACTTTCCTCTGAGACGTTTAAGATACGGACATTTTTTGCGTTAATTCTCATTCTAATTAACTTGCATTTTCTTTAAAGGGTCGCAGTCGTTGATTCGATGCTCTTCTTTGGATATATTAATTGTACATAACTAAATATTAGGGGACGCTTTTTGCAGCTACCTGTGCATCTAGATCCAGAACTCTAATGTAACACTCTTTGTCAGCTTGCTTCACTAGAAAGTTGATAGCTTCAGTACAGCAGTAGTGATATTCGCAGATCCACGAGAGTTCTTAAATCAGCTCATGTTTTAGTTTTCACTCTTTCAGTGCATTCCAGATTCTGCATCTTACATGGGAAGATTAGGATGAACTGTGTTTGTCCTCCTTTTGGAGGCATTCCTGTGATATTTTGCATTATCTTCCTGACCATAGGAAATGCTCAAAGCGCTTTCCTAGAATGTAGATCCGTATCTTCGACATTACTTATGTTACAGTGATTTCCAGTAATTCTTGAACGGCATATTTCGATTAGAGCCTTGCCATTTTGGCTTTCCGGGCTGACAAAATAAACTCTAACCTACGAAGGGTAAATGCTTCCAGCGTCCATAATATAAGACAATATTTTTTCGGAAAGATCGCTGTCGCCTTAAAACACTGACAAAAAGTTATTAGTCTGACGATTCGATTGCGCCTGTAAATTCAAAATTCGTCTGACACAAGTTCAAACAAAATTTCGAAAGTAAATAAACAAATCACCAAGCAAGCGAGACTTCATAGAAACAACGTGCCAACCATATAAAATATAAACCTAACGACGAAAAAAGGATGTCACCTATCTCATAATTGCCACAATCCCTATTAAAATTATTAATATTCCTACAAATTGGTATAGCTTCTTTTATCAGACGTTTGTGATATTCTTTTTCTCTATATAAAATCTTTGTTTTATCAAAGTAAATCATGTATTTAGTCAATGAGTGTTCAGCTACGGAAGGTTTATCTATCTGTTATAGCCTAGTAGCACGTGTGTGTTCTTTCAAACGTGTACCTACTTTTCTTTTAGTTTGACCTATGTTGACAGTACATATAATAATTTAGATAAAATTCTAAGCTTTACTAAAGATAAAGTACATTGTTTACAATATTACTTATTCTTGCGGCAAATATTACATAGGTCAAATTAAAATAAAATAAAAGTAGGTACGCGTTTAAAAGAGCACATACGTACTAATAGGCTGCAACTGATAGATAAATTTTGCGTAGCTGAACACTCATATTTGACTAAACACATGATTTGATAAAACAAAAATTTTACATAGAGAAAAATATTATCACAAACGTCTAATAAAAGAAGGAATACACATTTGTAGAAATACTAATAAATTTAATAGGGATCGTGGAAATTATGAGTTAGGTGACATTTGGAAGGCTATGCTGTATTTTTTTATCAAGTAGTTCGTGTATATCTAGTAGGTAGGTAGTTCCTTTTTCGTCGTTAGGTTTATATTTTATCTGGTTGGCACGTTGTTTCTATGACGTCCCGCTTCCTTGGTGATTTAATTATTTACTTTCAAAATTTTGTTTGAACAACTTGTGTCAGACGAATTTTGAGGTTCTCGTCTTCGATAAAGATTACAGGCGTAATCGAAAATTCAGACTAATAACTTTCTGTCAGTGTTTTAAGGCGACTGCGATCTTTCCGAAAAAATATTACATATCTCAAACTCTAACCTTTCTTGTTTTCAAAGTCCTCAGTAGCTCTGACATTTTCAAGATCCAGCTTATTTTGCTGCTGCATATGCACTTCTATCCTTTTTTTTTAAATTACCATCAACTCTGATTTTTTAATGTATTGAATTAGTTTATTGGTGTATACTTATATGTTCTCTTTGACTATAAACTAGATACGACTCATCAAAACCAACGAGTTAAATACCTAAGTATAATACGTTAATCATTAATAAGTGCATTACTCTTTTAGACACTTTGTTGATTCAAATATTAATTATTTTTTCATCACTAATTACAACACCTTGATTATTACAAGACTAAGCATGGTTTTCAGCAGTGAGTAGACATACTTTCAAAGTTGCATGGTTTCGCCATATAATCAGCAAACTTAACAATGTAAAGCGTGCGGTAGGTTCGTTCCATTAATTACATATTAATGCAATACGTTTCACGCATCCATGGACTCGTGTGAAGCACAGATTAAGTCATATTTAAATTGTCCAGAAGTTTGCCCTCGTATTCGTCCAGAGCCCTCTTCAGCACGCTGTTCATACGTTCCGTAGTGCGTGACTGAGATTCACGTCAGACCTTTCGTACACGTATAAAGGGATTGTCGGACAGCTTGACACATTTACGCTCCAGGCAATTATATAAACGGTTTAATCTAAAATGAGCTGTAGTTTTCACACATCCTGTTTGTTGTCAGCCGGTATCGGTTCTGCCACAGCAACAAATATCATTTACTTCGGATAACAATCGACAAATTATTTCCACTGATTCTTCCCGTGCAGCCGAAGGATGCAGTAAAGCAATGCTGATTGATGGCCGACTAATGAAATGTGCAACCATAATTGATCGCGAAATCTTCTTTTATCTTCGGCATCTATTAGTCACGACCGCAGTTTACACGACAGGTGTGTTAATAACAGTTATTAGTACGGCCCCTTGGGGGCGGTGCAAGAATTGCCGCTGCTGAGTACGCTATTACTTATAATCAACATCAGCACTATGAATGTGGGTGCATTACTGTAACGTAAGTGAAATTACGTCAGAGAATTGAGCGCCGGAGGGAAAGTGACGTGATTCAAAGCGTGAATACTGTTTGCTGATGATACGAGATAATTATACGGTAATTATGATTTGATGAGAGGGAATGCTCATCTTCCATTAGAGCAGTAATTTCAAACAAATACCTGGCCATCAAGTAAACCATAAGTGTTGATTGAAGATAATTGTGGACGAAGATGTGTAGGTATTTCGCGTCAAGATTGATACTTCCACAATAAATTACATATAAAACGTATTTATTTTCTTCCAGCATTAACCGAAATTACTTCAACACAGTAAAGGTAATGTTGGTTTGATTATTCTTTATAATTTCTATCAATGTATGCAACCTACTTATGTTATGTATTAAGAAAGTGATCAATTGATTACTCAATATGGTTTCTACAATTTATCCCAAAAATTGTCGTGAAAATAAATATTTTTGGCATGATTTCACTGTTTGGACTCAAAGTTGTACATATCATTCTTTGTGAAAACCACTTTATATTGGAAGCAAGTAGTGAATGCTGTGCCCATGCGAAGGTCCTGCACCACACCTTTGTAGATGTCGCAGTACTAAGACGCGTTATTTACAGATTTAATATGAAATTTTGCAGCTTTGGAGGAGGATATTTCGGTTATAGGTGTGCTTTTGCATGGTTACTCTTATTTTAGAAAACGAGGAAATTTGGAATATCTTTTGTTTCTTGTCTGACAACAACTTTGGAAGCCGATTTGCTTGTTGCACATTTTCATGTGCCGCATACATTTTCTTTATAAGGCCAGTTTTTATAGGATTATATTCATCTTCAGGTACAACGCAAGCTGTTCTACGTTTTGTATTACGTTCGTACAAATTCATAAACTTAAAAAATCTGAATAACCTGCAAACGAAATATCCGCTTTTTTCTGCTAATTCCAGCTGATTTATAAAAAAGAGGATTCTTACTCGTACAAAATTAGATATAACCGCTTCAAAAAAGTCCGTACGCTTGCGTTGTTGTACGGGATTTCTATAAATGATTCATGCAACGCGGGTGGAGTTGATTTCTGAATTATTTTTGCCACCTTTTTGTTACTGCTGCCAAGCTACAATATGCACGGCGATCACTGAATATCAATAAGCACGATAGTACTGAAGCTTGCAGATCAAGTTACAGTCACGAAATTGATGGCTTTATAGAGATTTTCCAAGAATTTATGGTTCTATTTTTCTTTTAAAAGTAAGAAATAACAATAATTATGTGGTGAACTCTACAGTCTACACTCTTGCACTTCGGATGCTTTGCGTAGTGCAGCTAATAACGTTAATACCACTTAGTGAATTTTGCCATTGTGGTAGACTAAAAACGTATTTCAATTAATCATATTGCAATTATTTAAGAGTCTTATTGTAGCCACAGCTTCACAAATAAGATACATAACCTAATAGTTATATGAAACCATGTCAGCCCACAGCTCTGAAATGTACACGTCAAAGCAATTGTTGTGTTCATCTTCCTGAGAAGCGGCAAACTATCACCTGGTGCTTCCCTCTCATATTGTTAGGAAGTTATCTATATAAGTATAGTACGAGACTAGGAGCAATTATTTAATCTACATAAAATACTATTAATTAATTCATTTATAATTGTATACACATACTTATAAATACTATAGTGATATAAGCAATTTTGTAAAAAATGTAATTATCTTGGATAAATTCATTATCACTATCTTACCTAATTACTTAAGTAACCGCATGTAATTCATCGGTCCTTGGAATGAAGATGAAACTTTTACTTACATCACGCATCGGTACCAAAGACTATTTCATGTTGATCATTTAGGAGTTCTAAACTCATACTTTTATAGGAAAGTGAAATATATGCTGATTAGTTTCTGAAATTCAGTCGCCGTGACAATTTGGAGACTTAATTAATGAAGAACGATGGCAATATTGAATTTTGCGTTCATTTAAATAAGATATAAAGCAATTACAACCCTGGCGTCCGTTGAGGATCAAAAGGTCAGATGTCATAAATGACCAAAATCAAAAGCCATCCGATTCCTGCGCCGCGGTCTCGTGACGTTAACCGTCAACCAATGGATCATTAAACTCAGAGGGAAATTATATTAAATAATGATATATACGTATGCATCAATACAGTCCACTATCACAAATTCCTTTAAATGTGAGACCGCATGAAATCTAAATATTAGAAGTCGTAAGGATTGACTAAACTTTTTATTTTTTTATTTTGTAATTTTACTTCATAATAGAATGAATTATATTTTTGTCAGACAACTAGGTGCTTTACGAAATTGAGGAAAAGGTGAAATTCAAATGAGTTTAATACACTCGCAAATATCTTGGGTTTTTTTCCATCAGCGAAATACCACGTTAACTCTTATTAATTTGTAGTAATAATTGTTTATGAATAAACTGGCCGATTTAAGTATTGCAAAACCATATCAACCTGATCTACCGTTTTTAATCAAGTGTGCGTTTGTTCATTTAGACATACGAACACAACACCCCAAAACGTGGTAAGTATTCAGAAATGAATAAAACAAATTATAGTTTTGCGCGCTCTTGTAAGGACAGGAATATGTAGTACGGCACAAACGAACCACGTCAGAACCTTATATTATAGATATTGTTAAGTGTTTTGCGGACCAGTTCTGAAGTATGTTTGATGTTGAGCTTAGTAGCTTGCTAGTTAACTTCGAATATGTCTACAGTATAGGACCTTTTAACGTCTTGTGCTAATCCTGCGTTTGTTCGAGTACATATTTTAAATATTTTCACTTTCTCAGAACAGGTGAGCTTTCTTCGCACTGGAACATGTTTAAGTTTTATATCCATACACAAAGCTGGCATAAAATCTTTATGTAAAAATTTCCTTCTCATTAGTTATGTTCTTAAAATATTTGAAGCTATCTTAGCTCCTCCGCACTATTAGGCGTTTATTAGGGCTGTTCGATATTTTTTAAGTGTTAGTTTGTTTTAATAGCTTATTGAAGTATAAAGTATGCCTATATACCTACAACTGCACTCAAAGGTCAAAATTTCGAGTTTCTTTTAAAAACAAAGTGAGATAAGTATAAAACTTGCAATTTGCAACGAATCGGATGAAACTGTCCTTTGTCGTTTTAATTAATAAGCTGGGAAGCAACTGTTTGAAGCGCACCCTTATCTTTGTAGGTTGGGGTGGTCTCGACTGTTAGCAAATTAAACGCAGGGACACCTAGAAGACACTATATTTGTCAACTCAGCACGGACATAAAGATATTATAAAACATCAATGTACAAGTACTGACAAAAACAATCTGTCGGATTGCTATCGAGAGGACGGCCGTGCTAACGTAGCAGATGCCAACTCCCTCTCAGCGTAAGCTATCGACTCCGTCACAAACCTTCCAATAACCGACTGTTCTTTCACTCCGAGCAGCGTTGCCAGTCCTTTCCTTTACTTCACTGAACTATACGCTTCTCTAACTACCACATTTTGCATGCCTTAAAGAGTTAGAGTCCATTGAGAAGGAATACTTGCTAATAGTAATAACAATAACAAGGTTTATGGAAACAATATTGTGCACAATAAACAATGATAATAACAAGTAGCATGCATAAGCATAAGCTTGTAAGCGCGAAATAGAAATAAACATTTTCAAAAGAGAGTGGAAAAAAATAAATAAGTACCTAAACTGCAGATATATTGTCAATATATCGTAAAAAAACATACCTTATAGCACACTTAATAGAAAAGTCACACTCTCTTTTACAAACTTTTTTAGATGTTTTAGAAATACCCGTGAGGATTTACATTCTCTGATATTAACACTAAATGCATTATACAGGCGTGGAGCGCAGTAAAACACTGATTTCTGACCAACACATTTTCGAGCTGTCTAGTACAGCGGGGATGCTCTACTTGTCTAAACAAATGTAAATTGTTATACTGGAACAGCAGTAGGCTTTTGAGATAGAGTTCTTCTATTGAAAAGATGCCAATTTCTTTATAGAACAATTGCGTCGGATAGTAAAAATCTTTGTCGTATATGACTTAAGATGCGCTTTTGAAGAACCTCCGCTGCCCTGATATAACATCTGGAAACACTACGTCAACCGACTATACCATATTGCCGCACTGATTCAACCAAAGCATAGTAAATTATCTTTTTAGGATATTTTTTAGTTGTTTAAATCTAAATAATAGACTCTTCTTTTTCACCAAGCCCTTTAGCTTGACATCCCAATTTAGATTTTTGTCAAGATAGATTCCTAAGTACTTTGTGTAGATTACTCTTCCAATTTCTGTTGTCTATAGTTAAACCACGTCCTGAAACTAGCCGAGTCCCTTTCTACCGTTGCCTTCATCACGTTCCAATCCGCTGCCCTGAACACCACCACCGTGTCGTGTGCGTATGTTATCACCTTCCGTGCGGTGGTTACATTAAACAGTCCATTTAGATGTATGATGGAAAATATCGGGCCAAGAACAGTCCCCTGCGGCACACCACATTTTATGCTTTTCAACTCACTAGTTAGGCACATTGCTCGCGTTCACTCTAGTAAGATGTGAACAAGTCACGGGCATTACCACGTATACCACTTTCAAACAGCACATCTAACAAAACTCGATGGTTCACAGTGTCAAATGCTTTCGCAAGATCAATAAAGACACCCAAAGCCACTTCGTTGCAGTCCAGAGCAAGCTGAATTTCAGTTATTATTTGAGTCATTGCATCCTGTGTTAATTTTCCGGCTCTGAATCCAAACTGAGATTCAGAAAGCACCTTGTGTTTTTCTAAAAACACTACTAATGTGGTTTTGATAATTTTTTCAGTCAATTTAGCCATGTTAGATACAAGCGATATTGGTCTACAGTACTCTGGTCTAGTCTCGTCTCCCTCGCCCTTGTATATTGGAACAATCACCGCCACCTTTAGAGCCTTTGGAAAAAGCTCACTTACAAGAATTTTATTTGTGACTATTACAACTGCTTCTGCAATGATTTGTGAAATGAGTTTGAGATTTGCTGTTGTTATTCCATTGAGTCCTGGTGCAGAATTCTTTCGCAAATTGTTCATGGATCGGAGCACTTCTTCTTTGTTAGTTGGATGTAAAAATATCGATTCTCGCATATTATAATATCTTTGCGGTATTTATTAAACAGTACACAAAAGTAAATTTTTAATATGTTCATGGCGAATGTCACACACATTTTACATCCTTACACCCCTATACCTTGGTATCTTAGGTAGTAGATAGCCTCGGCTTGGCACGCAATTTTATTTTTTAATAACAAAATCTATTTGAATTTTTTCCGCTTCGTTTGCTCCAGTACGTTTCTACAACCAATATTCAACCAATTTCGTGAACAGGCCTATTTGTGTCAGCTCTCATACTGATATACATATATCTGAACTTTCTTTGATTTGTAACAAATCTTCCTCTTATAGATTGTCTGTCTCCTGTGATAACCCTTATCAGAAATATGAAATATGAGTACTATGGAACGTACATAAAATTCTGCATCCAAGAGGTGCTTTTAAATGTAATGTTGTTATTCGTATTCAAAGGTGTTATATGTTTATCCGTGATGGAGACACACATTACTCAAGTGGATGTACTCGTAGACGCAGTCTAGTTATGACAAATCTGTGACTTTTTATCGAACTCAAAACTACTTCGTGAAGAGTGAAGAGAAAGAACCAACAGGTTTATTGCTGAATATAGTAAAAGAACAATACGTGCATGACGGATACCAAGTTGTCCGAAACCATCCAAAAGATTAAAATACAACAAATAGAACAACATAACTAGACTAACTTGCATGCAAAGTACGCATGTAAGTTGTAAGTAAACGTAATGAAATACCGACCAGACGGCACAGTCAACGTCAAAAAAATTGCCTTGAGGATGGACCATTAGTTAGAGTCCCGAAACCGGTTGCGAACTAAATAGTTTTTGGGTTTGGCTATCAACGGTTTTTTTTGTGGTTGACTGTGCCAGCTGGTTGCCACTTCATTGCGTTTATTTACATAAGTACTTTGCAAGAATTTTGGTCTAGTTATATGAGTTTGTTATATTTTAATCTATTCGATGGTTGGATATCCGCCATACACGTATTGTTGTATTTATTATTAAGACTTCAATTATCTGAGGATGGATCATTACTCAGAACCCCGAACTAGAAGCAAATTAAATAGTGTTTGGGTTTGGCCAAGATTTTTCTTTATCTATCTAATTGCTAAGTAGTTTTTGAAATAAAAATACCAACGTCGTGGTATGTGAAGTAAATGCCGTCCGTAAGGCACGCCGATCCTGCTCGTCTGCAAAACTAATTAAATGGCTAAAATTTCCGCAGGAATCTGGAGTGCTTTCATAAGAGTGAAAACCGGCGGGGACTAATACAGTGCTTAATTCTCGCCAGCGGCAGTTTAACGGGACCATCTGCCGCCGACACCCGATAGGATACTCCCAATTACAGAAGGGCCTCATCAATTATTTGAACAATCCAGGTGCGCGACTTAATTGGCGAATCCAACTTTTTCCGCCGCCGCAGTCCGGGCGGAATTTAGGAAAATTCTGGTCACGGCTCTCGGTCCGAACTTATCGCGTATTCATCTTAATTAAAGGTAAAAAGTGCAGATGGGTGCAGGGCTCAGCACGTGTTACACCGTAGTCAGTTGGATGTGCATTACCGGGATGGATGAGGTCATTTGCCGGCGTGCGATACGCCGTGTCACGTCAAAATTAATACTTCATCGCATGAGTAATACGAACTGCAAATTGGTGCATTAATCTGTGTTACCGATACCGGCCTCAGGTCAAATATATTTACCCCGTTTGAACTCGCGTCTAATTGATTTTGCATCACTTCACGGTCGGTGAGTAAAGGGCGGCGTGCAGATAAAGCTCAAATTAAAATTGTGTCCAATAGCAGGATACCCTGATGATATAATAACCTGAAATAAAATAACACGGGGTGCCAAAATTTTGAGCACAAACGTCAGTTTGAAATAAAAGCGGGTGTTGCCTGGACCAGGAAGATAATTTTTTTGCAGTAAACATTTGTTGTATTCTACAGAAACGTAATGCGATGTGACCATTTGATTGTGTGCTACATCATGGCATTCGATACCTTACGGGGCTTGCAACTGCGCCCTCTCCACAGCAATGACGTAAGCAAAACGGCTAAATTCTTCGCGAGGCCATCCAATGTTGGTAAGATGAATAATGCAAGATACAGACGTGATGGCATGTTTGAATTTCAGCTAATATTTATTTATTTATTTATTTATTTATTTATAAACAGTGCTTACAACTTTTTCAAAAATGAAATTAACATATTATAGAATAAACCACACCGCAAAACAGAAATTATTAAAGTGTAAAATAAGTAACACCTAATTTACGATTATAACATTATATAAGAAGTAAACTATCAAAATACGAAAGGAAACGGAAGAATTTATTGGTGGAGCACTTTAAAAATTTTTCTCCGAAATGAGTATACAGAATCACTAAATATATCAACTTCAAGTGGTGGATTAGTTAGCCTGCTTAGTGAATTGTAGGACTTCATACATCTAAGAAGTGGGGAGTTTGCATATGCATTAGTGAAATGTACTGGTACGTAAAACAAATTATGAGACCTAGTGTTATACTCAGAAGGTACCGAAATATTCAACATACTCAAAATAACTGTCGAGTCCACTGCACCACTGCAAATGCTGTGCAGATAACGAAGATCTGCAAAACTTCGTCGCTGCTCCTGAGGCAGCATGCGAAAGTGTTCACGTATAAGATCAGTACTCTGCAGATCTATACGAAGTTTATAAGCAACATATCTAAGGAATTTGTTCTGAATCCTTTCAATGCTATTAATGTAAACAATATATTGGGGATTCCAAATAACCGAAGCATAGTTCAGAATACTATTAACATAAGCCATGAACAAAGAATTAAAGATTTCCATTTTCTAAATTCAGAATAAACTCTAAAAATAAATCCTAGACTATTATTTGCCTTCCTTACGATATAGGAAATATGTTCACTAAATAACATCTTTGAATCAAATACAACACCCAAGTCTCTAATTGAATTTACCCTATTCAACAAGTTACTGTTTATACTATAATCAAATTTTATAATGCTCTTATTCCTGGTAAAAGATATCGTGCAACATTTATCAATGTTAAAAAAAGGCTATTACTCTGGCAGTACGATTTCAGCCTTTCAATATCCTCCTGGAGAAGCTTGCAGTTGTCTATAGATTAAACACAACGATAGATTTTTAAATCATCGGCATACGTTAAAAAATTTGAATGTTTGAAACAATTGGAAATGTCATTTATATAGATATTAAACAACAAAGGACCTAGATGTGATCATTGAGGAACACCCGAAGTTGTTTCCACTTGATCAGACTTAACCCTACCAATCTTCACAAACTGACACCTATCAAACAAATATGATTCAAACCACCCAAGAAGAGAATCACACACTCCAATGTCTTCCAATTTATTAAGCATTATAAAATGATCAATTTTGTCAAACGCTTTGCTGAAGTCAGTGTAAATGCTATCAACCTGTTGTTGATTGTCCATTTGTTGTAATAAAAATTCTGTGTACACAAACAAATTAGAAACCACTGAGCGTCCACTCATGAATCCGTGTTGAGAAGGACAAATCAGAAATTTTACGTGGAAGAGGACATGATCGTATATGATTGATTAAAAAATTTTAGCAAAAATACACAGCTTTGACACTGGGCGTTAACTAGCAACAAAACTCCGATTGCCTGATTTAAAGATAGGTGAAACCGCAGCAGTTTTCCAGATTCTAGGAAAGACACCATCTCCTAATGATTTATTGAAAATTATCTGAAGAGGAGTCAACAGATTATCCATGCATTCCGTTATGAAAATGACTGGTATCCTATCAGGGCCTATTCCCTGTTTTGAAAGAGCTTGTACTTTGTTCCTAATATCGTCCGCAGTTATTGAGGGAGCACATACATAATTATTTGTAGCCAATCGAGATGAACTCTCTCTAAACGGGATTCGAGTCAACAAATACGGATGAAAAGTACCTCGAAAAACACTGACTTATATCAAAATAACTAAATGCTGCACCATTACAATCATTCATAACAGTAGGAATGCCGATACATGCTTTTCGTTTATTATATGCAAACGACCAGAATTGTTTTGGCTCCACGCCAATTTTTCTTTCAACAGTTTCAATATAATTCCTATAGTCATTGTTAATGAGATACTTGCCCCGTCCTCTAAGTATTTTAAAAGTTAAGTAGTCCATCTTGTTACCATATCTTTTCCAAAGACTGTGGTATTTCTTCTTTTCTTTAAGTGTTCTAATTGTTATTTTTGAGAACCAGCTCGGATAACAGCAAGATTTTCTAACGCTCCGCGGTACATATTTATCAAATAAACTATACAGTACAGAATAAAGTTTTTGAAGTGACTTATTTGTGTCCAATGATTGGAACTCACTATGCCAATCTATTTCGTTCATGTTATTATTAATGGCATTATAATCAGCAAACTTAAAGTTAAATGATGGGCTATAGGTTTTGCGCATAAAAATCGTTGTATTAACAAGTAATTCAAATTCAAGAGCACCATGAAATTCATCCACAGGGCACAACGGAAAATCAGATTTAAATAAAGTGCGAACAATAAAGAAATTACTTAAAACTAAGTCCAGAGTGTTATTTGACAAATTTACAAAGCTATTATATTGCAGCAACCCTGCAAAACTGATACAGTCGATAAAAAATAGTGATCTTGGGCTACCATAATTACTCGGTTTACAATGCTCATTACCATTGTCACGTTACCAAAGAATATTAGGCATATTAAAATCTGCACAAAGTAAAATTTTGGTTCCAGGGTTAGTTATTAAAGTGTCATTGAGTTTTGAAATGAAACAGTTCAATGAGACATCATCATTTGGGGGCAAGTACACACATCCGACGTACACCCTAATGTTATTAGAAAGCTCCACAGTCACCCAAAGATCTTCCGCATCGGAATTCCATAAATAATTTGGATAACTACGCACACTTCTGTCCACCGCAATTAGCACACCTCCCCCACGACTCTTGGCAGAAGCAGTGCTGCCCCGGTCCCTATGATACAACCTAATATCAAAGAGTACACTAAATTGATTGGTTGAGGTGGCAAGAGAGCTTTTTATTCACAACTAAATTATAATTATTATTTCAAATCTTAATATCCTGTCTAACACAAACAACATTTTTAATCTGTAGAGCACACAAACAAATGATCATCAAGTTGCATTAAACAGGTTAGCATTTTCTGGTATAAATCTTAATGTGGCACTAACGCGTGAATGCGAAAATTCATTGTGGGGGCTTTTCTAAGCGTTGTATTGCCACGTTTTCTAACAGATTTATCTTCCAAAAATGTTGCTCCACAACGAAGATCACATAAGTTTGCCAAAGATGTATTAGAATTCATTTTCGCTTTCACGCATTTACTTCTATACAGGTATCGGTGCGTATAAGCAAAGTAAGTGTATGCCATGCTGTCTGCATCAGAACAATGTATGGGCAGCGGTTTAGGCCTATAAAGCCTCTTCAGCTGCTTCTGACAAATCGGATCCGCCAAGAAAGTGGAAGATAATGTGACTGTGGCCTTCTCTAGTGTGGTCAGAGGACGGAGCGATCCAAGAAATGTTATTGGCATTGTTCTTGAAAATGATTGACCGTAGAATTGCAAATTACTTAAAAAAATTTTTGCAATGACCATATTAATACAATGTCAAATATTAACTGATTTTAATGATTATTTTTAAAAGGTATTTGCAAAAGGTTTTCAAATTTAGGACTTTTTTCATATTGGGTTTTTGATAGGATATTTGTTTATTACAGAACTGAATTTGGCACATGCACTGAAAAATTTCTCCAAGAAAGTGATGTCAGTCAAGATTTTCAAATTTTACTAAGGACTGCAGTTTCCAAACATTCACTTGGGATGAGGTGCACCTATGCCAAAACAGGTGATAGTGATTTTGCAAATTTCGAAATGTCATCATACTTATTTCTTATAAAAATAAGCAAAAGATACTACATGTGTTACACTAAGAAGCACAAATAAGAAAATTTTTGATATTAGTTTGACTCTTAAAATTATTTTACTGTTTCATTTCAATTTTCGTAATTATTAAAAAAAATGCAAACTGAGAAATACTTATTAGCATATTTTTATTTTGGAGTTTTGTGCAAGTGTTATGTGTGAATAAATATTGTTCATCTAATTGAATTCCTTTTAAATTTTACCATAATTTACTTTAATAATAATTCAAAATCAATGGCTTAGACCCAAATAGTCCTCGGCTACACAGGCATATTCTAAAAGGTTTGAGCTAGAACAGATAGTATGGCCTGAAATCTGAAATCGGAATTAGCCAGTAACGTCTCTAAAGAAAATGCGGCGCGTTCAAACGCTAGCCCTGAGCTACTGACAGGTATTTAGGGACCCAGATTAACTATAGTATGCAATAAGTATACAATCAGTTGAGTAAAACCGTGATGAATTTTTCAGGTAGCCAGAAATTAGCCATGGCTCCTCGCGGTGTATAGACCGATACGAAAGCTGTAAGACCTGCACTTGTAGTGCGGAACATAGGAATTGCATCTCGAAAACGAGATTGCGTCTCTGATAAAGGAGAACGAGACCGCGCAAGCCTCTCCACTCCTTTTCCCATTTCGTTTCCAACAAGTAAAACGTTTCTGAGTACTCAGCAACTGCATGTTCGCTTTCAAACCGTGGAGTTCCGCTCGCCAAAGTGTGAAATACATTCAGCAAATACATCGTGTTGTTAGCGTAAACACGGTTAAAGATACCGCTGGGAGACGACGAATAAAAACTGAAACGTGTAGCGCCAACCGACGGCGACGTGCATCTACCCTACAGGTGTTTGCATATGAAAAAGGGAGCTGGGATATAAATACTTGTTCATAGAGGATTCTGCTGAATTTGTCACCGGATAAAGTGAGCAAAGGAAACATGTTAGATGTTCTGTGTACCCGGGGATATGTCACAGCTGCTAGCTGCTGAAGATATCACGGGCTTGAGTCTTAACTTTCCCTATAGTTTTGTTACCCACTCATCGATCTTCTTACGGGGTGTGCAAGTCATGTTTCAACACAACCACTTAAAACGCGAGTTATTATTTCAACGCATGGAAATGGTTGTAATATAAATAGACGTGGTAGATCGCATAGTACAGACTGGCACACTACATCTGTGCAGAAAGTTTTTAGAATATACGTACATAATCATTAAAACTGAATATAATTTTGATATTTGACTGAGCATCTAACTGGAATAAATGCATAATACGATTACAAGATTATCCTATGAATTTTGTAGTTAGGTAGGCGGCATTTCTTGACGTCAACGTCCTATATAACGATGTAAAAGATATTAATTAGCCAAATACGGGAAAATATCAATTCCTAAGTGTCGTGGAGCGCTGTCGTGTTGAAACAAAATATTGCGGCTTATCATTCCTTGTCAATCATCACGAAAAAATAATGTGTTATGGGAATAAGTTGTATTCAAACAATGTTTAAGTATGAACTGATTATAATAGCACTCCCTTTGCATTTGGTTTCAAGGGTGCTACGTATGCTGTTTCATTGTCCAACGATAATTGTTGCTTCCAGTACCGGTAGCTATAGGTACAGCTATTCACAGAACTTTAAAGTTACGACGTATTTCCATTACCCTCGTAGATAGAAACTGAAGTTGGTATCACTGTACAATGTTGTCAAATACTGTTCGTTGAATAGGTTGAAGGTTCACAGTGACATTTGAGACTGACAATCAACACTTACCTTTACCTGCCTTTTAGTTACGATTGCGTCTATTTGTAAGTTTCTGGTTTATGTGCAACATAACGTAACTGCACTGTATACCTGTGACTATACTATGATGTGTTATAACTATTACCTCGTATTAGGCGTGCATTTCAATTTGTTAGTATTAATTCTGAGGTTAAACTTGGCGTAGCTTGGTTTTCAACCAACTGGTATACCTATCTGGCAATAATGAAGACAAGGGACCGCACCTGAAGGAGGGTTCTAGGACGTCGCCCTCCTAAAGAAAATTAAATTCAATCAATACGTATCATGTTTACGTAATTACGTCGCATATACTGAATTTACGTTCTATACCGGAACCAGCTTTTCTTATCTTTTTGCAAGATAAGGTAACCAAATTTACACAAGCGCAAGTCTTTACGTCCATTGGTGTTATACAGTTGTTTATCTCTGACATATGAGCATTTTATACTATTGTGCGTCCATACTCTGTGTTGCCGCATTAGTACAAATTATTACAGTCACTAAATACATTACAGTTTTACAGCACTGGAATATTCTGTCATTTTAGTTTAGGGCAAAATTACGGCGGGAAGTTTAAACGTTTATAAAGATGGGACAGGGAACCAAACTGTCAAACCAAACCTTAGAGAACTGTCAGATATCAAGCTCTAATGAAGTGTTGTTTGACTTTTCTATAGTTAGCCTGATATCTGGCAGTTTATTAATCTTTAAGGTTAGGTTTCATTGGTCCCTTTCCCATATCTCGCCACTATTTTGCCCTAAAATATCGGACTATTGCGGTTACAAAAATCTTATTTATTACATAGAACGCGTGAAAAATGTATGCCAATACGTGTGTTAGCGAAAGACGCAACGGGTTTGCGGCGCATGCTCAATACGTACAATTTTAGGACGTCGAAAAGGTCTGTCTTTGTCTCTCATCTGTCTGTCCCTGTCAGTGTGTTACTTCAGGTCGTATAGGTTATGTTTATATTTGATAACCCCAATTCCCATATTTGCTAAGGTATGTAAAACAATTTGATTCGTTCAGTTCTATGCCGTGCTGTCTACACTAGATCTAAACTGCACTGATGAGCTGTAATGACAGCGAAATACATTTATCTGCAGTTGGTTGAGGTGTAGACAGCCCAGCATAGACATGCAATTTAATTTGATTCGTTTTTTTTTTACCTCTGTTACCTAGAGTTTTTAAACATCTTTGTAATTGAGCTTTTCATACATGACGTTTCTGACCAAAAACGTCGTTATTGTCAAAAACAGGCAAGGGCAATAATCATTTATAAAGAATACGCAAAATTGTCGAAAATACCGACGGCAATTTGTTGCCTGTTTAAGTCTCGTCTCAAAAATTTGACTGGACATGCCCACGTTTCTTTCTTTATGTCGTACACTGGGCTTCAAAAGTATTGACTGGTACCCCGTAGTGACAGGCGGGGCCTCACTGCTCGACATCTTTAGGATTAAGACCCAAGAGTCTAGTGGTGCGGTTTGTATTTCTAATTTTGCTTACCTACATCTTACAAGACAAAGCGATGATCGGAAGTTTAAATTTTCAACTGATGTCCACGTTTCCCAAACTTCTACTATGTTCAACAAATATTTGCTAGTATGCCAGTATGATTTAGTTGTCTTTAAAATTAAAAAGAATGCCCAATGTATTACAAAAAAGCAAAAAAAAGTCATTATGTGCAGAAAGCAGAACGTAACGGTTGTTGAGAACTTTTTGACTTCCAATCTGCGAAAACATATATCACATTAAACAAACATATGGGCCGTTCCTCACGGCTTATCGTCCTTAGGATGAAGACTTAAGAAAGGGTCTAGTGGTGCTGTTCTCGTTTCTCATTTTGCTTAGCTATACGAAATGTCACAAAAGGATAACCGAAAGTTTAAACTTTCAGTTCTACTATTTCTACTATTCTACTATTTTTGCAAATTAAGAATTTCAGCGTTTCTTAATTGACGGAAATTCTTTGAATCATAATTTACTCATGGATATTTTTTTTTTTTTTTGTGGAAGCTTCCATTATTGTAAACGTTAACGATTAATCGTCAATTAGAATAAATCGATTTTATTGTTTGAATCGAACACTTGATAATAATAATTAATTATAAAATACAATAAATTTAACAATTTCTATAATTTTACAGAATTAATTCTGCATGCCCGCATTGTAGTAAATATTTAATTTAAAAAACTACAGTAAGGGCCAGTTTGCATAAAGTGACTCAACTTTTATTGCGATGAATTTCTTGATTAAGTGTCAACTTTAATTAGTCACATTAAAAAAATCAAACTGAAAGTTTAAACTTTCGGTTATCCTTTTGTGACATTTCATGTAGCTAAGCAAAATTAGAAACGAGAACCTCACCGCTAGACCCTTCCTTGAGTCTTCATCCTAAGGACGATAAGCCGCGAGGAAGGGCCTATATGTTCATTTAATTTGAAATATGTTTCCACAAATTGGAAGTCAACAAGTTCTGAGCAACCGTTACATCCTGCTTTTTGCACAAAATGACTTTTTTTAATTTTAAAAACAGCTAGATCATATATACAAGCAAATATTTGTTGAAAATAGTTTAATCTATTACCACTAGTAGAAGTTTGGGAAACTTGGACATCAGCTGAAACTGAACAAATAATATGTGATATAAATTTTCTGTAACCAACCCTGGTTTTAGGCTCATAATTGTTAGTCCGGTTCTGATTTGCTTTCAATGCGAATGCGCCAACGGGCCCTGCGCAGTTTCAATTCGGCACAAACTTGTACTTACGTATTTAGCGTTCTATGTAAATAAACGATTTCTGTGATTGCGTTACTGTAATGTATTTAATGACTGTACAGTATACATATTGTTGCGGATCAGCGCCATCTGTGGACAGGAGTCCCAGACGTGTAGATGCGGTGTAGTAGGACACTGCACTAGCTACAAACAGACGGCAGGAATGTTGAGACTCCAGAGAATGCTTATCAACCAAACCTACACGTGCTGGCGAAAGAATCGGCGGGTTTGCGCCGCATGCTTAAAACGTACAATTTTAGGACGTCGAAAAGGTCTGTCTTTGTCTCTCATCTCTTTGTCCCTGTCAGTGTGTTACTTCAGGTCGCACAGGTTATGTTTATGTTCAAAAAATGCGTTATTTGATAACCCAAATTCCCATTGTTGCTAAGGTATGTAAAACAATTTGATTCGTTATTTTATTACCTAGAGTTTCTGACCAAAAACGTTTCATTTGGAAATTCTTGTCATTATTGTCAAAACGAACATGAGATTACCTTCCTGGCAGGCAGGCAGGCAGGCAGGGCCAATAATAATTTAAAAAAATACGTAAAATTGTCGAAAATACCGTCGGCAATTTGTTGCCTGATTCACAAAAATTTAACTGGACACGTCCACGTTTCTTTCTTCATCTCGTACATATTCTTGACAGTGCTGTAAATTTTAAAAGACGTAAATACACAGCGGTTAACACACATCGACCGGCACGAACCTATAATATTTAACCGGTAAAGATGATGTTGCATTTTCTAACAGCTCCTTTAGTACAAAAACATTTAATATGTAATATAAATTTTCTGTAACCAACCCTGGTTTTAGGCTGATAATTGTTAGTCCGCTCTTGACTTGCTTTCAATGCGAATGCGCCAACGGGCCTTACGCAGTTTCAATTCGGCCCAAACTTGTACGTATGTATTTAGCGTTCTATGTAAATATACGATTTCTGTGGGAAGGTGTCGTTTCAGAAATTTCGATGGGAGTATAAATAGCCCAACGGAGAGTAGCACCAGTAGTTCTGAATTCAAACAGCGGTAATTGAGCTATCGAAAGGCTCAGTGAACAGGTGTTTTCGTGCAAGTGTGTGCAGTATAGTGGTTTAGTGAATGACTAGCGTTAAAATAGTAGTGATTAGACTTAGTTTTTTGATACTAGCGATTTAAATAAAAGGAGTTTAGTCAGAAATCAGCAGTTTTCGAACTCGTTCGTCGTAACAATATGCAGCAAACGCAGTAGGTTGCAGGGTTGTTTTTCAGGTTTGGGACGATGGTACTAGAGGTGTCTGAATATTCAAACAACGATACTAGCGTATAGGTATTTCGGTACACTTCCTTATTGTTTGAGAATACAATAAATGTATTATTAAAACAAAAAAATAGTAAAACATTGAAGATGTATTGACTGCAGCAAAAATCTGCTAAAAAATTAAACCATTGATATTTGATTAAAAAAATTTTAAATGACTGTTATTTATATAATTATATTATTTATTAAATGGAATAAAATTCAGCGGCAGCGTTATCAGTATCGGGTGGCTTTAAGGAGGGAAATATCTACAAACCAATAGTTTGGTAGACTGCATCCAGAATTTAATTAAAAGTTTTAAATAAGTAGTTGTATATTATAATATATTCTTAGGACGTCAAAGGTTTCAAAAAAATAAATATTTTAAAGGCATAAGTTGTATGTTTTAAGGTGCGGAGAATAGTACTGAACCATCTAATTCGGAGCACCACGGGCCGCCACTAAAATTGATGACGTAAATTTAAAGGTATGTGAAAAGCCATATATGTCTGTTTTCCATTTACGCAATAACTGACTTCGTGAGAAAATAAAAAGTTGGGTTAGTATTAGTCTTGTCCATCATTATTGTACAAAACTACATTTGAGCTACGATCATATTTGTTTAGCTCAAGGAGAAGGCGCATTTTGTAGGTTGAAATTGGGTTATTCGACATGTACTCAGTATCGGTGGTCTCTTTTTGGTTTGTTACTTTGTCAATTTACACACACAGCAAAATTTTCACATTAATAACTAATTGTGTCGAAGTGTTCGAGTACGTATGTCCTTGACAATTACTGCAAATTGGAGAACAATAAAGGCCCGCTTTGCAACAACTTCTATTTCTAAAACAGCCCTCCGTATATTTACAAGCAAGTGTACTGTAAGTACTTGTAACCACAGTGTGTTTGTGGTCCACCCCCAATCTATTGGTGCTAATTTATTCCCCAGCCACCTTTGTACTTGGTGCTTTCCTGCAGCTTTAACTTGAATGTTAAAAATATATACATATATACCTAAGTTGTAAATTAAATATAGTATTATATGCACAATAATATCCTACAGTGTAGTGTAGTTCTTGTCACATTTATAACTCGCTAAGTAAGGGGCCGGGGCTAAAGACTAGACATTTTTGCATTACACTTGTTTCCGAGATATTTGCGAAAAACTATAATTTGTTCAAACTATATTTTGCCGGGGCTTTAGTTGCTTCATATATTATAACTATTATTTACCTATTGAGGAAGAATTGAAGACATGTTTCAGCTTGTATCAAATTACTTCATCTATTAAATCTCTGACCTGGACATATCATTTTATATCACAATACTTAGAAACGCGATCTCATATAGTAGAACGAAAGCTGGCCATGGTCAGTAAAGTTCTTGACAGCGGAACAATATAATTTAGAATTCAGTTTTCAATAGTAAAATACCGAATATTTCTGTTTTAATTTTATAGCGAGGGAGTAAAACACTGACTAGCCATACAATCGTCACATGGAAATACGCGGTCCAATTGTTTGTGATCATTTATAGCGTGGCACTCATCCAATTATACGTGCATCGCTGTGGAAAACGCAATCAATTGAGAAAAAAGCAGTTTTAGCTTTTCGCCAATGTTGTGTATATCGTGTTTGCTGGACATGGCATGTCAGGCCATTCAAATACGAATCATGTGAGTAATAATAATAGTAATAATAATAATAATAATAATAATAATAATAATAATAATAACTTTGTTATTGATCAAGGATCAAATGATGAATCTTGAGAACAGCGATTTGTTCTTTGTTTCTTAAGCTGTACCTATTATGAAGATCCGGTCAAGAGTGCTCATCGCAGTGTCAGATATAGCTACGGGCAAGACGTTGAAACCAAGCCTGTCTTCTCAAGGATGCAGAAAGCTAAAATGAGTTTTGCAAAATTCAGGAAAATTGATCAAGCTGTGTTCAAGTCTTCGCGAAAATCTTGTTTCTTATTAAATGGAAAACACACCACGTTATTCTGTAAAAAGGGATTAGTTATCGTTCAAATATAGTTCAACAAAGCTTCAAGTTATAATATAAGCAACGGCACAAATAATTTTTAGATAAAGATGTTCGGTAAATAGTACACGATCCTATTGGTATGAGGAATGTAATTTTTCAAACAAATTTAATTTTGTATGAAATGTGAAACGACAATGTTATTCTATTACGACCCTTKCATTTCTTGAATATGGAAAAACGTTCGACACAAAAGTAATACATTTTTCTTWTTTCTTTCCTTTCTAGATCTGGWTCCCATTTCAGTATTTTCTTTATCTGTGTAGGTGTCCGTACCACTTCAGTCTCTATGCYCTTATCCTCCTTACAACATAGAAAAAAAAAATAAAAGTGCTCTAAAACGTCCACAAAATAGAACCTTTTGTCATAAAAGTTGACAGAAATTTTATATTTAAAATGCAGAAGGTTCTGTTAATAACATGTCCTAGGAAAAGTTTAAAGTGTTGTCATACTGATAGTTCAAGAATGGCAACTGCACTGGAGCATCAGGCGTAGAACCCATTGATATTCATCTTAGAACGAAGCTACAATTTGAAAATTTATGTTTGCCCTCCACCAGGTGTATGAATGGAGCAACAAATTTAAAAACGGACTCAAGAACGTTTGCGACGTTAAGAAGCAGAAGAGGAGGCCTTTCTCATAAGGGTGATGATTAGAGGAGAGTCGTGGTTGAACTATCATCAACCTCAAAGAAAACAAGCAAATAGCGGCATTAGCAAGAATATTTCGTATACAGCTCTCGACAGAAAAGCTTATGCTGACTGTTTTTGAGACACAAGTGCCACATACTCAGAACTCCTGAAGCACCGCTTCAAGGATTTCTGATAAAGAGTATTCTTTTGCAACACGGAAAGGCGGGGCCACATACTGCATCCACGGCGACCATCCAAGATTTGAAATTTGAGTGTCTACTACATGCCCCTTATTAGCTTGATCTCATACCTTGTAATACGTTTTGTTAACCTGAAGAAGTTTTATATAGGAACAATTTCAAGTTAATGATAAAGTTATCCAGGCTGTATATGAGTGGCCCTGAACATGTCCAAAGGAATTCTTTCTTCGGGTATATAAGTACTTCTAAAACGGTGGAGCAATGCAGAGAACGTAATGGAAACTACATATTTACTATTAGCATTGCTTAAATATGATTTGTCTAACATTTTCAAGGTTTTCATTTGACTATGCCTCAGTATTTCAACTATTTCATAATGCTTCTGAATCCTACTTTCCCCATTAAGCCATTCTATCAAAATTGTCGTTTCAGTGCTGATGCATGATAATATCCTGCTTGTACTCGCTGGTGTATTTGGATGACTGTACTACTCTATCTATAATTGTCCTTGTGTATTTAAAGTTTTCGTTCGTTTTAAATGTAAATATTTTTTTTGTAGACTATGGGATTGATCGATTTCTCTATTATTGTTTACTGATTAGCTAAATACATCTTTCTTTATAATAGCTTATATTAACATGTTACACTTCAGATAATCTTACATCTACCTTTACTTTTATTTCATCCGTTATTCCATATCGCGTTAGCGCAAAACTGCTGTCTTCGAGTCTATAATTGTAACTTTTATTAGTTTGTTCTGTTTTATTGGTATCTCCAGTTCCTTTGTATTTTTGATTAATGAACCACGCTTTATGTGGTCGGAACTTGACAGAGGTTTATATTTATATTTGTATACTTTCTCTGTGATTTGAGCTAGGACATATATAATGTACACTGCCTATTTGCTATTTTCTGAACTCATACTGATATCTCCTAATACTGTTTTGATACGTAGCTCTATTTTTTTTCTGACTAAAATATTAAGATAGATTTAGATTTGTATATCAAGAAACGCCAGTGGTGTTTAAATTATTTTTGACTGCCGATGTTTCGATCAAGATGTGATATTCTTCCGTGCACTGAAAGAAGATGATAGTGACAAGTATCAATATATCTTAGAATAAAAAATAACAGGGGTAGTATAAATATGTAGACGAACCAACAATAGTAAAATACATGTACAAATAAAACGTATATATTATTAAAATATAACAGCAAAATAAACGAACACCATATTTGGAACTTAGATATGCAACAAAATGAATACAGAGGTGCATGCACACCTTTTGAAGGCTGGCGAAAGACAGACCAATCTATGGGGAAAAACGCAGAACAAAAAGGAGATGAAAGAGATGTGACGTATTCATTTGTTGTAAACAGTGTTTAAATTTTCTATGTCTTGCTTCTTGTTAATGCTGTTTGTAAATTTTTTAATATTGATCATTTCTTTCAAGGGTCTCTTATGTAATTTTTCTTTTTTGTCCAGTATTCTTGTTTGATCGAAATTAAAAGTATGTGAGAATCATTCCGAATATTCCGCCAGCGCAGTCTTGTTATTCGAGGTACCCAAAGAAGCAGGTCTAACACTTCTAATATGTTCGTTCAGACGAGTTTCGAATTATCTCTCTGCTTGACCTATATAAACTCAATTGCAGTTTTTTCAAGGTATACTATAGACGACATTACATTCCAAAAGTTTCGGTGTTTTCGATAATAATTTTGGAATAAAACTGTTTTACCTTACTATAATATTTTCATTTGCTAACAGTTTTGAAATTCTTTCAGAAACTCCTGATATGTAAGGAATTTTATAGTAAATTAATTGGTTGTTGGCAATATTTTTTGTTTTTTTTAAATAATTTTATTGTTAAGGATCTTATTTAACAATTTTATAGGGTAGTTGTTTCTTATCAGATAGTCTTTAATATGTTGCATATTTTTACCAAGAAGTTCAGGGTGTGGTAACTTAACAGCTCGGTTGTATAAGTTAATAATAATGTTTATCTTATGTTGAAACGGATGAGTAGAGATGTAGTTAAGAAACCTTTCAGAAAAAGTCTGTTGTGGTACCAGTCAGTAATGATTTGATTTGTCCTAGTACGTATGATAAGAACATCAAGGAATGGTAAAGTATTATTTTTTCCATTTTCAAGTGTAAATCTTAATTTTTGGTGATAACTATTGGAAACGTTCAGAGTGTGTTCTATTTTATCTTCTAGAATGCAAGTGGCAATGTCATCGACATAAATTTTATAAAATGGTAGTTTGAAAAACAATTTGTCAATACAAGTCTTTTGTAGGTCCGACATAACTATGTCTGACCAGATCCTAGAACAAACGTTTGTCTGTAAAATCTATTATCAAAATTTTGTTATGTTTTATAAGAATAATCAGTCTGTTTCCCTATTCCTTTGGCAGTACTTCCCTTAATCCAACCGTTTCTTTTTTACCACCTTTTAATAATTTTTGTGACATTACGCTGAAACTGTGCCGGTGATGACAAAGACATGGCATCTCTAGCATGGGCATATTATCTAAATTTTAAAAGTCTAACTGACGACACATTGTTTTAGGGGCATCGGTTTGTTGCTGAAATGATGTTATACGGGACAGATATTTTGCTTGCTGTTCATGTGATGGTACGCGAGCTGAGTTTTCAACTATCTTTTAATAATTTTATTTCACTAGAGGCTTTTTGGTACTGCATTAAGAAACATATAGTAAACGTTATCGTTTCAAAAGAAAAACTGCCTCCAGTTTAATAAAAAGGTACCAATTCCGTTGTGTAGTGAAGAACGTTACTACTTTAAAACTAAACTAGCGAAATTCAATTGCAGTAAATTTTTCTTTGTTCAATTTTATTGTTTTACGTTGTACCTATACAGAGTTTCAAATATTAATGTACAGGAAAGAATTATTTCTTGTCACGACTAAAATAACTAGAATATCGGCTAATGAGAAACTCAGAGGACTGAACTACTAATACAAGCCACATTCTTAGTGTGCAAATCAAGCCCCAGGCTTCTGCTTGCCATCCCCATTTGTGAACTCCTCTTGCAAGAAGCCAGCTTGGGAGGCGATATTTACAGCTCGTGAGCAGGTAATACGCCATTGTATAAGATATACTCCATCTTCCCCCGTATTCATTACTCCGCTTCATCAGAAACACGCCCGCGGCCTAAAAGTGTGGCTAAATAAGAAAAATACACCTCGTTGATTTTCCTCAAAGCATCCACCCCGGCCACGTCCATCTAAGTACACAAAGAAATTAAGAAGTGAGAATTTCCGCTTGAGCAAGGCTAAATCGTGGGCGACAAAAGAGAAATGGGAGGCCACAGTCGCTTCCTCGCTTCTCCGGCGTGAAAAAGATTAAGAAATACACAAAAATAATTTATTAAGTCTAGTGCGCATGTAGCGGCAGTTGGAGGGGTCGTTACGGAAAACAAAGTTTCGTAGCCTTCACACAGGAGTGTGGCGTAATTTGTTTTCGATGTTGCACATTACCTATATTTATTGAGGAGGAGAGCCCTGCATTAATGAGAATTGTGTTTACAACGGGCCTCTAGCCACAATTTTTTTTATTGCAGAATATGGATGTGTAAGAAAAAATAATTTTACGTCTTTTAAATAAAGTTGACACTCAACTGGAGTTAAATTATTTTTAAAGAATTTATATTAGAAACCGTTCAGCCTTTAATTCTATAGCAAACGTTTTATTGGTAATGTGAACCATTTAATTCAGATTTAATTAAATTGCAGTCTGTCAAGGAATATCATTTGTTGCTTGAAACGAAATAACTACTTATAAAAGACTTGAAACTCATTATTTAACTGTACCATTTAAATATTTTGGCGCATTATACAAGACAATACCGTGCACCACATATAATACAGTAATAAATCTACCACTCCTGCAATTTCAGCCCTTTGTGATGCGGTATGAAAGGAATTGTTTTCCCGACAGAGTAACGTGTACAAGATTCTGTAGATCTCTATTCCCTAAATTCCGCAACAGATAAACATGGAGCTTATTACATTATTAAAAGTAAGGAAACCTGTTTAATAGAGGTAAGAAAACAATCGAAAGTAACGCCCAAATGTTTAATTGTTTGGACGTTTAAGATCCAGCTATTCCCGAACTATAATAGGGCTGGTTTTAGAAAATACATAGCTTTCTTATCTACAGTAAATGCAAAAGTTTTGTTTGGGTTTAATTTCAAATTCCTTACCTGGATATTTAGACGATTTGCTGTCTTAGTAACAGTGAAAGAGTTAAAAACAAAAATCTCTGGCTGTCATCTGAATATAGTTCTAGGTTACAATTTAATGTCTGACGTATGAAATAAGAAGATGGGAATTAAGATCGAACCTTACGGCACACCGCAATCAAAAAGAACGCAAACATACAGCAAGTATTTATTAATGACCGGGAATTTAATTTAGCTAAAAGCGTTTCATGTTCAAAAAGACAGCTGTGGTAACTTATTGGTCTATTTAACGCTAAAATTTTTACCATTATGATATGGCAACAGGCATTAACTGATGGTATCCATAATACACCATCTGTTTGTAAGCAACCTCACCGACAATCCTAAAAAGATAGAACAATGATAGCAGGCTGGTAGGTCGAAAGTTACTAAATGAACTCGGACTTTGCAATCAGACTGTAAAACTGGGTTTTTACTTTTATTTTTTGTCAAAATATTTTTTGCTACATCAATAAATTATATATTTTATATTTTTAGCCAATCTCGTTGGCGAGCAAAGGTAAATGCTGGATGACCTCTGTAAAGTATTATTACATGTTAGTATATCTATTAGGCAAACAATTACAGCTCCGTTTTAACAGCGTCACCTTGTTGCGAAGAGCATTACTTAGTTCCAAGAGCTTCGCTCCAAACCCAGAGAATAGACTCTCTCAGGTCGTTTCATTTTCGAAGTCTACGATGGTACTACATAAAAGGTTCTAACGAAGCTAACATACGAGCTATTTAATATTATGCAGTTATTTTTGTTTTGTTTTCAAGCACAACACTTGCACTTAAGAACATTAAGGAAAACCCAGTAACTATAGTACATGTGCATTTTTAAACTAAATGAGCAGCGACAATTCATAGCGTGTGCCTAGTAAGAAAGTAGATCAGCGAATTGGGCAAATGCTTTAACACCATATCCGCTAGAGGTATTTTGGCCTCTGGGCATTAGCTGAAGGATTAAAAAAATATAATAGGGCTTTAAAACATAGATCAGAAATTATTGAGCTCAAGTAAAAATGCGAACCAAAACCTGGAAAGGTTGAACGTAGAAGGCGAATATGCTGACGCTGCTGAAGAGGTGGACGATTTCTAGTGCAATACAAGGGGTAATCTGTACCCACAAAATTAAATTAATTTCTTTTATAAACCAGTGGTACCTTAATTGCTACTGCTTCTTAAGGATAATGTTTTTAATCAAGTTGAGCAATATTAATTTAAAAGTTCAAAGTACATGTTATCTTTTTTATCTTTTATCATTACTTCTACAGAAAATAATTATTATTGGTCTTGTTGATTTCGACGCATAATCTTTGCCATGCACAAATACCAAGGAGAACAGAACGATTATTGTTAGAAAAAAGGGTATAACTTATGGATATATTGGACGCTAGTGATATGCAGTATGCATCATTTATTTATGCAATTTATTGTACTCTGAGCGCACAGCTGACCAAAATGATAAATTTGCAACGATTATACCAATTTGGTATCTTTTTTATATTCGTTCATATTAAAAGCAACACTAGTTTAATTATGTCATAATGGTAAAAAGATATTAGTCTATCTTTATGATTAGCTTTTAACCAATCTTTTCAGTGCATCAAATTGGTTTTGGCACATATATTTTTAAGCGGGTTTATTATAATCAAGTGAAATAAAAAATAAGTAGAGTTAAGATTTTTCTAATAGTACGTTTTTTATATATAATTATCGGATTTAGATTAACGTAAATATTTTCTCATATGACTGTTTTTGTTTTTCAGCTAACGCTGGTGAAGAGTAGAGCGATATCAGTATGAAGTAGAACACAGTCTTCGTGAAAATATCGCAACAAAATCCGAGTGTTGCTGCGGTTGCAAAACAGTACATAAACTTCTCCACAGTTGCAGAGTTCTTGGTTGCATGACACGACGTGTAGTGTTTTAGCCGTTGAAATTATGCGCATCGTGCCAAGAAAATGGAATTAATTACTAAGGAGGAAAGAACGTCATCAATCATTAATTCTCGACTCGCATATACGTTACTATTAGCATACTCGAACGCTATGGTGCTGTCATTTCAATTTATGTATTTACTGCACGGTTTATTAATAAACCGTTTCTCACTGCAGAGACATTTAGGCGCGCTAACTACCATTATAATAGGTCGAGATTCACAGGCGGAGCTAATATTGCTTGCCTAGACAGCTATAAATTTATCGATAATTAAAATTCGAAAGATTTTAGAGAAGAGAAGGCATGTACTTATGTTTTTATCTAGTTCTTACTAAAGCGACAATTTTTAATTTTTATACTGTGTCTTTCATTAGGTTTTGTAAAGGATAGTTTGTGCATGTCATGTGTTATGTGCACTTTAGTATAAGAGATCTAAGATAAACGTTATTAAATATCATTATGCAATTATCCCAAAAATTCCAATTATTTTCCATCTGCGTTTATCTATTTGCAGTTAAATGACATTTGTTAATAAGACATTTGAGCTTTTTATCAGACTCTGTAATATCACAGTAACTAAAATAGAGCTGGGTTAGCAGTTAACTACAATTACTTCTTTGAAATAAGTTGTGTCAGAGCTTTCATAAAAAGTAGCTGCATTTGCAGAGTTAGTAGGTAAAGTTTTTTAAGAGCAGTTAACATATTTTTTTTCAAATGTACAATCACTTGAATAGTAACTACAAGGAAAATAAGCATTTACTTAACAAAAACTAATATAGACAAGAATACGATTACAAACAAACTGAAGCTGCAGTTTAAGCAATATTTATAAAATGACTAAGTAAGTACTGAAATGTTGAATGTTTACAAAATGATTTTTGTCACATATAACACAAGTCTTCCGTCATAAATCGGTGTAGAAAGAATGTATCAGCGCTACAAGAAGGAATGCAATTGTCAACCGAACTATTTGAAATACTGGTAGGTACCTACCTATTACGACAAAACTTTAAACTTTCAACAATTCCAAGTTTGTTGTAAACCTCAAAGTGTATTGCGTAATGAACAATAAACTATGTATATATGCAATAAACTAATCAAATCCATACTTGACGTTTTATTTTATGCGTAACCGAAAGTACATTTCGGTCCTACACGAACCATCTTCATCGGTGACAATGCTACAGATACACTTTTTATAAGTTCGAATATCAAAAACAGAATATGCGTGCATTCATTAAAAAAATCATAAAATACAAAAAATAATACAATAAAAACCAACAGATCAGCATTAAATTTTTCTAAGTAGCTCAACAAATTTAAAATTACTTATCAGAGTGAGGTCGTTATTCAACACCTTACTCCCGTGCTTCTTCATATAAATGGCTGGATAAATATATAGATTGCAGCTATTAATTACTACTCTTTAAAAGGCTTGCATCTTTAAAAAATGTTCGGTAAGGAAACAGTGTTTGACCTGTTAGTTGTTATTTTTTTGTATTTTATGATAGGTACTTATTGACAATGATTAGTGTAAGTTTTAATGTGTTATTCATTGTGATTTGTTGTAGCGTGCATGAGAGTTTATTGATATGAATGCAGCCATGTTCGGTTATTGTCGTTTGAACATATCTGTTTGTAGCCCTGTCATCGTTGAAGATGGTCCGTGTCGGACTGAAATGAACGTTCGGTTATTAATTAAATAAAACATAAAGTGTTGGTGTTGATTTGTTTACTGTATTAAACTGATTTCACGGATTACCTCTAGAGCTCACATGTATATATTTATTGGTTTATCATCTTTTTTGGCATTCCTATAGTTCATGCATCGAAATAACTGAAGCAGACGGTTTTTGAAGATTCAAACACAAGCTTACTTCAAATATCTAAATTGTTGGTATTTTAAAGTACCTTTCGATCAGAATTTCAGTTACAAAAAGTTGTACTTGTGAATAATAATAAATGTAAGCTTGTATTATGGTTAATTTAGAAGGTAATCTCAATTTGTTTATCTTGTACGAACGAAATAAGGTTTTTGGTAATTCAAACAACACTACTTTTTGAAAAGTCATATTCTTAACCATCTTTTTCTTACAGACTCTCGTTACCTATTAAAAGGCGACAAATACCACCCACTTCAAAACAACGTTTCGGATCGGACGGTCACATTATGTCTTTGTTTGTAACACAATCCGTTTCCTCAAATATCGCAGTTGAATTAGTCACGGACTCACGACTAGCTGTTCTACATGTTTTGGTTGAAGTGTGGCAGTCACACAAGCATATGTGTTATTTTTACAATAGGGTTGGATAGCTTGTTATGTATTATTTAACCACCTTCGGCCGACATCCAGACAAGGTAACGTTTCTTAATCCCTCGATACCATATAACATGTTTACAATCGAACGAGCGTGATCTGGTTTGACAATTTCAATGAGTTTAAACAAATGAGAAATAATAAAGATGTTTTAATTTTTTAACTGGCTCTGGGTGCTAGACGGATGCACAAATCACTTTGATACCAAGAAAAACTTATGTCTCCTTCGAGTTAAAATTGACTTGGTTCAGCATTTTCTTCCAAATTTGGAGATTTTAGGTAGTGCAAATTTTAGTTGAGACAAACTGTTCGCTTCTGGATTATAATAAAACTATAAATAAAGCTAATCAAATAAGCATTCATGTGATTCTCACCACAGCATCTCAAAAAACAGTATGTTAGCAGATGAGGAGTCACAATATTTGTTTTTACGTATTATGAATAACAGGGAAATAATAAATATATGATATACAATTTTATTAAATATCGACGCCCGTAGCGTCCAGCATCTACGCCCATGTGGTGAACGACGCGACGGCGGAACGTAAAGCCTCGTTTAAATTCAAGGCGTGTAACTTTTGTTATATTATTTCTTGGGCTTATATTTATAGCGGGTCTACTATATTTCGTTATTTTTTGGAGCCAGATTTATAACAAACATCTAATAAGTTGCTCCCCATTGCTAGGGCATGGCCGTATATCACGGCCCAGCATATGAGAAGCGCACTGCGATGGTCCAATGAAACCGCCCCTGCTGGTGAATTACTAAGCGATTTGGATGAAGTTTATAAACTGGAGACAGTCCGGAGTAGTAGGATAATAGAGTCCGTCGTAAGGAAAGGGACGGTACTTGAATACGTCCTATATTTTATACAGAAAAATGGGTACATCTGGATCCTGGCAGAGTACGTTTGAATTTAGTGTATTCAAGGAACAGCGTGAGATTTTTACTAATGGTGCTTACCAAAATTATATGGCTAGGATTTTTCTATCAGGTAATATCACAGTTTAATTGATAATCTTCGCAGTTAGGTATACACAAATTGGTAATAATGAAGAAAGTGTAATTTCAAGAAGAGGATAACATACATTTCGCTAAAAAAGTTGTTTGTCACTACTAGTAGCGTATGGGTGCTGTCCATTTTTTTATATTTGGCAAAGAAACTGACACTAAGAGTATCTCGAAGTACAAAGGTTTCTTTATAATGAATAAAGTACGCAATTTTCATTTCAATTTTCATAAAGAGCTAACTGTTAATAACTGTCATTGTCATTGTCAATTGAACAATAGGCACCTTTAAGTTAAAATATTGAATATTTTCGAAGTGACTTCCTATCAGTACGAATGCAGAGGCTCAAGCGTGTCTTAACATTTTCCGTGATTTGCTGCAGCTCCTCTGAAGACATGCGGTTCTACTTCTGACGTAGTCATTGCTTCAAAGACTCCAAAACCAAATCGGGGTTGGTATAGGCCCAGACCTCCAAAATAAACCGCACACTATATGTAGTACCATGTCTTGTAACACATCAGACAAGACACATCCTTCTTCTTTGGCACTTACGTTCGCCAACTAAATCGCCTTTGTTCAATGCAGTTTCATATCTTCTCATGGTACATAAAGCAATACGCGCCTAACTAGACACAATAACTCTTGCGTTAGGAAATGAAACATTTGTCGAAACACCGTTAGCCTTACACAACTATACAACATCTTCTATTGTAATTAATACATTTATGCATGATGGTACTAACACAATCTGCTTGCAGATGTATTCTGGTCAGATAACACACTATCCATCCTCCATAATTCTTACGTTCGCCCGTTAGTTCGACTTTGGTCAATGCAGTTTCATATTTTCTCTAGGGACACAAAGCAATACGCGCCTAGCTAGACACATCAGCTTTTGCGTTCGCAAATAAAAGGAACATTTGTCGAATCACCGTTATTCTTAACAGAACTAGACAACATTTTGTATTGTAATTAATCCCTTTATGCAATGTGGTTCTAACACAATCAGTCTGCGGATGTAATCTGGTCAGACAAGACACTATCCATCCTCCTTAGTACTTACGTTCGCCGGTTAGTGCGACTTTGGTCAATGCAGCTTCGTATCTCCTTGTGGGACACAAGTATGTTGCATCAGTATACGGTTAATTTTGACCCCTTGGTCCACAAAACATGATGTGTCTTGCCGTTGGTTTAAATTTCGCTTCAAACCATCTCAGACTGCAAATTTTGGCGGTGCTCGACGATGGTCGACGTGCCCGAAGCTGCAGCGAACCAATGGTTGTCATTTTGACGGCTGTGCACCGAGAGAAGCTCCTCATCTGTAAAGACTATCTGCATTGCGATACGCGTTGATGAAGTTGGTGGCATCCTTTGGACCGAACACATTTTGTTTTCGTCCCTGATGAGCTGAACTTTTCGGAGTTTGTTACCACTGAGCTCCTTTCTAGCAATTTACTGTGGGGAGTACTTGCTTATACCCTTCTCACGAGCGACCTTGCAAATGTGTTGAACTCGCTTTTTGGTTATTGCGTGATTCCTGGAGGAGTTAACATGCAAAATTGACATATAATACAACAAAGAACGGCCATTATATTCAATTAGCTGCAGCAAAACGGTTTCGTATAAAGACGATTTAAAATTCTGCATCCAAGGAAACGTATAAGTCGCATCTACAAATACCATTATTCAAAATATTGTGGATTATGTGTCGTAAGTACATCTGCATGCCATATATTGCGTTAGTGTGTGATAGACGCGTCCATGAGAACTGTGAATCTAACAGAGATGGAATGAGTCGCCCGATGACGCAACTGCTTTCTATTGGCTGGAGCACGAATGCTGCAACTTGTAGTAGCCGAATAGACCTTGGAATGCGAGTAGTCGTATGAACGATAGCGTTAGGTTATCTGTAGAATGCAGTACACAGTTAATTAGTTAATTATTCACTAAAAGCGTTATTAACACACCTTAATTATTTACTAATAAATAAATTTTATTTATAAATTTTGTTCATAAATAAAACACCTGGTTTTTGTAAAATAAAACACTCCAACGACAAGAACATTATTATTGCCACCAGAATCATAAGAAATGCTCGATACGATATTTTTTATTGCAAGCAGGGCCGTGGTTAGAGTTGTGGATGTAAAAAAGTGGGGTTGCCATGCTCCTCAATGGGTATAATGGAAAACCATGCATCAACGCTTTATCATATCCACACATCTTGATTTTACTGTTTTTGAAACGTCTGAAAGTCAAACAGAAAGTATGACTCAATGATGTCCCTTTCATTGCATCAGTGTACCTGTGGTTATGAAATATGGAAAAGCCATCAAATTTAAAGTTAAATTGACGTTATTTGCAGATTCAGAAGTAAACAGGATGATAAGCATCATTCCGGGTGTTTGAGTATCTTAACGACCTTACATCCCTACATTGTAGTACAAAGCGCATCCCGGAACGCAATCTAAAATTTCGCTCTCGCATTTACGAGCTAGATCTCTGCATTTCAAAACAACAGGAGCTAAAAGGGAATAAAGGGCATAATCATACATGAAAAAGTTGCTTTGTACAAATGAAATCTTGTTTATTACGGCGCGCGAACTCGAGGCGTAATACGAGTTTGGTAAAAAACGAGCGCCAAGTAATAAGGGAAACTTTTTCGGAGACGCCTCCGACGCTGTTATTTTGCGTTATTAAGAGCGGGCGACCCCGCGGTGCGGTAGCTAGGGAAGTATAATGAAACCTGGGAAAACGGCAAATTAGAAATGGCTTGCAGTCCATGGGTATATTGCAAAATGCACCGACTTATTGAACCCAGTATCGGATTAGAAAAGAAGACCCACAGTTAATGATATACATGACGTAACCTAACCGACTGTACAGTTGTGAAACAGACGGTCATTATATTTATTTCATAGAAGTTCAAAATTACGTTGTGAAAGGCATGTGTCCATTACTACCCTAAGATAACCGTAAGCGCAGCAGAGAATAAATCTGCAGTATTGATTTAATTTGGCATCAGCGTGACATTCGATACTCCGCGTATTAGCATTAGCGCTTTCGAATGTTTTTCTTTTACAGTTGCGTCGCCATTAGAATTTTAATGGAACTGGTTTTACTTCCACATCCAACGGATGGGAAGTATTGTATCACAAATAAAATTTTAAAAAATTTTTATTTGCTCATTCGCTTTAAAATGGTCGAAAACGTAAAAAAACAATTTGAGCAAAAAAATTTCTTGTCTGTGTGTCTGTGATTTGTTTGTGGACACGATAACTTTCTAAAGACTTAATATATGAACTTAAAACTTGGCAAACATATAGATCGCAACTACCCAAAGCGACCTATTGTTTTTGGGGTAAGTAGGGTATCAGGAAGGGGGCGAAATTGGGTGGTAACTACCCTATTTGTAAATATTTATTTTTTCTTCGTTTTAGTATATCATTCGTGGTATAACTGCGAGTATTATTTGCCCTTATAAAAATGCGGTACAGCATATTGTTTAGAAGTTATTAGCAAAAAAGCGTCACTTAAAGAAAACGGTTTTTCCTAAATATCTCCGAATATATTTAATATATTAAAAAATGAAAATACCTTCAAATAGGAAATTAAATTTCTCACAAAAAGTTTCCAAAAAAAAAAAAAAAGTTATCCAAAAGTTTTGACATTTTCGAAATATTTCCAAATAACGTATTTTGGTTCCTGTTCGCACGATTTCTTTTTATTTTGGTATTATATAGGAAATCAAATTTCTGATCGGAAAGAACTATTGTAAGTTTCTTGTTAAGTTAATACATTTCGAGTTATTTGGAAAAAACAGATTTTAACAATTTGTGTATAATAGACCGTTTGTCTTAGAAAAAATGTGTAGAGAGAAAAATGCTTAAAATCTGATTACTAATCGTATAGTATAAGAAATAAAAAGGTAAATGTCATTTTGACAATTGGATGTGGAAGTATGGATTCAATTTGCAGCGTTTTTTTTTCTATAAACTAGTACCGTTAGCAAGTACAACAGTTTTTCTGAATACTTCTTTTGAAATAAAATGTTTAAGTTTAGCATGAAGTACCCAAAGGGAACTTGCCCTTTTGTCTACAAGTCCCCATCGGATCAGGCTGCAATTCGATATGTCACTTACCATATGGACAAAAAAGCATGTTATAAAAGTCAGTATTTAAGATACTGCTAACGTATATTCCTTTTAGAAGTATACGTAGCTTTATCTACCATTTCAAAGAGGCTAAAAGAAAGGCTACTATTTACTGGTAGCATATCATTTTGTGGAGGTTATGTATATGTGACCCTCGTTGAGGTTTGGTGGAACTTCGTCGCATTGTTTCGAAGCGTGTACATGTTCTGTATACATACAAACAACTTCAAATTGAAAATCTGTTCAGATTTGTTTACTTGGATGAGACACAGATATTCCAAGATGAAACAATTTCCAGATCTTGGCAAAATGCAGATATATAAGATCACTTAAATCAATGAAAGTGAAGGAAAGAAGGTAAATTTCTTTTGTTAAAATACGTACTATGTGTTTCTCAGCGTCCCAAATTATAGGTATACATAATATTGCATGCCGGGAATAAAAACCGCTTGCGGTATCCGATCCTTATAATTTAATGCTTATCTTAACTGTCAATATACGATTGCAAGGTGTGATGCATATAGAAGAAAATCCACACACAATTATATTTTTTATTATCTTGCCTTCTTTACTTAAAAATATACGCAATATTGTCTAACAGTTTCTGTGATTTGTATTTGTCAATACGGAGGTGTAAATTTTAGGAAACTTGGCAAGTTTGAAAGAGGGTTTAAGGGAGGATCTATCCTTAGGAAATACTGGTACTAGAACGAACAAGAGTTTAGACATGCTAGTGAGTTGTTGTTGGTCGTGGTTCGAGGAAAGCTGAGCGCAAGAGAGAAAAAGAGAGAGAGAGGTTCAGGGTGTCAGTTAAGAACCTTAGAAAGCCAAGATCGTAGTTTTAAGGGACTGCTATTCTGTATGTAGGAGTAGTTTTTGTTAATGAAGTAAAAGGGCTATTGTGTTATTTACAGAGACCAGGGTATTCATTCGTTGTTGGCTCGTGAATGAATAAACTGTGTTTTGGGGAAACGGGAACATTATTTTCTTCCTTCCCCCAGGAGTTACTCTTGTATTTGACAAGAGACCTCCACCCACGCCATATAACAGGGACCATAGGTTTTACCTTGGCTCATGACCCTCTACAATCCAACGTTTCAAGAAGAGGGCTCTAGATTCAGTCATACTTACTCTGGACTTCTCTGAACAAAATAATGTCAAGTTGTTGTCTTGGCCGCCAAGATCTTGCAATCTTCTAGTCATCGCATGCATCTGGGTAGAAGTTATAAAGTTTTCCCCATCATCCACTCCCGACCCTTTTTACTGTCGTATTTTTTTGTCTGTTCTTTAGTTTCTTTCATTCTATTCCAATAAGCATGCAAACTACAACTTAAACAAGTACAACAATTGTTACTTAGTATTCCTATCTCCATCTAGTCAGTATACTACTCAACGGCAGAGAAAGGCACGAACGAATGCCTGATCTTCAAAGGAACAGCCAGCTTATTTAAATATTTTTTTACTTCTTGCATCTCTTATGTTCTATTATGGTCGGGGTAACATAATGTTGCACTTGAAAGTCTTGAAGTATATTGTACCGCTGCCACCGGTCTGCAGTATAATAAGGCATCCCACTGTTCTTACGGATTCTACTCGCTTTATTCCCTTCAGCAAATTTCAGTGGTTGTTAGCGTCCTTTTTCTTAAATAGTCCGGGGCTCTTTCAGCTCGAGCGTAATCCCTCAAATATTTCTCTACACTAACAGTCTCCGCGGTTAAGACGTGCACTCTAATTTAAAATTTGATTGGGGCACGTAAAAAATACATATTAGGGGTCGTGCAGCGCTTACAACCAGCGATTCAAAGGCTCCGCGGAAAATGCACACATCTTACGGTTTTGTTAAACTGGAAAAGGGAATTAGACTAGTTTCTGTACAGCAGCGATATGGCAGCTAAACGTATTACGTTTGCCGCAAGATATTTCTGTGTTACTTCACATCTCATTTCTAAAACATCGTGCAAAAGAAGTACATTTCATTCATCGTGCGCTGTAATGCTGCTGGTCAAGTCAGTCAACAGAAGCAAGCGAGTAATGCCTACATTCCCGTCATTATTTCCTTATACTATAGTTGAGCTATCCACATATAGAACTTTGAACTTTGTTCCCTAACTACATGAAATATGCAGTCCAACTTCTTATGCGGATGTTTGCTTAGTGAGGTAGCTACCCACTAAGTAATCTGCAACAGTCTGTTGTTCTAATCAGAACATCTTGTTGAGAAAGTTCGATTGCGAAGGAGTGATGAGGAAAGTTTGGACCACCCCGCTATTACGGCTACGTCCTAAAGCTTGACGCAAGCGTTAAAATCTGTACAAAGCTATTTATTCAGAAACATGTGTTAAGCCAATAACTGCAGAATTGTTTCTAAACAATTAGAACTACGAAAGCCACGCTTCCTTGAAAGGCCAATAACATTGCCACTTTACTTCAACAAATAATAATCACAATGTTTGCCGGTTGTCGCGTGTTGTACGGATTAGTTCACTGTAAATTTAGAGACATTTGTAAAAATACTCTAAAGCAGATGAGGCTTAACTGAAGACCAAATTAATAGTTTATTTAAATTTACTTATATTGTTTATCAAATGGCTTTTAAAAACATGTCAAGTTCTATTTCCTGGCTTAGAAATAACAAAGAGTTGCAAGAAGTTCTCCGCTGGTACAGTGATCACACAAAAGGTGACTATTACCCTCACTATGGTTCAATGTAGTAATAAATCCAAGACTTTAATTGAAATAGTACACTTGCTAGCTCAGGACCCTATATCTAGGAGCATGTAAATACCTGCATGAATAGGATGTCAAGTGGGTGACGTCTGCCTTGGTTATTGAAAGGTTATATTTACGTTATGACATTCTGTCGTAAAACATGTACAAATTAATCCGTACTAGATTATTTCGTAGCATATGTAAAATAATTCGACAAATTTGGACACAAATAAGTCACTTCAAAAACTTTATTCTGTTCTGTATAGTTTATTTGATAAATATGTACCGCGGAGCGTTAGAAAATCCTGCTGTTATCCGAGCTGGTTCTCAAAAATAACAATTAGAACACTTAAAGAAAAGAAGAAATACCACAGTCTTTGAAAAAGATATGGTAATAAGATGGACTACTTAACTTTTAAAATACTTAGAGGACGGGGCAAGTATCTCATTAACAATGACTATAGGAATTATATTGAAACTGTTGAAAGAAAAATTGGCGTGGAGCCAAAACAATTCTGGTCGTTTGCATATAATAAACGAAAAGCATGTATCGGCATTCCTGCTGTTATGAATGATTGTAATGGTGCAGCATTTAGTTATTTTGATATAAGTCAGTGTTTTTCGAGGTACTTTTCATCCGTATTTGTTGACTCGAATCCCGTTTATCGCAAGAGTTCATCTCGATTGGCTACAAATAATTATGTATGTGCTCCCTCAATAACTGCGGACGATATTAGGAAAAAAGTACAAGCTCTTTCAAAACAGGGAATAGGCCCTGATATGATACCAGTCGTTTTCATAAAGGAATGCATGGATAATCTGTTGACTCCTCTTCAGATAATTTTCAATAAATCATTAGGAGAAGGTGTCTTTCCTAGAATCTGGAAAACTGCTGCGGTTTCACCTATCTTTAAATCAGGCAATCGGAGTTTTGTTGCTAGTTACCGCCCAGTGTCAAAGCTGTGTATTTTTGCTAAAATTTTTGAATCAATCATATACGATCATGTCCTCTTCCACGTAAAATTTCTGATTTGTCCTTCTCAACACGGATTCATGAGTGGACGCTCAGTGGTTTCTAATTTGTTTGTGTACACAGAATTTTTATTACAACAAATGGACAATCAACAACAGGTTGATAGCATTTACACTGACTTCAGCAAAGCGTTTGATAAAATTGATCATTTTATAATGCTTAATAAATTGGAAGACATTGGAGTGTGTGATTCTCTTCTTGCGTGGTTTGAATCATATTTGTTTGATAGGAGTCAGTTTGTAAAGATTGGTAGCGTTAAGTCTGATCAAGTGGAAATAACTTCGGGTGTTCCTCAAGGATCACATCTAGGTCCTTTGTTGTTTAATATCTATATAAATGACATTTCCAATTGTTTCAAACATTCAAATTTCTTAATGTATGCCGATGATTTAAAAATCTATCGTTGTGTTTCATCTATAGACAGCTGCAAGCTTCTCCAGGAAGATATTGAAAGGCTGAAATCGTACTGCCAGAGTAATAGCCTTTTTTAACCTTGGTAAATGTTGCACGATCTCTTTTACCAGGAATAAGAGCATTATAAAATTTGATTATAGTATAAACAGTAACTTGTTGAATAGGGTAAATTCAATTAGAGACTTGGGTGTTGTATTTGATTCAAAGATGTTATTTAGTGAACATATTTCCTATATCGTAAGGAAGGCAAATAATAGTCTAGGATTTATTTTTAGAGTTTGTTCTGAATTTAGAAAATGGAAATCTTTTAATTCTTTGTTCATGGCTTACGTTAATAGTATTCTGAACTATGCTTCGGTTATTTGGAATCCCCAATATATTGTGTACAATAATAGCCTTGAAAGGATTCAGAACAAATTCCTTAGATATGTTGCTTATAAACTTCGTATAGATCTGCAGAGTACTGATCTTATACGTAAACACTTTCGCATGCTGCCTCAGGAGCAACGACGAAGTTTTGCAGATCTTCGTTATCTGCACAGCATTTGCAGTGGTGCAGTGGACTCGACAGTTATTTTGAGTATGTTGAATATTTCGGTGCCTTCTGTGTATAACACCAGGTCTCATAATTTGTTTTATGTACCAGTACATTTCACTAATGCATATGCAAACTCCCCACTTCTTAGATGTATGAAGTCCTACAATTCATTAAGCAGGCTAACTAATCCACCACTTGAAGTTGATATATTTAGTGATTCTGTATACTCATTTCGGAGAAAAATTTTTAAAGTGCTCCACCAATAAATTCTTCCGTTTCCTTTCGTATTTTGATGGTTTACTTCTTATATAATGTTATAATCGTAAATTAGGTGTTAATTAGGTATTCATTTTACATTTTAATAATTTCTGTTTTGCGGTGTGGTTTATTCTATAATATGTTAATTTCATTTTTGAAAAAGTTGTAAGCACTGTTTTAGGTTCGTCCTGTTTGTGCTTCTGTATATAATTAAATAAATAAATAAATAAATAAATAAATAAATAAATAAATCATGCTCTTTTACTACGCGAGCAGTTTTATGAAATAAAATAAGTAGTCGAAATGTAGAATATAAGCAACTTACATGTACTGCACAACAGAGATTTAATACGTTCAAGCTGCTGTTAAAAGGCTTAATACTAACCATTAATTATAGTAAACTAAGGAAAATATGCTATTAATGGCTCACTGCGCAACAAAACAGACTTGAATTTAGGCCTACTGTTATTATCCGAGTCTTCTGGATATATTTCTGAATAAAAATATGTTGAATCTTTAAMAATTTTGTTTTTAACGCTTAGATATAATTCTCGAATAATAATAAATGAGAACTGTGCTTTCCAGTTTTGACATCAAATATACATTTTATTTATGAMAGCCCTAAATATTATGGTATTTTCTGGTAAAGCTTCAAATTTAAAATAAGTAATTTTATTTTAAAATTCTTCTAGAKTCAAATATAACGTCGATATTACAACCTGTAAACATTAGCATACCGCGTATATTAAAATTTTACACTGCTGTGAAAACCATATAATATTGATGATATGAGCTCATTAATCTAAGCAACGAATCGCAGAATTAGTGTCTCATCTATCTAGAAGGCGTTGGAAAAGAATAATATCTCCACCTGTCAAATAATAGTTCGAGCTTATAAGAAAAGTAGTTGTCGATTCTATAATCACCTGTGCTGCTCTTGTACAGCCAAAAGTAATATTTTTGGAACTCTATAAAAACGCGGTTATTTATTTCTGGTTTTGTACGTATTACGTAAATGTAGTACACAGCACACAGTGCATGAGGGACGCTTTTAAGTTCCGAGCCAGCCCAGCAAGCATTTGTGCCCGCCCGACGATAGCGGAAATGCACCACCCCTCCAACATACATCCATATTTGCACGTAACACTACACCCTAATAACTTCCAATAATCGAATGTTACATTAGAATTTGCGACGGTTAGTAGAGATGGGGATAACTTCGAATCAACCGTTACAAGAGCATGTTGTTACACATTTGTAGTTGGTCGATTTTAAAGAGTTTGCTAGAAATTTTGTAGCACCTGCCCTAAAGTACGAGGGTAAAAATCAATTATTAATTATTGTAGTTCTTGCACCAGCTATCGATTGTCGTGTACTGTCGGTATCGGTCTTATGGCCAATAGTGTATCGAGGCAGAATACTGAATTCTTACTACTATTTATGTATCTCACAACAATTGGGCCCATATATTTGTGCTGCGACAAACTAAATTATTAACATTTAAAATTCTGAAGACGACGCGTCATAATCCGCAACCAATGAAGGGCAAGATTAATTGGAGATAGCTAAAGTTTTGAGTCAACGTGTCATTTCCATCCAGGCCTGATTATTTCAGAGATTTTAAAACAAAATTTGCGTCCACTGTACCAAACGGGCATATCGTTTGGGTGATATTTGAATATGAAGTAGAAGAGCTTTTTACCTCAGATAAATCACAAATATTATATTTTTGAACCATGCATACATGCATTCCTCCTGTGCAATTTTTGGTGTAATCTTCTGTATATATAAGTACCTAAAGAACGTATAGTAAACAACAATGGAAATATTAATATGGTTCTGTTTAAGATAAGAAAGAAATTTGAGTTCAAAGTTGACTAAAGGTAATAAGGGATTATGACCACGCTGCAGATAATTCGTAAAATATAAAGGTACTGATGAGTTTCATATAAATAACCCTTCCGGAAAGGCAACTATTGTTTTTAAATGTTTGCTGAATTTGAAGTTACTGAAATTTAAAGTAATCMATGCAGATGCCATTTTTTCACTAAAATCAAATCAAAATCAAGAATTGTTGACTTTGGATACAGCTTACCTTAAAAACACCCTTCGATTAATCGTAAAATGCAAAACTGTGACAGAAATACAGGATGTTTCATTTAAAACGAGAAATATTTATATTGTGAATATCTAATATGGCACTCTGAATTATTGTGCAGACGGCACAGCATAGACATGCGTTCTTCCAATATTTATTTACCCCGATGCTTCTGACTAAACGTTTTCGCTGGTCACTCTGTATTAGGAGGCATGCCCCGGACCGTACAAAATGGGGCGTTTTGTGCATTTTAAGGAGTTCACCTTTTACTTTTATATGTTCCTTGCGATCTTGTGTATTTCATACACTGCACAGCACGCGCCTTGCACGATACACTTCTGTGCTGTTTTGCATTGTGTCTCATTACTTGGATGCTTAGGCCGTTTTGCGTCTGTCTAAGTCCTAAGACTTTTATTTTACTTTAAACAAATGTTTCAGCTATACCTAGAATACGGAGTAGACTTATTAGTTTGAACATTTTTTGTCAAAGTGATACATTTCCTTCTTTAGTACTTCCTACAATATTATTAGTGAAGATCCTTCTTCCGGATAATGTTTGCGTTACCTAAAGCGGAGCGGCAATTTGCTTCTTCCCGCTCGGACATCGTTTCCTTTCCGCAGCGGATTAATAATGCTCCAAAATACCGTAACTGAAACAACGACCCGTCTCTAGGCGGCGTCGCCGTGCAAGGCAGTCGATCGTATTTTACGGCCCCTGCAATCTGTAATGATCATTTATCACTTGGTGAAATGGTTAAGATGGATCGATTGTCTCTATTCTAAAGTGGCAGTCGCTCATCGTTCACATGTTTCTGCGTTTCTGATTCCTTTGCGGCTTCTCTTCCAACTTGATTTATGAAGGACGCACGATTTTTGATTGTCACTGGAGCYMCTTTTGTATGAGAGATTGTCGAAGACCGTCGGTAATGGATTACCTATACCTAGCGCGAAAGGGCTATGTTAATGAACGTCAAAGTTTATGGGAATTTCAATTTTGTCAAACCTGATAGTTTAAATATATGTGGAGATTTTCGATTTACTCAATATATATACATATTAAACTCCGTCGCATAAACCACATTTAAATTAGGATGTAGATTTGTTAAGTACCTATATGTTATATGTATACAGGTTGCTTCAAGAATGGTAATGAGCCTGGCAAGAATGAAAATGCAACAAAAAATGCATCTGTGGAGATAACATGCTTAATTGTTTTTCGTCTTAAAAAATGATGCCTAGACAGCTGTATCAATCTGTGAATTTTGACATAAATTTACTTACTTGCTGTAATTAAAATAAAACTGCAAAGGAATTATTACTTTCGAAGAACAACGTTAATGTAACAACTGTTCAAAATTTGCCCCGGCTGTTTTCTTATCAAACTTAAATTCTTGCCTGAAACGACCTTTTAACACGTATTAATATTTCCTAAATGTTGTACACAAAAATTGTTGTTTAATAAATTATAAGTTAAAAACTAAATTTAATAAACATGTTCTTTTACCATTCCCACAGAAAAAGTCTCCAGGATTAAGGTCCCGGCTTCTCGGTAACCAAAGCTTATTTGAACCTCTTCCTATGCATCGGTTAGGGAAAACCAAATCAAGATGATTTCGTACTATTCTGTGATTCCTCGGGTAACAATTTACAATTGAGGTAAGGTATGTGGTTCCAACAGTTACCAGAGTTATACTGGTTGCTTTTAAGACTACCCTTTGACTGATATAAAGGTGTGAGCTTGCTGGTCCAGACGGAAGCTTGAGTGTTCATAATTATGCTACTAAAGATGACAAATAGTGACACCTTTGGTGACACCCATCTTGATTAGTTAGTTGCGCTGTTATTTCGGTTCGTAAGACGGGAATATCAAATGAATAATTAACAAAGGTAGTCCTCACAAAGTATGAAACCGACTATAGGTGTATGTACTTACATGAAAGTGATAAAAAAGCAGAATAATACAGTCAACTGGAACCACTGTAAAGTAGGGCGGAAACTAGACTCGCCAGGTCAGATCAGGTCAGGTCAGGACACCCCCGATACATTAGGTATTAAAGGACAAACAGGCATTACTATGTTTTTCTTTTTAAGTAATACTAAACGTATCTTTATCGAATTACACAAAATAAATAAATAATGTTTTTGGAATAAATTTGTGGTTCGCTTAATCTTAAAATCTAAAGAAGCGTCTGAAAAGCCTTATCCCTTAGTACAACATATGTGCATGTAATTGTTATATTATGCATTAATTTGCTTCATAACTTTTTATACTGTCAAACTTTTAAGGAACGTATAGCAGGTTTGTCGGTTTACGGCTCCTTTATATGTATTTCCTGCTGTTGAATAATTCAGTCAATTGAAGATGTAGCTAAAGAAAACAAGTTTTTCTTTCTTTCCTTATATGTAAAGGTTTTACGGCTCTAAAAACCGTCATATTCGATATTCGCACAGAAGTATTTTATACTATGTATAGATTATACGATGTTTCGCATAGCCCCAAAACAATAACTGGATCGAAGCGATACCTATATTTCCTTTTGTATTACCTTTTTTTTAATACACGTTGCGTCTGCTTCCTTTGCATCCAGTTCTATATGGACTTTATTTTAAGATCAATGCTTCGAAATCTTTCACACCAAAACCTATTATTCTTACTTAATTTTCTTTTTCTAATTCATTTTCCCAGATAATATAATGAAATGCAACTAGAACACCAAACTTGTTCTGCTTACAGCATATTACTGTGATTATCATTTACTTATTTAATCAATCAGTTTGTTAAGACATGGATTGTTCTCATTATTTGAGGGAAATGAGCACAATGGCTTTTAAAAATAATCATTTAATGAAAGGTCTCACGGATAATTAATTGGGCGAAAAGTCGCAAGCTTTCGTCCTTAGAGAGTCTCATAATGAAACAGGTAATTAATAAAACAAATGGTAGCTGTTGGCGAGAACGTGCTTTGCATTGCTGGTGTCTCAGAGTGTTCCGTTTCCATAGCGATTAAGCTGTAATATGGCTATGCTACATCTACGGCGCTATGGTTTTAAAATAATTATTATAATTAATTGTTGTCTGTGTGACAGAAAGTATAACAATGATAACTAACTGCATGAATTTACTTTATTGTAAATCGTTACACTGATTATTTCTAAAACGTGTTGTTAGTTTCAAGAAACTACTTGGTTCAATTTTATATAATCATGTATGTATAAAGTGTGAATAATATGAGATTAACATGATAGGTCCTTTCTATATTATGCGTTTGAACAATTTGGTACAATCCGGAATAGCTTTTCCTCCTTTCGCCAACAGTTTTTTTAACTTTTTGAGCAGTAAACGCTGCACCGCAGGATGCCATTTAGTTTTTATCCTACAACTATCATACATTTACTCCTCACACACAGCAGGCAATATCATAACTATTTAATTCATCGCTATGAAGCTCTAGTTTACTTTTCTCATTCCAAATCACAAATAATTGTTTTCTTTTTGTTTTGTTTCAAATTGTTGGTACTACCCGTCCAACCTACATGTAAAGTTTTAGCTAAAGATTTAGCCATAAGGGCTATCGCGAAAGTGCCTTGCTGAATGTAACCGATAACATAATATCAGCTCTCAAGTCCGGTTAAATTTACTTGTTGGTTCTCCTTGACTTCTGTAGAGTGTTTGACACTAAACTGTGGTATTCTTTCTATCTTACATAATTGGGCCTTGAGATCATACACTTCGCGAATGTTTAGGAGCTTTTTTAATAATAGGAGTCAAATCGTTAAAATAAGCAACACATTTTTAGTCCCTCTCTTGTGTCTTGTGGAGTACCACAGGGAGCAATTCGGAGACCCTTGCTTTTCGTCTTGTATGTGTCAGTTTTTGTATCACTGGTGCAGTTTAGAGAATCTCCTTCTTCTAGGCGACACTCAGATACTTCATCGTTTTAATAAGAACTCCCTTGATTATATGTATGAAACATAAGCTCACAATTTATTTAATGACTTCTTCAGCGCATTCACTTACAATAAATCCTACTAAATCTAAAATGATTTTGTTTGGAGTGCCACCCATTTCCGCCCTGTGTGATGATATAATTGCTGATCTAAATATCAAAAGAGACCAGCCCATTCAGGGAAATTTGGGTTTGGTCGTGAATACGGATAACTGTACAAAGGATTACGATCTTCCAAGGTTCCAAGTCCCACCGCTAGATAGCGGCAACATACATGTGTAAGATTTTTACATTTTTGCTCTTTGTTTGTCATCTTGGTCAGAGTGTCACACACTTTAATGATCTGCAATTGAAGTATGTGACATGGAAATACGTAATATGAACTTTCAGTATGCTCTGAACAGTTGCAATACGGATAAGTTTAGGTGATCAATTTTTTAATTAAGTACTGTTTCACAAGTTTTATTTACCTTTTAAATGTTATTGAGGCTATCATAGTTTGAGTTTGGCTAAATTCGTTGTTTATCATTCGATTTGGTAAAATTTAAGGTCGCTTATAGCTTATAACAAACAAATGTACTGAGTACATAGCTTCTTAATTGTTATATGACGATAAACATTGTTATTATACGGTAATTTTACACTCATGACGGTAAACTGAATTGTTCGTATTTGTAGTTTTATAACTTGAAATGAAAATAAAACCTAACGTTTAGCCAATAAAAAGGAAATTGTGCCACATTGTCGCCACCTATCGGCAATCCGTAAAAGCTTGAATTCGCTGACAAAAACAGCGACGCTGCTGAATCGTTTGTTCGTCATCCTTAGTGGAAGGTATTCGTAGCCGTGGCATTTACTATATTTTATTATGATTAGTCAATGGTCGTGGATAACTAATTTTGTTTTAAACCGCACGTGAGCTCTATTAGACGTAGAGCTGGCTTGCTGGTTACGTAGGAGTCGTGGTGACTCGGTACAGTGTAAATTTTATCACTCAAGGTTCGATTGTTACCGACGGAGCGTGAGGCGGGCCGCCAAAAGGTACCCTGGAAGATTAACACGAGGGTATGAGGTTAAACATTAATTTTTTATTACACATATTTGATAAGATGCAGTGCTGAAAATTTGCAAAATTATCAGATATGGTACGAGTAAGTAGAGAAAAATTGTTAGAAGTCTAGGCGGAAGATAAAGAACCGTCAGAAGACGCTAATGTTACGAAACTTTGTGACTCAGTGCACTTCTGACAATTTCTACAATTAATCTATAATTTAATACTAGTTCACTTGGAAATGATCAGAAGGCTAATTGGAAGAATCAGGGAGATGTTACCGATACTTAAAGCGTCGGTGTCTTACTTGATTGATCAATTTTCCTCTTATTTCATATTGTATGTCACCGCGCGCACTTCTGATGATTTGCCAACATAATTTAGCATATTTTATCACATCATTGGACAAATGTTAGAAGTCAATTAAGAAGACATGTAATTTAATTATCGAAAAAAATGACAATTAATTTTATTTTAATCAGAACGACATTAATAATTTTAAATACTCGTCGAATATCTATATTATATTATGCTCGAATTTTCAGTATACCGTTAAAACTATACAATTCACTTTTCATTTACATTTCCAATTTGTCCTCTCTCAGGCAATGTCGCCGCTAGCTACTACAGGTATATGAACCCTTGTAAACATCTGCTCTATAGGTAATAATAATGATTGGTTGAGCCATTTCAAATCTAACAACAATATATAACACTCATCATTATCTAAACATGGGAACAAAATCTCTATGTGTGCAATACATACTATGGTTCTCTCTCTCTTTTTAGTTTTTCAGATTCTGTTTACAGTCCGTGTATAGATATCGCTCACAGCGTACAAAATGCTTGTTTAGGTCTTGTATTTGGTGTTTGTTACAAGCTTGGCGCAATGCCATGGCTAAATATGGCTGCAAGAAGACAATTCCACTCTGTTTGTTTGTTTCATACAATAATATTGAATAAATTTCCTAAATATTTATATAATAAAATTATCAATATTTGTAGAAAAGCTGCACTTGTAATTCCTGTACACAAACATGTATTTTTCAAACGATCTTTTTCTTATAATGTAACTAAATTGTTCAACTCCGTTTCTTCGGATCTAAAATAAAAAAAAATAGATATAATTTTAAAAGTACCTATAAAAACACCTTTTGTTTACTATCGCCTAATACTTCGTTCCAAATGTGTAATGATATTAATATTTTACTGCTATATGTGCTATATTTTTCTTTTATAATTTTCTCTTTTTTTAATCGTATCGCGAATTTTTTTTCGCTCCAGTGGAAGAGCAGGTACCGCCTTCTGGTTAGTAACTGAATAGAAAATTATTATTATTATTATTATTATTATTATTATTATTATTACTATGTCTTGTTCCCCGACTCAAACTTTACATATTCAACGACAATCACTGCTTTTGAATGTACCTTCTATCGACTTAGATTCAGAACTTTCACTGACTCCGACTAGCAAATTTCGCCGCTTGGAATGGTGTCGAGCCGGATTGAACTGGGACGTAGAGTGGGACTTCATCTGCATTAGCGATGAGTCTGGATTCTGCTAGGGTTCCATGAAGCGCATATACCTACATATCAGACGGTTTCGCGTTGAAAAGGAAAACATACAAATAATACCGCTGGCATCACAGTATGTAGTGCCCTATCTTGGATGTAGGTCCTTCCTGATGTTGAGAATTATGGCCGCTTTCTTTGGTCTACGCAGAGCCGAATTAGAAAATGAATTGCTAGATTTCTACCATTTGTGCTTGTTCATTCCTAAGAATTTTTTTTTGTGGTATAAAACATTTTTCCTTCTGGATGCTGCCTTACTTGCATGAGCCCCGGTATACGGAGTTATTTGGTGTCCAGCGCCATATAGTTTGCTTATTTAGACAGATAGGTATAGCAAATCGTATATTTGTAAATGATCCAAAATTATACCAGATAATGTAGAATGTCAAAATTTCGATAGTCAACTCTTTTTTTAAGGTACTTACACTTATCTATTTAGCTATGCAAATAAAATAGACGCTTACATAACAAAACTTTCCATAAAAGCCATTTAAACATGGTCAGTACAAAGCATTAAATTTATCAAGTAATAAAACAATAAAAAATAATTAATTATGTGTTCAAAGTGACCTTCGTTCTGCTTCAAACTTTGAGTGCACCCTTGAAGTTCTTCATATTAATTGGAGGTGTAAGATAAGTTAAAGGGAGAAAGCATGTCGCTGTAAGATCTGGAGATCTGGCAGGACACTTAGTTACTTCACTACGATTTTCGATCCATCTGTCAGCGTAACCTATACTTAAATAATCGGTTACAATAACTCCTGAGCTATGTGATGGTGCACTATCCTGTTGTTATATCACGTTGCGTCTAATGTTCAAGGCCACCCCTTCTAGGTAATCCGGTAGTTCATACCTCAAAAAATCTAGATAGATTTAGCCTGTGAGCACGGTATCGTGGGCCAACAATATGACCATTAGATAACAAACCCCATCCCAAACGTGTGAATTTCTCCAAGCCAGTCTGGAATATCTTGCGAGCAATAGTTGCAGTCATGGCTGTTAACTATTTCATTATTATAAAATCGACATCTCATCACGTTATGTTCTGTAAAAATCACTACGACCCGTGAAGAGATGACCATGCTACTAAATGAAGCAGTATTTAGTAATACATTGCCATAATAAAGACTAGTGTAAGTGCAATTTATTGTTGTTTTTCACCATCATTTCCACTGACTATCCTTCTGTTGTTTTGAAAACAACTATGCTCACGCAAATTTTTTGCTAATTTTGAGGTTCTTGCATTTTTCCGCCTTAAATTATAGTCGTATATAGTTTCTCTTCATTTGTGTAGTTGATGATATTTTTAATATGATTAAACACAAATTCGATGGGACACAATCATGAAATAAGCATTTAACGTAGCACTGGATTAATTTGGTGAGATTTGTCAAACTAAATGGTTTAGGACACTATTATTTTCTTACAAATAATTGACTTACGACCTCACCTAACCTTTATTCCTTTTTTATTTTTATTGACATGCTTATCATGTAAGTGCGTGTTTTTGCGTAGTCAAATGAAAAATCGTTTAAAATAGCAAAACATCCTATTTGACATACGTTATCATGCCGGTGATTTGAGGTCATCGTGTAGTAGCGTTTGTGGTACCATTTGCAAATATACAGGGTTTGTTATACTTATCTATTAAAATAAAGAAGATATGGGGCCTCCAACACCAAACTATATCACCCCGTGTAAGAACATACCAAACAATAGCTGTATTTATATTTCGGTTTTACTTTCATCGAAAAACCGGGGAGCAGCTCTATTATGATTCTAAAGCAGACGAATTTGATAATATATATCCTTTCTTAACACCATTGCAAGAGAACTGCGTAGTCTAAAGACGTCATACTAAATTGAATAAATAAAATAACAAAATCCAGCTAATGCCAAAATTTGATATGCTATGTCGTGATCGGTACACCTTCCACGTCAAGCGAAAGCGTAATCCTAAGTTGTTCGGGTGCGTGTTGTCTTGGCGGGGTACACTGTGTAAACAGTTCATTCCGTTTAATTAAAACCCTTCTTAGTCCCTCGATTTGAATGCTTCAGCGCCCGACAGACGAGTAGGTAGGATTAAAATCCAATACACGGATAGGAAATCCTTTCAGGAGAGTTTTATAATTGCCCGTGGAAGCGAATGGGGTTATGTAGATTTCCTCCGTCGTCGGCACTTTCATAAATATATAGGAAGCCGAAAACTGCTGATCTGCTTAATCCGAATGCAATCTAATTTGCATATAATGTGGGACGTTGAGTTAAAAGGTGCTAACTGTAGTCGTGTTGTAGCGTGATAACGTGGTAGTTCTAATCTCGGGACCAAGACTGGCTTTCTATGTCCAATAATACGTCTTGTCCCTAATCCGAGATATCTCATGCGTCCGACGTGACATCCCATTTAGATCAACCCTCATAATTCCGAACTGGCACGCTTGAGATCTTAATATATCGGGGCGGTTAAGCAGATTTTTGTGTACATCATCTAAAGGAATTTAATCGTCGATGCGAGTGCATCTTCGGTTACTAACAAAATTAAAAATTAATATTGGAAGCATAAACATCCCGCTTCTATAAGGGCGAATTTTAGATACAATTGGGTATTGGTATTTTAAACTTGCCGTTGCGTGGGCGCCGGCGAGATTTTATTGTAGCGATTTGAGGTTATCTTTGTGATGTGATGCCGGCTTCCCGTAGAGTGGATTGTAACGTGGTAAAATGAAATTGTTTTGTGGGCAAAAAGGTGATATCGGCTGCCACCTGAAATTTAATTTAAGGCGGCAGGATGCTTAATCGATTACTTCCTACCTTCCCTGCCTGTGCCACAATTTCCTTTGTTTCACATTTACTGATAAATTCTGAAGGGCGCTTCGCGTGAGCCGTTCACTAGCGAACGTGTGTCTTTGTTCCTATAATTTCGAGTAAATTAATAATTAAATATATGCATTCAACAATTTTACTATAGGAGGTATAGTGCAAGAATTTTCATTTATGGGTTTTAGTAATTATATCTTGTATACAATCATTACCTATGTTGTGCGAATACGGGCTCGAAAACTGCGGATCACAGACTTAACTTGTTTTAATTAAAACACTAGTATCAAATACAATAATTCTATACACAACTAGTTTAACACACTACTATATTAACACCACTAATTCACTAAACCACTACACTGTACACACTTGCACTTAAATCACCTGTTCACTAAGCCTTTTGCTCGTTCGATAATCGCTGTTCCAATTCACAACTTCCGCGCTTCTCTCCGTCGTGCTATTTATACCCCCAGCGAAATTCCAGAAGCGGCACCTACTAGACGCTTCGCGAAGGTACGATTGATAACATCCTCTGGAGTTTCGACATTCCTGCCATCTGTCTATAGCTAGGATCACGCTGAATAAAAACTGAGAGTGACATTTTAGTTTTTATTTTAATGAACTTATTTTTAAATCTGGGGGGGGGCGCTGATTGAATAATACAAAAAGTATTCCTATTTTAAATACTTTTCCTTTTATTTCTTAGAAATGTCCAGTTATCAACGCCAAACAATAAACAACCAAAGCAAAAAAAAACGCATTTGTCTGCTCCTCCGATCAACCGTGAAGCATTTTCATAAACATTTGCATCAAACTTTCTGGTAAATCTTTTTCGATTTTTGGTAACTGGGTTGTACCTACTTGATTTAAATTTAATTCAGGCATAGGGCGTTTCGTTTTCCTTAATGTTTACAAGCAAGTTAATCAGATGGCTAGCGGGTTCCCACAGTGCAGGCGCTGCACGCAAATTATGTAAGATTGTAAATTAAATACCTATGGGTAATAACTAAAATGGGTATATTAGATCATTAGATGTAATTGTAAATAAATGTTTTAATTTAATTGAATTTGATGTACCTAGTCATTTATGTAGGGAGGGCGGCGCCCCGCAGCCCTCCCTCACCAGCCGCCACTTATAATAATACTAAAAACACTTTCTTAAAGCAACCTTTTCTGCTTCACGTCATGACAACTAAGAATTTTTAAGATAATCTCTAAGGCAAGATAAGGAAAAAAAGACGGATTTACAATTAAATATGCTAACACAAATGCTCAATCAGCTCATTTCGTAATGCTATTTATATTATAGCTCGCTGAGTTATGCGATGAACATTGCAAACCTGTGTTGCTTTGGACATTTTTCTTACAAAGCTAGTTAAATGAATACCAAGAGCAATACCCAGAAACAGCTGTGGACTGAAAAAACCTCGAGGTCATGGTCGGTGCGTTGTCTCGCGAAACTGGAAGTGTTGGACCTAACGCAGATAGTGGACAACCCTACCTGGACCTATATCCCTACATTACGACAACAGTTCAAGAGTTATTACGATTTTCCATGGCGCTACCAATATTACCAGTGGCTATTAAACACGCTATACAACTACCAGAACCGATTATGTTTAACTTCTTTTACGTATGAGATCGTGGTTCTACAGAACAAGATTTACTAATTCGTAGAACATAAGAATATGCAGCACAGAAAATCTCCACATCCTGGTTATTATTGGTTGAGAATAATAAGACCTATGTTTTTCGGAGGTAATTGGCAATCACTTTATTTTAAGTTATATTAACTTACACTGTATATTTTTGATAAAATTGTCAACTCTTGCCATACTTTTGAATCAATCAATCAATCAGCAGGATGGTGCAACTCCTCACTGTATAGTGGAGACCCTAGCAATATTACGCAATCGCTTAATAGACAGAAATACAACAATTCTCTTTCAACCTGAATGTTGCGATTTGAATAACTAGGTACCTTCAGTACCACTATCAAATTGACACTTCGCGACCGTTCAGTTGATAGAATTCTCTGGAGAGTATAGAAATTTCCTGCCATCTGTCATCACTACTTACAGTGTCCAGCTACAGCGCATGTCTGCAACTCCTGTCTAGAGATGGCGATGCACGTAACAATATTTTAACTAGGAAACCCCATAACTTTACTGGACTAGTTCCAATATGCTACTGTCCGTGTCATAAATAAGATTTTTTTTTAAATTTTTTACAACATTACTGAAACAGTTACTAGGAATATTTAATGAGGAAGGCATGAACTACTTAAAAAACTGCATGCATGAGAACAATTAAGCATAATACATTAAGACTGGAAAAAACAGGACTATATACAAAATATATTCAGGCATGAAGTTATCACATTTCTACCTCGACTTCTACATTTCAGGAGAAATTATTAAACCACTTAAACGGTGCAAACTGCATTTTTATCAATGGACTTTAACTTTGTGCTACAAGTAGAAATACGACTTGTTTGTAGACGCTTCAAAGCTTTGCTATTCTTTACAGGAACGCCCTTTTATTTCAGTTCTGCGTATTAAAGTTAATAGGACATTTTAATAGATTAGGTATTTCGGGAATCTTTTTTACCCAAGTAAAGTATTGTCTAATTGCACTGTTTTAAATTTAAATTAGTTAGGAAGAGTAGGACAAAGCAATACTCGCTTGAGTTAGGCAGTTTTCGCATCAACACGTATTTAGGTTAGCCTATTACCGAAAAGAAAACCGCCCAGATACATCGTAAAAGTTTGTAAACCTATAGAAGCTACACTCTGAAAAACTGAAAATAACAAAGAAAATGTGGTATACATTTTGGCTTCTACATCGATCAGGTACAACAATCAACAATGTATTTAATGATCTTAAATAGCATATATTTATATTATATTTTCAGCATCGGTATATTTTGTAAAAGTATGTAAAATTATAAAATTTTGTGCTGGATTAAAATTAGCAATTGCAACAAGATTTTATTAAGTATTCATTTTGCCTACAACGAAAATTTCACATTAACATCGTCAAAGTTTGGAAATCTGTAGAACCTACACTTTGAAACACTAAAATTGCAAGAAAAAAATTAGTAATTACATATTTTAGCTCCTACAACATATAACGTACGACATTCGACAATCTATTTGATGATCGTAAATAGCATATATTTATATCAGATCTTCACCATCGGTGAATAGTGTAAAAGCGCATTTAAATTGCAAAATTTTGTGTTGCATTGAAATTAACGACTGCAAAAATATTTTATTAGTTCTTCATTTTGCCTGCAGCGCAAATAAGTTATTGGCGAATCTTCCGATATAATATCCTTTTTTTTAAGGTGGCGGCAGCCTAGCACTGCACACACTATCCACATTAAGTTTTATTAAATCACACAGAATCCAGCTGACACCTTTGTTCGACTAATAGGACAATAATGTTTGAATTACAGAACTGTGTTGCCGATTTAAGCAAATATGGCGTCCTCTGGATGTAAGAATATTTTCATGTTTTGAAAATAGCGCGAAGGGCGAGTAAATATAACTTTAAATTAACATTAACATTATCATCAAAAAGGATAAATTCCCGCTTAAAGCAGCCTCTTGCCACTGCATAATCGTGTGACGTCATTAATTTGTCATTATGTGTCAATTTCAACAATGGTGTTTTCAGGGTTAATGTAAAATATAACCATTCTTAACAGTAAAAAGATGTAATGATCAGCCAACGTATTGTAAAATAATTGCAAAAGACCTAGCCTGTTCCTAGAAGAGATGTCAAAAAGGCTCCGTAACTAGTATACGACTTTGTGCGTCATCAGTTTTGTGTACTGTTGACTCTAGACATTTTTAAAATTAACATTGTTTAATAAATATGCAAATGTAATGTACGGCAGTGATTCCATACCTATTTATATATGTATTGTTTTGCAGTTTTGAACTGGAAGTGTTTTTTTAATTCTTTGTATCTGGCGCAAAGTATCGATTTTGGAGCGTCTTATTTTCTTGGGCACAATAAACGAGGAATATGTCAAATCCTCAAACGGACCAATCGTCAAATCAGCGTGGAATTGTATGAAATAACACGGCAGGCGCTACGTTAGCGCCTACGAGTAAATTGACTGGTCTTTTTATGATCACCAGTTATAATGAACACAATTCTGGCAAAGATTCGAATCAGCTTAGAAGAAATTGTAAAGGAACTACAGTCAAAATATCAAGAAGTAGGACAACGAGAAGGAATCTTGTTACTCCTAAATTACCTAGAAAGAGAATGATCCTGTGGAGGAGAAGAAATAATGGCCGCTACATCGGACGTGATAAATGAGAAAATCACAGTTCACACGTATACGTTTCGTTAATAATGTGTTTTAGTGTTGCATCCTTGTGCTCGTGTTGTGGTTGTTATTGGTGTCATCCTTACAGTGAAGCAGTTCTGTGTATCTAGCCAAGTGTATACAGGAAGTTACAATATTGTGGTATAGAAACAGTCTACGCAGCACATTGGCTCATGAAACAGATATATGGGGAAACATTGTCCAGCAATAACACATAAACCAGGCAACATATGTGGAAGTTAGGCAGTAGCCTGAACAAGGTCTACGATCGAAATACAACTCAGAAAAATCCCAATGCTCATAAACAACTTGAACAAAAAAGACTTCAGTTGGAGAGAACAAATCTTAAGAGGCAACACAAGAAAGAAGGAGTAAAAGGAACCACTGCGATAGTGCTATAGTTTTGTCTAGAGACCAGGAAGCCATGGAAATAACGGCCTTAAATATTCTGTAATGTATAATATATAAAAAATGCATTATTCTAGAATATTCCCCTAGATCATCACCCCATCTAGAGCTTCAGCAAGCGATCGGACAAACAGATGAAATCACACAAAGAAACGTCAACATCATCATGAAAGAGAAACCTAAATAAGATACAGAGATCGAACAACTACATAAAATTGTAAGAGTTTAATTCACATTGTGTCCTAATATTGTGTACTTATGTTTACGTTACTATTATCATTGTTACGGTCACTATAGTGTTGCTTCATGTATATAGCTAAGTGTATACAAGAAATTACACAATAGTGGTGCATAAAATCCTGGAAGACGGAAGCTACCCTCGAAGCTCAGAAGAACTTCAACAATGCAGCCAAGCCAAACTGACATCAAACGCATCAAATACTAGGGACACATCTAAAGGAAAGAGGCAAACCACCCGGAAGACTTAGGAGCTAAGCGGAGACCAACGAAAAAGAGGAAGACCGTGCTTTACACGAAAAACAACAATAGAGAGGATAATTCAGAAACCAGAGAAAAACTAAAAATAAAGGCTAGAACAGTAATCACAAGGTACAAGAAATGAATCAAGCGACTCTGAAATGGACCAATGATGCCAACAGCACCAAGAAAACATTCAAAGAAAATGATTGTTACCTATATAACCTTCCCATTCAGTCCTTATATTCCCTTAACATGCGCTAGACAGTCGCACTACTAGCAATCAGCATGTAACCCTTCAACCCAGCGTAGAAGGCCGGCCCGCCGGTATATCCGGGAGTGGCAGGAATGCTGACCTTACGCTGGTTTAATCAATCAATCAATCAATCAACCAGTTATAATGAACAATGCTTGTTTTCGTAAATACGTCAATATATTTTTAGACTAAATGTGTATGATGTGGATAGGTCAAAATTTATGGAAAGTGCCCTTTGACCTAATAAAGAGGATCGATCTATGGTAGAAAGCATACCTATGTTATGGTATAAAGTAGATCGTGTATAAATATGATAATGTTATGTCTTACTTGTATATTCCAACCTACATTATAACAGTACATATTGTTAGAAATTTGGTTGCCAAGACTAATTATTTCTATATTTCGATAAAAACACGTACTTGCAACGTAGCAATGAGGTAATATACAGCGTTCAGTTCCTCGCCGCGCATTCCACTTATCACAGCTTGCTCTGCAAACGCTAAGCCGGGCTGATCCCAAAAACTCATGAAAGGAGTTTACAGGTGGACTTTGTAGTCTGCACCGTCTGTTAGCGCCGCAATTAAACTTGGAGATAAGCACTGCTCGAAACAATCTCAGCGTATCATTGCAAATTACAGTTCAACGCAGCAACTTCACACGGTCTTTACCACTGAGCTTTTCGAGGCGGCAACCATTCGTCTATGTTAAATGTGTTCCGACACGGCACGGATGGTAATGTGGCAATGCAAGGAATAATTTATAATGCAGATGTTAATTAGGGACCTCGAACAGGGAAACCGCCGCTAATAACAAGTGTGGCGAGAGTTCTTTGAATGATTCAAGTGTAATTGCCTTACAAACGTTCGCCTTTCCGTGAGAGCTGGGTGATGTGCAAAACAGACGTTTGCGTGTGGGGTTCCTAATGTGTTCCAAATCGAATGGAACCTACCACTATACTTGTACAAAAGCATAGTTGGGCAGTAACGACACTGTAATGAGTCCATTGTATAAGCAAGTAGCGATTGTTGGGTGATATTCTCCAACGTTTATAAAATATGTTACTACTGAAAACCTTATTATTGTGTAAAAGTGGCTTAACCCCAACAGTTAGCACTGTCTTTTTCATGCGCTTACAAAATGAGTTTCATTAGAACGCAATAGGTACTAGTCTTGTGACAGAGACCTAAAATGTAAGCTATCTATAGTATACGTAACTAATACCGAAAAATGTTAGGTGAAGTAGAAATGGAGCTACCGAGACCGTTACATGAACGAACTATGCACATGTTAATACGAATTGTTTATACGTACAAAGTGCTGGTCGATTTTTTTATTACGAGCCAGGAAGACTTATGGATGTTATATGCCACATCATAAATAATATGACAAACTAAATGCCATTGTTGCATTTGCCATTCCTACAATGAAGAAGGATATCCACTAAAAGAAAGACTAAAAAGAATACCTCTAGGTAGCCAAATCAAAACATATTCTTTGTTGTGGTTTTTTTGGTGACATTGTTTATTTGGTACAAGAAATTAGATACATTTTTGAGTAATTTAGGAAGGATCCCGAAATATGTTGGTAGTAGTCGGCCCTTATTGGGTCAGGAACACCATCCACAAAACCTAGAAAATAAAATGTCTGATCTAGGCAAACACATTTAAAGACCTTTTCTTCGAACTCGCTTATCTATCTCCTCCGTAAACTTATATAAATAATTAAATTAAATGCCCGTTGTACCTTAAGAAACTAGGAAGCAGCATTGAACGAAATGTACATATTCCAAAACGTAGTCGATGTTGCTCACACCATCTTACCCCTTGGCCGTTTTTATGAAGACGTAAATGCTTTGACTATCGATGTGCTTGACTTGACCACTTCACTAAATAGGTTTTCTATTGATTGCAACACTACTCTTTTTGAAAAAAAAAACTTAAAATTTTAAGCTGACGGAAGGGTAGTTAAACATTTTTACTGGATTGACATGGAAAAATTGGGACATACTACGTTCTATGAGAAATACAGAAAATCGTTTCACAATGCAAGCTCTGACGGTATTTTTGTTTAAATTGCCTACAGGAAATCGTAATTACTAATAGCGACCATTTCGCAATTAGAAAGAGAGTAAAGTGGTCTCGGAGTCAAGCTGTGATAGAGTCGTTTGAAAAAGACATTTTGCCTACGATTTTTGGTTTATCAACAATTAACCGTGAATGTTTGCTAAAAACCATACTACGGACGCTGTCGAACAATTATATAATGCTGATGGAAAACTTCTGTTAAATTGAGATGGAACATACGCGTGTAATAGAAATCTTTGTTGTGTAAACCTTTTACTATATGTACCACAAATGGTTTTTAGTAGATATTTTGGATCCTTATCTTGCAAAGCAAAATGATTCATGCACTATGGAACGCATAATTAATAACAATCTCGACCTACGTGCATTATTAAAACCAGGAGATATATTTGTTTGTATAGTGTATATTTGATTTCGTGACATAAAAAAACTTTTAGAGAATGAGGGGTTTGGCGAACCGATGCCGGCATTTAAAGAAAAACGAGCGTACTTACACACGGAAGAATCAAAATTCGGTGGGCTGTTGAAGCAGTTCATGGTATAATAAAAAAGGAAACACCAACTTCTCAGTAAGCAGCTAGACAACAAAATCCATCCGAAAGTAAGGAATTATTTTAGAATAACTGGTTTTCTCCAGAATTAATACGATAGGATCCTGGAGTCCGATAATTAATATAAAAATAAAATGTTAGCAAGAATGCAGTTGCAAATAAAAATATACAATAATACGTTGGCAGTAGAGGCAGAAGGAAAGGGCTGGCTAAAAAGAAAACCTATATTTTAAAAGATGTCTAGAAGGATAAAGATAAAAGATTTCCCTAAAATGATAGAAAATTACTAAAAAATACTTTACACCTGCCCTTATCAGCACTCGCAAGTCATCTCATATCTTTCAGAAATGATGAGATAACACAAATATTTAAAAAGTTCGGCTAATACAATACAATACAATGAAAATTTTACAAATGCTTTATAGAATATATTCCCCAAAGCAGTGGGTGTCTCAGCATTACACGCCACTATTATTGCCAGTGTGCAATTAGAAGACACATGAGGGTGCTGTTTCCATGCTGTTACTGTAGTTTACCATTTCAGCTATGGAAAATATCTGGCCAAATTAATTAGACCAGCGAAAATTTTAAGCAAACTATTTAACACCGATTAAACAAATGTTTTCATTGAAGAGGATAATGATGACGATGAAATATGTAACATCATTAGTTTTAAAACAACAATGATTTTCAATTCCGTGATGTAATCAATGAGCAATAACACTAACATGTATCTTCACAATAAAAATGATCAAAAAATTAAATATATTGGATGAGATTAATAGAATTAATCGCTTCTACCGTTTTACTTATATAGATACCCACAAAAGCGTAAGAAATCTTAATTTATACAAATGTACATAAAGATCACAAACTATTTAATAACAGTAGGTACCTTTTGAATAACTCTGGGATGTAGATATGTAAAGTAGGTGAACAGCGGTTTCTAAAAAATATGTTTTTCTTATTAACAGATCATTCGCAATTGTTTTTTTCGCGATTACTTGACATGTATGCCACAACTCGCATTTTAGTGACTATTCAGTTTTTATTTTTTCTTATTATAAGCTGCCCTTTCGGTTTTATTGAAACGAATATTTATTATACATCACAATATAAACATGTAACAGTAAAATTCCAGTGGTGGAGACTTCGCAAATTCGCTATTAAAAATGTTTAAAGACTAAAATAGTTTTTCTCCCCCTTAGAGACGCCACTAGTAGTTCTAAATTTTTGTATACGATCCCTCTATGACAGTTACTTCATATATCCCCCCCCCCAAGGGCTTAATACTTTACCACCAATATCTAGTGTTAGTGCCAACATATGACTGTAATAGGAAATAAATCCGTGCTGGGGCATGCACTTCATGCTTATCCAGAGGGGCCAAAAACGTTACTTATTTGAGGTTTTTGTCTAAGTATGTGCATCAATTACAATTGTTAAGCATTGTAAGCAAATGATATACCGATATCAGAAACAGATCTATGACAAATCAAACAACACTAACCCCAGTGTAGCTCAGCAGTACCTACTGACGTACGGAAGAACTATTGAAAGATGTTAGTTGACGCAATATTATATAACATGTACAGGTATAGTGATTGTTGGTTAACGAATGCAAACCCTGGGCTAGACGTGAATCTCCATGAAAAAACGTAGTACGTGTAACCTTATGTAAAGCTTAACTTTAAGCATAAAAGTCTTCGTTGATGCATAACTAATACATTCATACCACACCGTTTTTAAACGGAAGGGATCTCCTCTTGTCTCAGACATTTTTAAATAGCCATGTATAACTATAATCCAGAAAATCACTTGCTATTTAACGGAACAATTCAAATATGTTTATTTGCTCTTCGCTTTTTGGGCTCCGTCATCGTGGATCGGTAGATACTGCTTAAATTTTCAGAGCTGTTAAGTTAGACGTTCCTCCTGCGTTCACAAAAACTTGCGAAAATTGAGCCTAATTAGATTGCCCGCCAAGTAACAGCCATTCAGGGATATTGCCGCTTTGTCAGGCGCGAGGAGATGTAATCTCTCAAATATTGTTTTGGGGAGAACGACGAGAACAAGACAGCAACGTATGCGATTACATTGAGGTTTACTTGTCATTTTTGTGTAGACACCTTCAAGCGAGTACCGTATACAGAAAAACACCGATTTAATAGGTGCATCACACTCAACACTAATTAATTGCCATGTCATCGCATATCCAACACGTGTTGAAAGGGGATGCTTGCTTAATTTGAAATTACTGCTCTCGCCAGCTGAATGCAACATCCTGTCGCCGTGCTGTTCCGAACTCCCTGATTTGTGAAGCATATATTTTTTTACTGCGCTATAACGAAATTTATTTACGAGGATAATTTTCGAATTTGGATATTCCTAGGTTCGTTGTTGGGCTGTGCTAACGTCTTAACGAGATGTCAATCTCACTGAATGGCTTTCACTTGCCACAACATACTAAGTCACTAACGAGCAGCTGCATGTCTTCTTCGAAAACATAATCTAATAATAACCGCGGGCGTTCGACAAATCCCTATGCGTTGAACATCCGGATCGTTAGCAAAATTTGTTTTGAATAAGCACTCAGCTATGACTGATGGCAGTTCACATGTCCTTTTCTTTATAGAATTGTGAAAGAACTGAGGACCAGGACAGGCTATGATAGACTTCAAGTAGGGAACGTATCCACAGTTATTGCAAATTACTACATTTGATGGTTACTAAATAATGAGCAGCAATGGAAAATATATTTCATATAAAAATTGGAGAGATTTATAGAAAAACTTCAAACGGCGAGCTGATCCCTGGGCTACATTTACAAAATGTAAGTTACACGCAAAACAGTCTGTGTATTAAGGATTACTTGCATATCAATTTATTGTTTGGCAAGAAAGTATCTGTGGTCTTCACGCATAGAGAGCGTGGTAACTGTTGGATTCCATTCGATTTGATATGTCAAAAAATGTTTACTTTACGTTCACATTCCAAATAGCATTACATCGGACTTAACTGGGTTAATTTTTAGGTTGTATTTTTCAGAGAATTTCATTAGTCTCTCCAGTTATTTATTGACTGTTGCATTTGCTTAAGAAATATTCGGGAAAATATAAATAAACCTGAGTGTTATCTGCACTAGACTGATAACTACAGGAGACGAAAACTTTGCACATTTCGAATGAGTATAAGGTGAACAGAAGTGCATGCACCTAGGGTAGATAAGTTAAGAAGAAACCGCGAAACAGGTAGCTTAAGATTTAAAAAAAGCTTTATTTTAAGACAATTGTAACAGAGCAGTTTTTTACCATGACGAAGATATAACGTCATAAATTAATAGGACCATATGCATTTGTGGTATCATTCTAGTCCTTATTGTCTAAGGCATTCAACCATTATGTCATGTAACATAAAAACAATCAAAATGGGCACAACTGAACAAATTTTATGGTTATTTAGTAAATGCATAAGATGATATTTAAACAATTCCATATAAATATAAACAAGCAAAGTGGGATCAGTCAATTTACAATTTGACATACCTAATCGATATACAAGGCACCTCAAAGAAGTTGTTAGAGGTAGGAACGTGGGGTAAAACTGCTGGTACTTTATGTTATTTCCTATTGCAGCAAGCACTTGTTGAATTTATTACATTTTAGAATACATTTCCAAAACTAACAAAAACGTCGAAACAAAAACAAATTCCTTAGAAACTGAAAGAACTAAGAATGTCCGGATATTTTGTCTATTGTACTAAATTAAGTTTTTATAATTTTTGGAACCGTCTTCCTTAATTCAAGATGTTCAGCAAGTGCTCACTGCAGTTGGAAGGAACATGAGGTACCAGCAGGTTTAAAGTTACACAGCCGAACATTTTTTTTCATCAGTCACGCTTGAAAAAATTGCATTTGCTCCGCCTACTACATACATCACGAGTTAAGTAACTATTTTTTCAATTATGTCGATATAATTTAATTGTTTCAAATGGATAGTGGTTGAATTCCCTAAAGTGCAACTAAATTGCATTTAGACAGTAAAACAATCCAAACATCTATGAGTGGAAATGATAAGGTGACATAAACCGTATTCTTACAATTTTCAGCGAAAGTTGCCGTCAAAAGTAAAAGTATACAATGCAAAAGTTGTAGATAATAAAAAAAATCAATTTCTATCTAGATACCTTTTAACATAACCTTAAAGTTTCCGAGAAAAATGTGAAAAATCGACATTTTTTTTTGTTTTAGCGTTTTCTATTTTTAATTTCATTTTTAATCCAATTTTAATTAAACTTGGTCACAGTATAACTATCTGTAGCTGAAACAACTACTTTTTTTTCGGATTAAAGTCACACCGTTTCAGAAACATTCATGTTTTCAGGACCAAAACACTTTCTTTCAGACTAATTATACTAGAAAGAATTATCATACAGAGTTCTGCCGGTGTTGATTCCTTTAGTTGACATATACTTTGACACAACGCATCACATATATTGCGTGAATACAGTATAGCTTTTAAAAGTCATTTGAACTAAAGTTAAAAATGTATATTTTAATTATTTAACATATAATGATTGTAGGAACAAAAAAAAAGATAAATAATTTCCGTGACCGTGAAATTTTCATTGTCAAAGATTATTAAATATCTATAAGTTTAGACGAAAGGAGACAGTATTAATTGAAGTTAGATCTTGACTGCTCGAATTATTTCACCTAAATGGTCAGTCTTAGCCTGTTACCGTACTCTCTCTGGTCGCAGCCACCTTCATGACAAAAAAGGCATTAAATCACCATTAACACCTGCTGATGTTCAAACGCTTATTGAACATTACGACTTACTGCTTATTATATTCGAAATACTGCACCTAATTCCTATAATTTAATAATTTAGCAACACTTCTCTGTAAACTGCAAATTGTTGTATATCCTACGCTGAGCTTCTTAAGGTTACACATCAACATTCCCAATACTTTGGAAGCTTGTCTTCAACGATCGAAGGTTTCGCTGTCAGACGCAGGCCTCTACGCGGCGAACAATTATAAAGCTTGCCGGTGGCATGCATTGTCAACTTCCTTCGGTACTCCGTGTTTGAGGAGAAATTGGTTAATCTGCTACGCTCAGCACTAAGAAACTTGACATCAGTAGTTAACGTTACACATCTAGGTATTCATTTACAGCCCTCGGATTAGACGCGTTTCACATGATTATGTGAGCAAATTTAGTTTCCTATTTAATACATACGAGGTTAGCGGAAAATATTCAGTAGACTCTATAAATAAATCTTATTTTTCAAAATAATTCATATAAAAGGTATGCAGTATACATACCAACAATTTGCTTTGATTTGCCTTTAAAATTTATTCAGATGTGCAGGCTTCAACCTTGTTGTCGTCACATCAAAACGAAATAGTAAGCAATATAAAGTAAAGGGGTTGAATAGTACCTCCTAATTACACGATATCTTCCAGGAATCATTGGATCATTTGAAACCCTTTTAAACAATGTTTTATCTTGTAAGTGTAGAAGAGAACTCTTTTGAGCATAAACAATTTATTAGCATAAAGTGCACTTCTATTCTCTGGAGTTCGGTACCGGTCGCCGTAGTGAACATTTTTACATAGTTATTTTGTTATACGAACAATAAACAGCTGACAATGGTAGGTATACCTGGTGAATATAGCACGACCGTGTTGTCGTGGACTTGTGGTTGTTTAATATTGTGATTTTGTCAGACTTCACCGACACCCGATGCACTAAATAACAGAGTAAATCAAAGCAGAATGTTTGACTAACATAATAATTATTAAGCAAGTTGCATGTGCATTATGAGCAATAGGTAGTTATTTTCTTCTGTAATTAAAGTCAGCATTATACATAATAAGCACAGCAAACATATGGCAAGCGCTGCACCCCAGAGTAGATTAGGAATGTTTAAATATAGGTCAACTGCAGTTCACGCTGTTAGAATTAATTCCATATGAGATATTTATGTATTGTCCATGTGCGCCTGAACCCTTTTTACTGTTATTTTACTCTTTTATGATTTTTTAATCTGCTTATTTCTATTTTACCTATTCAGACGCGACAATAAATCACAAAATAAGTTAAACACAAGTAGCAGTAGTAAAATTTCATGCACTCAGAATATCAGTAGTACTCATCTTTTTTGACGTTCTGCCAGTCAAAAAAAAGATCCTCCTATAAAAAGAAGAACTTAACAAAGCCGAAAGAAAACAAAACATATAAGAGAAACAGCTTGGAACTGTGTACACTGCTAAAAATTGCTATTGCTTGCTCATGACGAGCGTAACATCGAACGACCATATTAAATTCTAAGACTTTAGTTCATGATGTGGTCTAGAGTTAAGTTCTTGCGTTTCCGTTACCTTTATTATTGTTGTCGTTACGTAAAGTAGTTCCGTGAAACCGGCCAAATATGCACAAGAAGTAAACAATTGTGATACAAAAAGTTCCTGGAAATGGAAACCGTCTTAGAAGCACACTGGCTCGCCGTGGAAGACAGTACCCAACAAAATACAGAAACCCTGCAAGAAAAATCACATTAGATGAGAAAATAATAGCTCAGAAGAAGGTTGGGGAAGAAACTGCTCAAGATCTGTGACCGAAATCCCTCTTAAACGACCTAGAACAAGAAAGCTTAGGAGAAAGAGAAGAAATCATAGCGGCAACAACAGAAGGATGTGTAAGAAACCACTATGATAGCGCGTTAATACTGTAGAGAAACTAGGAAGACCTGGAAACAAGCTCACCCACAGAATATCTGGACAACCATAACGAATCTCCAAGGTTATGCATACAGACGAGAAATATCCCTCGGGGCAACATCAGCACCTCTAAAGCTTTAGCAAACGAATTGATAAATACATAGGATATCACCCAAAGGAGGCTAAACTTAATCACGAAAGAGCAACTTAATAATAAACAGAAAGGTCTTGAACCTGTACACAACCTTATGCAGACATTCCAATATTCAGCTTTCCACAAGCGCTACGTTAGAGTCCACTGTGAAAGGCGTGTCACCCCTCCAACCCAACATAGACGGCTGGTCTGGCGGTATATATGAGATCAGCAGAAATGCGCACCATACGTTTATAAGATATTTGTAAGATTTGAACTAAGCGCGTTAACGTGCAGGATGTCCCATTTTCGTTGTAATTGTAACGTATCTCGGTAACTATTAATGCTAGAGGGTTGCGGTTTCGACATTACAGTATTACTTTTTTATTCTGAGTTCAGCTGTACCGTCACGATTTTTGTATCGTCTTTTGTTTTAAAGCCATAGCCAACTTTTCGAAAATGTAACATTTCTCCTGCTCTTAATTTCTTGCTTGTGTATGTAGATACAAAAAAAAACTGTAAAGACATTGTTGTAGATATTTTTATTCTGAATTTAGTGGCGTACTCAGAATTTGTTTAAGGGGTCACATTTTTGAGATATAACACAAACTTGCATTTTTTTAAATGGAAACCATAGTTGGCTTTGCTTTGGTTGAAAGGGCTAATTTTTTCTGATTAAAAAAATGTATACATTGTGAGGTTTATTTTTACTAATTTTGCGTTTACATCCAGGAGGCTATGGGATAAGAAAATACACGATATAATTTATATTATTAAGTAAAAAATTTTAATCCTTTAAAATAATATATGCATATTTGAATACATGAATACATACATAAGACTCCTAAGAGCGCTCATGCATTTTTTTTTCGATAATCTAGGAGGCCGCCTAACTATAATGAAAGTGATTGTTTATTTGGAGATAAGTACCTATGCATTGTTTATCATCAAATATTTACATCCACTTTGACGTAAAACGTAAAATCTCATTAAATTATTACAAAAATTGGAATCATACCAAAATTAGAAAAGATGAACCTAACAATGTATACATTTACTTAATCAGAAAAAAATAGTTTTTTTCAACCATAGAAAGCCAACTGTGGTTTCCATTTAAAAATTGCAAGTTGTGTTATATCTAAAGAATGTGACCCCTTAAAAAATTCTCAGTACGCCACTGAATTCAGAATAAATATATCTATAAAAATGTCTTTACTGTTTTTTGTGTCTACATAGCCAATCGAGATATTGAGAACTGAAGAAATGTTACATTTTCCAAAAGTTGGCTATGGCTTTAAAACAAAAGATGATACAAAAATGGCGGCGGTACAGMTGAATTCAGAACAAAAAAAAAACAACCAAAATGGGACATCTGTATATAATTTTAATCCAAAGTTATAGCCTTTTCTATGATCTTTATACGATAAATTTATAAAATCTTTAAGGGCATTTTAGTTAAGTACGTAGGTATGCCAAGATGATGAAATACAAATCCTGTAAACAATACAAATGTACTACACATAACATAAGCTAGACAGCAAGCATACAATCATCGCATCTTCAGCGTGCTGGAAAAAATAATCCAGGCGTAATATGTTACTGCGCCGAGACTCTTTTGTATAGCTGTGACAAATTCAGTGCAGTTAAAAGTGTCGTATTTAGAAAAAAAAAGGAGTTCGTTCTTTAGCTGCATAAAGAAATCCTGTACGCCATTGAAACTTATGATAAATATTCCGCTGGATGAAAAGCGTATGCAGACGAATATATTTCTCGATTTCAAAAGGCACTACATGTAAAAAACGGGCGAGATATTCGCAGCCACCCTTTTCATAACGTGCCTCGCGGCCTGACGCACGCCATTTAATTTGCTTTTAGCTGTTATATGTTACGTTTTATCAGATGCATTTTACTTTATTTGCATCATTTTTTAAGTACCAGAGCGGGCATGACAGCGGGAGCATTCAACGGGAGAGCACTTTACAATCTCATTACGTAGTCATACTGGACGACACCTTTACATTTATCGTAATATATATATTTTGTAATTATTTCCATATTTCATAGACTGCTTAATTGTGATTGTTTCGGTTTAATCATTTCTTCACGACCAAATACATATATATTTATATACAATTATTGTATTTTTTATACAATTTAGCACAGCGAAAACCTTCCATACCTTTCAGTTTAGAAGCAATTTTTTTTAATATTTTGCAACCGTCATTTTTCCATAATGTTGGATAGTTCTTGTTTCATTTGATAGCCAATTTGTGGTGAATAGCAACAAAGTTTCTGAGGAACTCAAAAATATAAAAATAAGCCGTTTGATTAGAAAATCTCTGAAAATTATCACAACAGAATCTGTTGTAGTACAGATTGGCAGATGGATCTGTAACAACGAAAGGAATGTTGAGAAAGAACCGATATTGCTATAGGTTTAACTACATATAAAGAAAATAATGCTGTACATGGAGTAACCTTAATTTGAAAATCAATTTTTTACAATCACAAATAGCATTTAAGCTTGACCGTGGATTATACTGTCTTTCTTCTGTTTTAATTTAACAACTTTTTTTGTTTGCGGATTGAGATAATTCAGTTACGGTGTGCTGTTATATGTGCTGTCAGTCAATACATTTACTCGCGGAAAGACACTCCATAGCCAAAGAAGAAAAGCAATAGCAATTGTTTAAAGGTAGATCATAATATTATAGTTTATGAGAACAAATAAAATGAAAGATGCTTTTAGCCTGCCGCAATGGTAAAATTCACAATCAAAGTGGTAGTAACATTAGCTGCACTACACAAAGCTTCCACAGTGCAAGGGAGGTAGACTATGAGGTTACCACACGCCTACTATACCAATAACTATTGTTATTTCTTACCTTTGAAAGAAAAATAGGACCGTAAATTGTTGGAAAATCTTTATAAAGCCATCAATTTCGTGACTGTAACTTGATCTGCTACCTTCAGTACTATCGTGCTCACTGATGTTCAGTGATCGCCGTGCATATTCTAGCTTGACAGCAGTTATAAAAAGGCGGCACAAAGAATTCAGAAATCAACGCCGCTCGCGTTGCATGAATCATTCATAGAAACGCTGTATTACCTCGCACTGTACAGTGGAAGCCCTGAGTTATAACATAAATACTTCGTTGATCGCGTAATTAGCAGATATGCAACAGTTTACTTTACACCCAGATCTTTGTGACTTAACTCCGTAAGACTTCTTATAACCATATATTAAGAACTCTATATTTAGATCGGTGGAAATAGACATATTAGGTTGATAAATTAAAAAAAAATCAAAATATCTTCCTACAGTTTTCATAGCTTAATTTTGTTAGTGCTTTTATATTTTGCATCTTTTTTTGCAATAAACTTTATGCTCTTATTTTTACCACAGTCTATTCACAAATAAAACAACAAACTTTCGCTTTCGTTTGAATTGTCCATCATGATTAGAATTTACACGGCTTTAGGAAAGCGGATAAACAGTTATCTTCACACTGCTAAGCCACTGTTATATTGAGAAAAACCAAGTGTGAAGATAAGACAATAGCGACTCGGCCATTTGTGATTGGCCGTTCCGAGATCCGAAGGTTTTTCAAGCAGTACCTTCAAGTCTTGACAAGATTTTCAATCGATAATATTATCGACCTTTGTTGGCATATTTTTATTTGCAGATTTCTTGTTTTTTAAATGTTATCTAAATTTCATGTTGCTGGTCACCCCTAACTTATACCTAATTTTTATACAAATAACTTCTGTTTTAAATGGATGTTATTTTTTTTCGTTTTGCGTGCATCCCAAAAGTTTGCAAATGCCAATATCTACTTACAATTATATTTCCGGCTATTCGTCCATTTTCAAAGTGTTTGTAATATTTGATAGACATAAACAAAAACCGAATGTATTATTATCAATTGAAAAACGTTCCCGATTTCAAAGAATTTAGCAAATTGGAAATGTAATGTTCTAAGTATTTATATTCATAACATTGGCATCTTTTTGTGGGAATATAAACTCATAAATAAATTAAACAATGTTTATTTATATGTACACAAATTGCGTGCAATTTGGCAGTTTGCAAAATAAAATAAGTGTTTTTGCATATTTTAGGTAAATTCTAACACTTGCAAATTAGGTTTTTTACAAATAAACATGATTTGTCCTTCAGTATCAAAATGTTGAACATTGGCAACCAACCTGTAGTAGAACCACCGTCTTATCATTATGCACCCCTGGAATAATAAGCAATGCAAAATTCACGAAAAAAACTTAATTTTTTACTGCTGGCGAAGGTTGGAGAGAATAAGCTCCGTTTTGAATGATTTCCAAATGTAGTTCTGTGGTATTCCCCGACTTTTAAAAGGCTTCACTATTGATCTGCTGGAAGGAATCAAAATTAGTAATGAAAAGAGATTAGCAAACAACTTCCTCTCATGCTGGTTATTGTTCTGTGTGCTGAAGTTTTCTGGTCTCTTCGAACTAAATGCAAAGCTCTAATACCTGCTAGCGGGAGTGTAATCCGCGTTAGTTCGACTACGGTCGAATGCGGTGGCTAAAGCGCTGAGCAATCCGTCAATCTGGAAGCTAATTTCTCAGCGCACCTGTTAATTGAATTCGCTTATTAGTTTCGTGATATAATAACACCTCCGGCGAATAAAATGTATCCTGGCGTTTTGCGCCTGGTCACTTCCAATTTCGGGACGGCCACGATTAAACAGGAATTTCATCGAGTATACATTCAGAATGGACCGAGGGGTATGTAATTAACTTGACCGAAACGTTTATCGATGCGGTAAAAATTAATGGTATGGCAACGTAAAAATAATAGTGGCTAAGTAGGTGTGGCTAGAGGCAAGGAATGTAATTGATTTTGACTTAAATTATGCAACGAGAACACCGTATGCATTTGAACAACTTATTTTTGACGGATATAAAGGAAATAATTCATGCAATATTCTACGGCTTTCAGTTTGCTAGGAAGTTGTATGCTGAACAGATATTTTGTAAAAATTGTTAAGTAGCAATATAGAAAGCAAAAAGTTCTATTATACATAAACTAAAATTTGTATTTTAAATCACTCTTAATTTTACTTGCTGACTTTAAACAAACAGGAAATTTGCAGTTAGCCAACTTATTGTGCATCTGAAGATAATAATAATCAATAAACCGAATACTTTTTGTACATCACTATATTGAACAGTTTGTTAACAAGGTGGTTTTCGTTTCTGCTTTGTTTCAAACTATTTACTAAATAATTAGTCAATCGCTTTGACCCAACATTCATTCTTAACAAGGTGCAAAAACCGTCCTGAAGCGTAAACTCCTAACGCTAGTAAACCTTTTGTTTGCCTTTTTTGGTGTGCTATAATTTAGCAAGCAAAAGCGCAGAACCCATATCGGAATTTCTTTTTGCGCATTTTCTACGTGTTTTTCTGATTTTACGCTTTATTTTATTTCTAAATGTTCCATTAGATTTATTTTTTTTACATTTCGTCTCCCAATGTAAAACCCTTGTGTTATTTCCATCCAAACAATGACTGTCTTTTATGCAATGATTATCAAAACCCCTTGAACTTTCTTTCAAGTTAATTTTTGCGATATGTCATTAACATGCAACAGTTGCTTGCTTATTAAATAGAACGAGTACCGTCAATTTCATTAAACTTGCAATTTTATACTTTTTCTTAAGAACCGTGCGGGATCGCAAACTATAGGGATCAGTCGGTTATGTCTAAAAATCATAGCTATATAGAACATAATATTAGCATTTTTTAAACATTTTTTTCGCATTAATGTTACATAGTGCACGATATATAGGGATGTGATGCCATGCAAGATACAAAAAGATAAAATAAAGTATACTGAAAACAAAAATCACTTGAGTTGATTTTCCAGAAAGCTGCACCTTATTGTTTCTTAGAATCCAGTCTTTGTGTATGCAGTTCACTTAAGCTTACAGAAACGCATTGCAGCAGAATGTTGGTCAATAGACGTCGGTTGAAGCGTTACAATTGTTCCTCCCCATAGTAACGGTACTGCATATAGTCGAGCTCCTCAATGCGGGTCCCTGGCCAAACAGAAGATGAAACCCTAGCGCAGTAGGTTAAATACACATCCCACAGTCGAATACCCCAGACTCATCTGCATGATGCGCCCGCGGCCTGCATCCGTGATGTCTCTATTTGTTGAGCATAAATTATTAGGCGTCAACTTGTCCATGGTTGAGCAACCGCTACCGCGTGCTATTGGTCTTAATATCGCATTAACCATAGTTCGATTATCTCCGATGAGCTCATTACATTCTGTACCTATATTCCCGTGTTAGTGGATATTGCGATTATGTATTATTCAATTACTAATTGACTGTTAACGATGTTTCTTCATGAAGCCAGTTATGGAATGAAAGGAAGATTACAATTCCATTTTTCGTGGGTGATACCTATATTCCATTCCATTTGAATGCAAGCGTGTTATATTGGAGCTCCGAACGCATTAACAGCCTTTTTATTTAAAAGCAATATGTTAGACGCTGTAGTGGAAGACATATTGTAATGGGTGTTCATAAGAAAACTGGTTAAGCAAGCCAGAATTTTCTGTTTCCAATGCAAATGCAGCACATGTCGTGTAAATTAGTTCGTAGGATTTAATATACATTTGACGTTTAGCTCGCTTACAATATTTGTTGTTTACTATTAATGAAAGTACACAGTCAAAAATCTTTGCGATATTTTACAAAAAACCAGTGGTTAATAATAAGCTACCCTTTGATAATGCTATATTAAATCCTTAAAAACAGTATTCCACAATTAAGCATCGCCCATTTCATTGTTATCTGGACATGATTTTAGTTGTTTTCGGTTTCACTATAAACATAGTATTAAAAAGAAATTATTATGGCAACGTTCTTTCAACTGCTACACTGAGTCTTACTTACGAGACGAGGTTGTACTGTAATTAAACGATTAAACGAACTTGAACTTACCTAAGTGAAGTTTAATCCTAAATAGGTAAGTTCGTTTAATTGTTTAATTTTTGTACAAAGCAAGTTGCGTGATTGAAGTATATGGGTTATCCATAACGCAAATCAATGCTTGAAGAGCGTGACTCCTTTTTCTAGCAGATTTGGGACTTCCGGACCTTGGGATATCTTTTATGTATCCAGTTTTTAATTAGTTGTACACTGTGGTTTGGAAAATAGGTTTTTTCTGAATGAACGTTGTTAAATAAATCTGAAACATTTTCGTATCAACCATGGCAGTAGATAGCGAGGTAAACACACGATCGTTTGGTAACTGTATGCAACTGCGGCCCAGATTCGTAGTCAGTGTGGGAGAGAGAGGTCTAGTAAGAGATGCAATGTAGTGGTAAAAATGCTCGCCAGTGGCATGCATAACCATACATTCGGTTTGGTATTTGTGTGAAGTTTTTTGAAATAACAAAAATGTGAAAGTATTGTGTGGTGCCGAACTGTAACAGTAATTCTTCCGATAGTGCTTTGTATGCAAAAACAAATTTTAAATCGTCGAAAGGGATAATCTTTATCGAACAAATGTTTCTGATACAGCAAGTCCTTCATCTACACTTACTATTTTAAAATCCAGAACACGGCTAAATCATCCAAATCAGATCATTTCACATTTTAAAAAAATAAAAAATATTTTAGTCAAACATATTCACAGTGTTGTTTTTGACAATGTAGTATATGAATTGTTTTCAAACACATATTCTAGTTCGTTTCMTTGTAAAGAACACGAAGCTGAAATACTTTCAAAATGTTGTTTATTGTTATATTATAATGATGAGAATTAAGTAGTACTATAATAAGCGCAAGGACAGATACTGATAAATCAAGTGCAAGAAAGAAGAAGGAATCTAATTTCATTTTTTTTTTAATTTTTAGATCTCCTTGTATGTGTATTTTGAATAACGTTAACTGCAGAAGCACCACTTTTATTTCCTAACACTCTTATTTGATACACTTCTGAAGTTTAGTGTGCAATAAATATTACTCTCATAATATAAAAAATATATAGAATAGTTGTATTTCTTTACTTAATTTTACTCTCACATCCAACGGATGGGAAGAATTGTATCGCGAAATAAATTTAAAAATTTATTTATTTGCTCAATCGCTTTGGTATGCTCGAAAACGTCCAAAAACAAAATTTGAGCAAAAATTTCGTGTTTTTATGTCTGTCTTTGTGTGGACGCCATAACTTTCGAAAGACTTAACATATGAACTTGAAATTTGGCATACATATAAATCTCAATTACCCAAAGCAACATGTTGTTTTTGGGATGAGTAGGGTATAGGGCCTCCTTCCCTAAAATAGCGGGGTAACTACCCTTTTTGCAAACTTTTATTTTTTGCCTTTTAGTATGTGATTAGTAGTATAATTGCGAGTATCACTAGTCCCTATAAATTATCGGTGCAGCAAATTGCTTAGAAGAAAAAAACGGCCATTTAAAAAAACCTGTTTTCCCAAATATCTCGGAAAATACTTAATATATTCAAAAATGAAATTGCCATCAGATAGGAATTCTCATAAAAAGTGTTTAAAAATTGATCCAAAATTTGGACATTTTTGAAATATTTCAAAAAAAATGAATTTTGAACCTTGTTCACACAACTTTTTTTTTTAATTTTGCTGTTAATAGAAAATTAAATTTCTGATCGAAAGGCACTCTTGCAATTGTTTTGTTTAGTTAATAATTTTCGAGTTAATTAGAAAAAAACCGATTTTACAAATTTATGAATTTTGCTAATATCACGAGAACCGTTTGTCGTAAAAGAAAATGTCTAGAGATATAAAATGCTTAAAATCTCATTATTGATGGTATAATATTAGAAATAAAAGCATAAATTTCATTTCGACAACTTGATCTGGAAGTATTGATCCAATTTACAGCTGATTTTCATTATCTAACGCAAATCTGTCTTAAAATTGTTGCACAAGTAGCAACACAATCTTATCATATCCACACTTTTTGAAAGATAAATGAACCATCGTTATTCGCTTAGGTAATTTTGGGAATCAAATTGATATTATCAAGCAGAGTGCGCTGTAAATTAGCCTTATGCAAAGCGGAGTGATTTCCACTATGCTCTATTTCTCTCTAACGTGACTGGCTACGGAATCGACCCACTCCTGACGGCGTCGTGCGTGTACCTCTCTATCTACTGCCGTGGTATCAAACCTACCATCATTAGGACTTCAATTTCACTTTTAACTTATTGAAAGGAATTACTGGCACGAAAAAAAAGATGAAAAAAGACAAATATAAAAATGTGCAAACCTTATTTGATAATGCATTTAGTCATTTATTTGAAAACATTATTTTTCACAAAAATGTTATTAAATCGTTCAAAATAAATATTAGGTTATTACAAGGACAAAACGGTAAAACTTGTGTTTTAATGTTTTAGGTGCCAGTAAGTGAAGTGTAGTGTTTTGATATTTCACTACCAGTGGGTAAATAAAGGAAGTTATTTCAGGAATTCACATTTTTGGAACCCATATACGTAACAATATGTCTGATATGTGTACCCTCAAGAAAGTGCATTTGAAATGGGTTATATGAATTTTGAATATGTTCTTCATTAAGTTTTAAGCACAAGATTAGCCTGGCCCACTTTATTTAAGGAGGTTCTAGATATTAATGAAATGAATACTTCAGCGCGTTGAAAATAGACAACTACATACATATAACAAACTGTACTAGTTTCTAAATACGACAAATTTGGTTTGGTGTTGGCCAAATTTACATTTCTGGCAAAACGTTAATTAATTGCAAACGGCACAAAGATTCAAAACTTTGCGCATGCCATAATGGCCACATATTTACCGCGCTTAACATATAATACAGGTACTGTTTATGTCCATAATTTTTTGTAGAATTTATGTTATCGGAATTTGCACGTTCCTTTTCATTATGCCTTAGTGCTTTAATTACTTTCAATGCGGCCGAGACATTTTGCGGTCTGCTTTCTGTTGCAATATCGGTAGGATTTGCATTGTTAAGCAGCTATTTAAGCACGGAATTAATCGTTCGAAATTTAACTAAGTGGCCAGATTTACGGCTCTGCCAGAAAAAGTTTTCAGCAGATAATAAGTTTTCTCGTTTTTAAGTGTTTTCGCTGGGGATGGCGGGCCGCTATCGCGTTAAATGCCGTCGCAGGGAAAGATTGGAAGATACGCCAGACCATGCTGCCACCCTGATTGGAGAGGGTAATTAAATGTTCGACGATTTTCGCGAACATCGTCCTGCCTTGCTCTCGTGGGACTGGAATGCGCCAAGGTATCGGCAATACACACGAAAGTTTTGCTCACCGTATGTAATTTAATAAATAGTATTCCTGGAATAGGGGATAAAATTTTCTTATAAGTTGTTTGGTTCTAGGTATTTACTATTATCTTTAGGATTACGAAGCTTCTTCACCTAAAAGGCACAAGGAAAGAACCATATATTTTGTCACTCCGTTTTCAAGTTGAGTAAACACAATTGACTATTTTCGAAATTTCTGAAAATATTTTTTTCATTTTATTTACGCATATCATATTTGCCAGATGCAACAATAGCGTTTTTGGAGTTAATATACATTTAATGCGTCCTACCAGTCTCAAAATGGAATGAACACCCAGCACATTGTAGATAAATGCAAAAGGTGCAAGCCTGATGCTAAAAATGATGTGACTTTGTGCGTCACACCCCTTGCTTTTGGACATTTTTCAAATAAGCATTGCTTAATAAATGCATAAGAACAATCAACATACTTATTTATGTATGCACTGCTTTCTATTGTTTTGAAGTGGAGGTGATTTTTTATAAATGCATATTCTAAATTATAATGTTCAAAATTAAATAAATTCTGAAATGTTATCTAGTCAAGTGGTTTAAATAAACTTCATTTGCTTTAAAAATCATAACTATAATAATAATAATAATAATAATGATAATAATAATGATGTTAATAATATTGATAATAATAATAATAATAATAATAAGCCGCATTGCACTAGCTTTATGAAAACAACGTAGGTTGGTACGGTCTGTAGATACAGAGACTTACATTACCATTGGCTCGGTCATTTGGGTCCGTTAAGTTAGCTCCGCCATGTTGAGCAATTTTTTTGAAAACATTGCTCCAGAATGCCCTGAGTTAGCTCCAGCTAGCTCCACTAAAGAGAAAGCTAGCTCCACCTTACTTGAGTAGTTATAAGCTCTTCATTGTGGGGGGTGCTAACTTAACGTTATCCTCGCCATGGCCTCAAATCTGTTTCAAAACCTAGCTCCAGCTTGCCCAGAGCTAGCTCCAGCTAGCTCCACTAAAGAGAAAGCTAGCTCCACCTTACTTGAGTAGTTATAAGCTCATCATTTCGGGGAGTGCTAACTTAACGTTATCCTCCCCATGGCCTCAAATCTGTTTCAAAACCTAGCTCCGGCTTGCCCAGAGCTAGCTCCAGCTAGCTCCACTAATGAGAAAGCTAGCTCCACCTTACTTGAGTAGTTATAAGCTCATCATTTCGGGGAGTGCTAATTTAACGTTATCCTCGCCATGGCCTCAAATCTGTTTCAAAACCTAGCTCTAGCTTGCCCAGAGCTAGCTCCAGCTAGCTCCACTAAAGAGAAAGCTAGCTCCGCCTTACTTGAGTAGTTATAAGCTCATCATTTCGGATAGTGCTAATTTAACGTTATCCTCGCCATGGCCTCAAATCTGTTTCAAAACCTAGCTCTAGCTTGCCCAGAGCTAGCTCCAGCTAGTTCCACTGAAGAGAAAGCTAGCTCCACCTAACTTGAGTAGTTATAAGCTCATCATTTCGGGGAGTGCTAACTTAACGTTATCCTCCCCATGGCCTCAAATCTGTTTCAAAACCTAGCTCCGGCTTGCCCAGAGCTAGCTCCAGCTAGCTCCACTAAAGAGAAAGCTAGCTCCACCTTACTTGAGTAGTTATAAGCTCATCATTTCGGGGAGTGCTAATTTAACGTTATCCTCGAGATGGCCTCAAATCTGTTTCAAAACCTAGCTCCAGCTTGCCCAGAGCTAGCTCCAGCTAGCTCCACTAAAGAGAAAGCTAGCTCCATCTTACTTGAGTAGTTATAAGCTCATCATTTCGGATAGTGCTAATTTAACGTTTTCCTCGCCATGGCCTCAAATCTGTTTCAAAACCTAGCTCTAGCTTGCCCAGAGCTAGCTCCAGCTAGTTCCACTGAAGAGAAAGCTAGCTCCACCTAACTTGAGTAGTTATAAGCTCATCATTTCGGGGAGTGCTAACTTAACGTTATCCTCCCCATGGCCTCAAATCTGTTTCAAAACCTAGCTCCGGCTTGCCCAGAGCTAGCTCCACTAAAGAGAAAGCTAGCTCCACCTTACTTGAGTAGTTATAAGCTCATCATTTCGGGGAGTGCTAATTTAACGTTATCCTCGCCATGGCCTCAAATCTGTTTCAAAACCTAGCTCTAGCTTGCCCAGAGCTAGCTCCAACTAGCTCCACTAAAGAGAAAGCTAGCTCCACCTTACTTGAGTAGTTATAAGCTCATCATTTCGGATAGTGCTAATTTAACGTTATCCTCGCCATGGCCTCAAATCTGTTTCAAAACCTAGCTCTAGCTTGCCCAGAGCTAGCTCCAGCTAGCTCCACTAAAGAGAAAGCTAGCTCCACCTTACTTGAGTAGTTATAAGCTCTTCATTGCGGGGGGTGCTAACTTAACGTTATCCTCGCCATGGCCTCAAATCTGTTTCAAAACCTAGCTCCAGCTTGCCCAGAGCTAGCTCCAGCTAGCTCCACTAAAGAGAAAGCTAGCTCCACCTTACTTGAGTAGTTATAAGCTCATCATTTCGGATAGTGCTAATTTAACGTTATCCTCGCCATGGCCTCAAATCTGTTTCAAAACCTAGCTCCAGCTAGTATTTAGTAGTATTTGGGATAGGTGTGTCCGCGTGAAGCTTACGGGTGTATAAAAGGTACAGCCGTCAAGGATTCGTTTTTCTTCTTTCATAATTTTATATTTGACGGGCTCTTCTGGATTACTCCCGGTCATAAGCGTTATTATCATCAGACAACTTTATGCCCAAAAAACTCACGTTTCGCAGTTACAACTGCATTGGAACTCTTTCTAGTCTATGCCCACGATATTATTCTACACAAGACTACGCTTGTTTCCTTTCTCGGTCTTAGTGTTCCAAAACATGCGCATATAATCAAAAAAATATGGTGTTTTCCATTCAAATCATTTTTGAACAACACACAGCGCACTAGAATCAAACTTTTTAGCTTTTTATAAGTATAGTGTAAAGGTTTTCCTAAATGGTAGATGCGTAAACTGCTCCAATAATTCCACTTTACCCTTCATTAAAATATAAATTATCTTTCCATATGCATGCTTTGGACTGAAAAATGAAATAATATATTCCACTATAATTTAAATTTTTACCCCGCACCGGTATTATAGTTTAGGGGGTTTGTAGACAAGGTTAGCACGTCAGAAAGGTACACACCCTCCACCTTATTTGATTTATTCTTCTGCAACTACAAGTTTATTACAAGCTAGCACCAGGCTAATGTAAACTTCAGCAATATGATTGAGACTGTCATCCAACTAAGTGCTGAATCCACTCATTTCTATTTACAGACCACAAACCAACATAGCAGTCAATTAATGATTTAGGTCATGAAGTGATACCTTAATGATTCAAGTAAAAAGTATAGTAGGGACGTTACAACCCGATAGATATCGACAATGTAAGGTTGTGTTCCTGAATTAAAATATTAATTCTATTTTTTTATTATTATGGTCACAGCCTTCTGCTACACTCTTATGATGTAGTACCTTATTGCCACTTGCTGATTCTTGTAAGTGTAAAATTACGAAAAAGCTGGTTGCAAAAACTGTTGTTGTGAAAATGCAACTCTGTTCATAGGGTTACAGCCTAAAGTTTTTCTAGTTATCACAAGCCTCTAAGAGAGGATGACGGAATAAAGATACACTTCCACCAATGAGACATTTATGAAGTGAAATATTTCAATGATTCTGCACATTTCCTCTTCACCAATAAATTTCAATTAAACCCCCAGCTTAACTGCTCCATTTCTCCAATTTGAAACGGAAAACACGAGCCGCAATCATTCTGCAATAAATCTGCCTGTATCTGCATGAACCATCGGGTAGCCTCACAATCGAGTCCTTCAGCTTATGCATTATGTATCAAAGCAGCTCAAGAAATGCATCGATCAAGGCAGGCGCGAACTTGTGAATTACAAGTGGCAGAAAAATACGGTTGCGGCGTTTAATCTACACCTATAATTTAAAGGAATTTATCTTTGCACCATTGGTTCCATCCAGCGTTAAATAAGATATTAGTTCAGTAAATGAGCACATGCTTATGATGATGCAATATGCGCAGCGAATGTATTATTAGCAGGAATCGGGTCTTCAGATAATTAGCATATCGCGTGGTAAAATTAAAGAGACGTGCGTGCTGAGCAAAGAAGGTGTCACTAAGAGGGCATGTTTAGAGAATTTCAGTTTCAGGCATCCATATTCTATTTAACATATGACCATTACTTGATGGCATTTAAGGCCAATAAAAAACTGTTACTGAATTAATTCCTTTTATACCATTTTGTATAATGAACTGCTCTTGATAATTTTAGCTGGAGGAATATGTACAATTATGTTTGTATTATATAGAAAAGGGAAACAACATCAATAGTCATATTTAACTTACAAAAGAATCTACTTTTTAATGGTGCAGTTTAAATAAAATCATGATATCAAAAACATTTGCTCCTAATATAGTTGCGGTTTAGATTCTTACCCATTTGTTTTGAAGGAAATGTTAATTGAAATAGAGCCCAAATATTGCTGATTTAAATTTAATTAAAATTTTTAGAAGCCCGTTATTGAGGTAAAAATTAGTTTTGAGATAGAATCAAGAACATTTGCACTTTTTTGCTTCCAATATGGGAGGCGTGTTGGTATACACATCTWCTGCAAGCTATATATATGCGCTTGATTAAAGATTTAGTTCTGTAATTTAGGTATATGCATATAAGCATCTAATTTAAACGCATAGTAGATCATTCCAACATTAAATATTAATATATCAATACCTGCAAACAGAACTGTATCAGCAGGAAAGATGATGCACCTGGGAATMATTTGCTAAGTAAAATATATTAGGTAAAGCATAATGGTTGACTGTTTTCAGCTTTTACGCCTACTTTCGTGCTAGCGTTGTCGATAATGCTGGTAGTTGCGTGGTGTAACGCTTTCGGTCACATTACACTAATCCTATTAAAGCGTGAAGTTTACATGTGTTGATAACGAGAAACATGCGCAACAACTTCTATTTAAAGTGAACTTTAAATGGGTCGTTAAAAGCTGAAAACTTCAGATATCTGCAAACATCAGCCAAGATATGTATTAATACTATAAGGAAGATCAGTTGGCTAAGTACATTTTACCCCCATTCCTTGGTGACCGACAGTAGAGAATAATAATAAAACACTTGTTTAATCCTACTTCCAAACTTTTATTTTTGGCAAAGCCAAATGCCAGCATTTCAACCGCCAAGCGGCCTTCTTCGGTGGCTTAACAAGTATAACTACTTGTTAAGCCACCGAAGAAGGCCGCTTGGCGGTTGAAATGCTGGCATTTGGCTTTGCCAAAAATAAAAGTTTGGAAGTAGGATTAAACAAGTGTTTTATTATTATTCTCTACTGTATAACTACTTGTTAAGCCACCGAAGAAGGCCGCTTGGCGGTTGAAATGCTGGCATTTGGCTTTGCCAAAAATAAAAGTTTGGAAGTAGGATTAAACAAGTGTTTTATTATTATTTAATAACTTCCAAAAAACTCCACTATTCATTATTAATTACGACAGTAGAGAGTTAGACCTAGAGCCGTGTACCTCAAAGATCCATTCTTAACCTTCACTCCTACTATTTATACTATACTTACTAACAATCTACGTTTAAATTATGACGTAATAGGTATGAGGAAGATTTGGCTATTTGTACCTTCCGCTGTTCGGTTATTACCGACACTCAGACACAGAAAGTAGATTAGTGAAATTGGTCACACATGCAACTTCAAATCTCACATATTAATACTATGTAATGTTTGGGGTTTTCCGATAAAAGGATACTCAAGTTATCGTCTATCACTCCCTGGTTTATTGAATACTTTTACATCGGCCGGACTTGATGCGTCGGCTTTACCGCACAATAATCAATTACAAAACAAAATAAAATACTCCTTATTCGGTCTAAGATTGGGTATTTAACATCTCGGTTGCACTACCGTCAACAATTGATGTAAATGACCGTTCCAGACATTGCACCCGAAATTACTTACGTGCCAAAATCTAGTTTATTACGCATTTCTAGTGAATTATGTTTGACAAAGTAGTTTCGACATTTCCTTTTAGAATATACTTCGGTCATTACACTACAACTAGTTTGTATAGATGCCGCTGTCTGGTGGCCCGGGTTCGACTACCCGTGGGACCTCGGCATTAATTTAAAAAAATGGGTCTAGCAAGCCGTGATTTTCTCTTTCTAACGCAAGTTGCAATTGATGAAAATAATACGCTACTACTGTTATCTGTAAACCTGTGAATAATGCGAGCATCGTTGATTCTGCGAAAACCTTTGCAAATTGCAGGATACCTTATGGTGATAAGCAAGCATAACATACATCTCATCTTTGTAAATAATGAGCATTTGCTATACTTATTTATCAAGTAACTTCCTAAATTTAAATATATGGCCTGGGTAGGTTATCTATATAAGAGTATTGGTGATTATGTTATAAATAATAGAATCCAATAAGTTATTAATTGAATCTATTGGCATTACTAATCATTCTGACATTCGTTACAACGCTCTATACAAGTACAACATGATTTTTACCAGCAGGTGTTTCTTCCGTTGACTCTAGTTTATACGGTAGGGATATTCCAAGTAAAAATCCCGCAGCGTGCTAGATTTCTACGGTGATTTCTGTCATGTTCTGCGCTACACGACTGGCAATAGACATCATCCCCACGGTCGCATCTGCACCGGCGAGATCGCACCTGTTTGCAGATTTAACTCATTCGAGTGAACTTCCATGTTACTACTGCGTCTATGGAATAATAGAGACCAAGAAATATGGCACAATTTAGCAGTTCCAACGGACATTCCCAAGTTAGAAATTTATAATCAACTTCCGTATGCGGGCGAGCCGCAGAGGCGTTAGTGTCGGACGTCCTATGGATTACTGTTGGTAATGTTAACAGTGGGAACGGGTCAGGATATATTTAAACTGATCCGTCCGGCGTTATTTGATTAAACGTCCTGCAACAATCTGATTCGCGTTAAATTATTATGCCGTTTGTGCGCAGATAAGGGCGCGGTTTATGTAATATTATGGCTCATATATATTCAAGCACATGCTGGTATTTTTAATAAAATGCTAGGATTGTGTTTATTTCGCAAAGCGTGGAGCTGTACGGTGCTTTGCAACAGGTTTGAAGCAGTGGATATAGTCACTGGAACTTTTAAATGTCAGTAAGTGAATTGGGGTATTCGTGATCCAAGGGTGTGTCATGGCTACTAAAATCTCACTATCTTAAATATGAAGGTAAATCAGCATATTTCCTATGCTATCTGCATTTGAAAGTAAACYGCGTTGACCACACCCTTTTCGAAAACGCTTTTTGACCACAAAGCGTTCAAAGTGTTTGGCTCTCGGAGAGGATTAACCTAATCAATTCTTTATTTCCGACATACGTTGGATCAAATCCAAGGTCAACTAAAAGATGTAAATAAAATTGTCTGTTGCTTATCAAAGAAGTAACTTCGATACCTTATTTCAGCTTCTTTCAAGCACTATAATTAAATGATTAGTCTTCATTTTGCATTTTCCATTGATTAGTTGCACTCTGAGTATGAGCACGTCCATTTTGAAGATGAATTGCTTCTTCCAGAGGATTCGCACCTGTAACAATGTCGTCAACAAAAATGTCGGTTTTCAAGGCATTGGATGCAGAAGGAAAACTTCCTGTTCAGCTAATTCGTATAGAGTACGAATAGCAAGAAATGGTCTGCTACTAATGCCATATCTAACGGTGCTTAACTCGAATTTGGATGGGATCTTCCGGTGAAAATCTTCACAAAATTCTATGATAGTCTCGGTGATCAACATCAAGAAGAAATTGACGATACATTTGTTTTATGTCTCAAATAAAGACAGCCGGAAAAGATTGAAAGTCCAGTAAAACTTCAAGAAATGCTAGTTTGGAAGTTTGGACCGATATGGTGCGTGTCGTTCAGGGAAAGGCCTTTAGGACCCTTAGCCGGCGCGTAGTTGTGTTATCGGGTTTCATTGTGCTATGATGAGGTTTGTGACAACCTGGACAAGATATTTTATTTTGGGAAACAAGTGACATATGGACATATGTTGTAATAAAATAATTTCCGGACTAATAGGCCATGGTCCTAGCTGTTTTTTAAGAATACTAGACCGGCCCTGAAAGCTTACCAGTTTTGATAAGGAACAATGGTATAATTGGATATATAATCTTGCATGAATTCACTATATGAAACGTAAAGATCGTGATCTTTCAGCAAACGCATTTCAACAAAGCTATTGGATACTTATCGCCCAAGGCCGGTTTGCCGTATTTAAATGGAAGTGATACGATGAAACGACAAGATCAATCACGCTTTAGCGTTTCTGTATATACGGCTTCACACTTTATCTCATAGAAGTCGATAACCGTAACTTTTTATATCTTCAAATTCACAAAACCCTTCCAAACATGTATTAATCATCAGCATCATGGTAACTAAGACAAGAAGAAGCAGGAACACAACTCACCTTTCCTTGTAAAACTCATCCAAATAAAGTTTTAACGGCGACTGGCTTATCCTTGTTACCAAAATACGATTAGAACCAAAAATATAAGGAAATAAATTCAGCTTCGATCAATACGTTTATGGGTTGCGCTGAACAATTTTCAGGCAGTATAATAGCTAAAATTGGAACACAGATTCAATACTATTCAACTATTTTATGGAACAAACGCACATTACATTGTTACAATTGGTAGTTATATTATTTAGACCTATAAGAACAGGTGACCAAAGACGTCGTAATCCTAAAGGAAGAATGCAAGCATCACAAATAAAATTTTACGTGCTTCCAGAATCGAACAAAATTATAACCTTTTGAAAGGTTTGATGAGAATTTTTTATAATAATTACCTCGGCGGCTGATAATAAAACAGTAGAAAGATTGACAGTACTTTATGGCGATAGTCATCAGGAAGTTTGTTAATTGTTTAATGTGGAACACAAAACAAACCTCCTATTGTAAAATCTACTCTTAGCAGACCCTTGCACGATTCCATAAAATGGGTAGGATGGAGGATTTGCCAAAATCTCATCGTCCCAAATTAAACAACGACACAAAATTAAAATTTATTATAGGCTGAAGAAAATTCGAACGATGTACATCACTCAACAGCAGGTAAACTTTACGAAAAGGAAAAATTTAATCCTTACAAGATCAGATCCATGACCTTCGAGAGGACGATCCTGAGTGACGCTTACAGTTTTTTTCAGGTTGTACCAAAATTATTTGAAAAATGTAAACTGTCGATAAACTAACTGAACTTCACAGCTTTAACCGTGGATGACGTATAATGTCCATTGTCCAGGTGACATATTAAAAACTTGTCATCGTGTGTGTGAATTTCAGATAAACCAACGAATTCTTTTCTGCGTCGACAGCCTTGAGCATTTGTGGCCTGTTGTCAGGTATTATTTATTGTAATTCTTTGTGTGTATGCTAATTGTATCACATTTCAGCTCAGAAAAAGTAAAGAAGTTGTCTGTAATCGTAATTTAAAATATACAACTTGTCCTACAACTGTAATCTGTTTTTCTACACTCAGTCGCCGGACGTACCCACAACAACGTTTTGGTACAACTTGGCGCACAATTCGGGGCTGATTGTTATCAACGATCGCTGAGGACATGCAATATCGTCACTACTCCGTTCAGGGAACCACCAATTACCAGATCTAAGAAGAACACTGAGCAACATCGAGAAACAATGGTTGGGTCACCATACTCAGGCAGCGGTATAGAGCAGGACAAATCTGGACGTACTGCAGGAAATTCACCACAAATAGCAAGGGAAAAAACACACAGGTGCTATTCCGAAGAAGTGCCAACCCACTGTTCGTGATGTTCTTTATCTTCACAACGTTAATTCAGATCTGGAATCGGCTGGTAGTTCAAAAATGTTACCGTCGAATGTGGCAAGTTTTGAAAAACTTTCACATCCGAAGGTATTGTGCAATCCAGATGAAGATCTTTTGAATTTGATACAAAAAATCGTTAAATATACCATTGGTGCTGATAAAAATCAAGCTCACGAAGATAATATAAATGTGACAATAGTCCCGTAGAAATGTCAGATAATGTGTTAAAGTTTGCTAAACTTGTTCCAATTTTTGATAATAAGGGAAGCGATCGCCCATGTGATTATATATCGCAAATTGAGCAATTTTTAGCATTGTATCAAGTGCCGTATGATAACGGATAAGTTCAAAGGTCAAGCAAAAGCATGGGCAAATGTTTTCCTACTAAACTTTTGGAATTTTGAAGTATTTAAGAGAGCCTTTTTAGAGCAATTCTGGGGCTATCCCCAACAATTAAAAGTAAAGTTAGCTTTGGAATCCGCTAAGTACAGTGAATCAACGGGTTTTTTAGTCGAACATTTTTTTAAACATGTAGAAATGGGTCACCATCTACATCCATTATACACAGAAACCATTTTAATTACAATTGCCCGCCACTATCCCCCTCATATTGCATGTTATCTTATAGGTGCTGTAAATATGTCAGAAGCTTTAGAACGTTTAAAATAGGCCGATTATTATTATCGTCCACACATCGAACGCCACACTTCGTACAATGATGGATCCCGAAACCAAGTTCGAGGCGAAATTCTAGATTTCAGCATAAAACTATCAACACAATCAGTATTGCAGAATTCGCTTCCTCAAACACTTTTTCTGTTGAAAATTATGAGGGAAACGTCTACCCGCTCTCCATATAGGCCCAGTGGTGAGTAAGGTAGTTGAAATTATCGGGCTAAAGTATGCGTTAAAATAATTATCCAGAAATGATCTTCTAGATAGTTGTGATTTCCGACAATAGTTTTTTTCTACTAAATCACCCGTCATTGTTCTATAGTTTTTTTATTTTACTTTTCCTTGTGTTATTGACACCGGTAGCGATGTTTGTTGTCTTTCAGAGTCGGTTTGGTTACAAACTCAGGACGATCCTTTAAAGGTTAAAGCGTGAGGTTGGTTTAGTTACTTTTATTTTATGTGATCCTGAGATAGATGATGGGGAACGTGGAATGTTCCATATAAGTTATTTAAAGAAATGTGTTTCGTTTTCGTGATACATTTATGTTTTAATGTGGTAGGGTACTATCATGGTTAAGAACCAAAAGGTTTTTGTTTCGAACCCTGAGGGGGCAGTTGTACCAAAATTATTTTAAAAATGTAAACTGTTGATGAACTGACTGAACTGCACAGCTCTAACCGTGGATGGCGTACCATGTCCATTGTCCAGGTGACATATTAAAAACTTATCTTCGTGGGCGTGAACTTAAGATAAACCAACATATTCTTTTGTGCGTCGACAGCCTCGTGGCTCGAGCGTTTTGGCCTGGAGTCTGTATTATTTATTGTAATTCTTTGTGTGTATGCTAATTGTATCACATTTCAGCTCAGAAAATGTAAAGAAGTTGTCTGTAATCGTAATTAAAAAATATACAACTTGTCCTCCAAGTGTAATCTGTTTTTTTACCATCAGTCGCCGGACCTACCCACAACAACGTTATATTACAAGGTGGGGATGAGAAGACGCCAACTTTTCATGAAATATTTTGTCTACCAACGAAGTAACTTTTTTGTTTGAACGGCACAGTTATAATCGTTGCTAGTGGGCACGAGAAAATACACAATGATTGCAACATCCTCATGAGCTTAACGTTTGAACAGGGATCGTTGGTCAACGCATTATCGGTCCTTACATATTTTGAAGATTTTGTTACAGCTGTAAGTACAGTACCTAAACTGGCTGAGATATTTCTGAATGAGCTGTACAATGGTATTCGAAGAGAAGACATTTGGCTCCAGCAAGATGGTGCAGCAGCGCGGTACATCATTTCCTTGACGCATTTACCGCTAAATGGATAGATTGCACGGAAGTTGTGACCACCCCAATCGCCGATTTGACTCCTTTAGGTTTTCTCTTTGAGGTCATGTAAAAATTAAAGATATGGACGCGCCAACGCCTGCGGATTAGGCAACCAAGTCGATGAGGCCCGTAGTTCGCGTGATCGTCTGAGGTCATGTTGTGATGGGCGCATAACTCCATATAGATTACGCCATTATCTACGCGTAAAGTATGTAATATTCTACTTTAAAAGCTATTGTAGAAAATAGCATGATGTAAATAAACAGAAATCTAGAAAGATTTAGTTTTCTTAACGGGATTCATCAGTACTTACGGCTCAAAATTATTATTATTGCTATTCGTTGTTAGCTAGACAAAATATTACTTTGCTGTAATTAAGTTAACTAGACAAAATTTAAGCAACAATATCTTGTTTGTTTGTCAAATGGACTCTTCAATGAGTAAATTGTGATTTTATTATCTTCCTTGTCTATACACGGAAAAAGACGGGCAATTTCATACTCGTAGAAGACTTCAAAACGTATGCCTTGTCTCTTGTGTCCCAAAAAGTAAGAAAACCGTTTGGATACTCTGATAATAATAATAATTTATGTAAATTTACAATATAAATATTAAAAGTAAAGTATTGCTTTAAAATTTTTAAGGAATTAGGCACATGAAGAAGCCCTTAAAACACGAAAACTAGAACAAAATAATTTCCACGATACACACAATACACACTAGTTATAATATACAAAGTGCTTTATCTACATTTTCTTCAAGCGTAATGTGGAAAATTATAGTTAACGCGTAAACGCCCGTCACTGATTGAGTGTTCGCGAAGCTTCGGGAGTGTTCGACGAGGCACCTATACATAGGCCGACGAAGAGCGCTAGGAAGTCTGATTCAAAAAGCCGTGAAGCAAGCGAGAACCAAGCGAACCAGGTGCTTTAAAGTATTCTAGGTGCTAGTAAGTGTGACGCAGGGTTCTGAATAATGGTTTATTGTATTAGTAGTGTTTTGAACTAGCTGTGTTTAGATTTAATGTTTAAATGAAGAATGTGAAGTTAGATATCCCCAGTTTTCGAGCCCGTACTCTTAACAGTATACATTGATCATCCACATACAGTAAAGACAAAACTTACTTAATGATGTATTTTTGTTTTAATTGTAAATTTGTGTATATATTCAATATTAAAAATGCATATAAGTACGTAGTTCTTCGTCATAGTAACACACTATTATGTTTCAGTCATTTCAAATTAATCTCTTTTTAAATCTTAACGTTACTCGTTTCCGCGTTTTTTTTCTCGAAATGACATTTATCTTGAATTTTAAGCATTGCATCATCGTCACTGTTTATCAAAGGTCGGTAGGACTAGTGCAATCCAATTGCCAGTCCTTTACTAATATTCTTTTACTAGCGACCATGGGTAGTAGAGCATACACTACAACAAATCAGTGGCGGCTCGTGAGTGTATCGCAAGGTAGTGCCAAAAATGCGATGTGTTACAAACGATTATAAAACTAAATATATAAATTATAAAAATGCATGTCTATGCTGTGCTGTCTCAATATGGTAGTTTAAAATATCCAATTTATAAAACATGTACGTATTTGTGTTTCGTATCACACGTTTTCATCCAAAACAAGTTAGGTACCACGTTAGAAACCTACACTGCATTGTCAACGCGTTCGTCACTTATGTGTCTTAAGTCACTAAGTAGTTTTTATATTGCCTGATAGACAAAATCCATTCGTCGCTCTTTTCTGCTTGCAGAATTGTCAATTAATCGCTTATTAAAATTGTCAATATTAATTATTGTTTCTTAGCCGACAGCATACCCTGGACACTCAATGTTTGCATTGTGTTGATAGATTGCTATGTCAAGTCAAATGTCAAAATTTAACTGATTTTCCCTGACACGTTTACCGCACGTTAATCTCACTATTACATGTGCTGACTTCTCGACCTTTATTATAACTGAGTACGTTTAAATAAAGAATGTTAAATTATACTATTTTTTATTATATTATGTGTAGGATAATATTTTCTTGAATACGATAATTTTTGTGGGGTTGGTACGATGATTAAGGTCAGATCAGTTGGCAACGCTGATCCGTGCCAATCGACTCACTGGCACGAACGTCCGCTTAAACCTGCGTACTCCTCGCATCCTCTTGCTCCCCGCGAACGGATTCCGTGCCAATTCAGAGCTAGCACGAACGTGAAGTTGGATCTACTGCCGGTGCGGAGCGCAAGCGGTAACCGTTTATGAGTGGGTGCGTTCCGCAGTTCCGCCAGTGTTTCCCCAAATTCAACCACTTTGAGTTCCATTATAATTCAATTTTTGATTGTTAAAAAATATTTTTCTACAGTTTTGCTGGTAGTACCATGGCACGTTGGCACTTATTGACCAGCCGCCACTGCAACAAATACCTTCTAGTCGTCACCTCCATTCGCTCCAAATGTTTCTGCTTATATACAGAAATTACCGCATTGCAGGTGACTATTTTTTTAGAAGATATAATGGGTACAGTAAGCTATCCTTGAAGGATCCCACCATGCTACGTTTTGTTTTATCTCAAAGGAATTAGGCGGCGTTTTCGATGAAAGCCCCCAGTCGGCTTGACTTCTTTCGACACTTGCAACAATAATTATCATTATATTTTAGCCCAGGCACCATACACAAAACCTTGACAAATTCTATTCCTAAACCTTATTCATGAACTACTCGCGAACATACATACAGACAGTGATTAATATATACCGCTCGTTGTTAAGTTTCATCATTTTACTTAAGAAATGTAAATTGCCCCGATTGTAGAAAGGATGAAACGTTTAATATTCAAAGCAATTTAATTGGGGAAAGTGAAATTTCTGTGTTGCTGTTAGGTTCTTAATATATTGAGTCGATAAATAAAGGACCTTTTCAATCGCCAGGGTGATATCTGTGTACGTATTTGTTTCAGCCCTTCGAATGAAATCTGCAGCGCTGCTAATTGGCAATAAGTACGAAAAGTGCTGAGCTTCTGCCATTTTCCTCAAAAGCAGGAAGCGACGTCCGCCTTACCTTTAATTAAATTTTATTAGAACTAAACAGCGCAATCGGTTTATCAGTACCGTGCATTTATTACTTGTAATTTAGTGCCTCTGGAGGTAAATATGACTTGTAAAGATAAATAGCTCCGCTTCCGGACGAATCGATTCACCGTACGCCGGAGTGTACAGACCGCTGTAGGCCCCATCGTAGTTGCGTGTGACGTAGTTATGACTATTTTGTAAATGGTAAGTTCCAGGCTCCGAATGGAAGCTCCAGAGAACGAGCGTAACTGAAATTTATGTGTCTGTGACACGTGGGGAATATCAATGTTATAAATAAGCGCCGCATTTTACAGCAAAAACGTGTACCGGCTGTAATAAACAGCAACTGTCGATGGTTATTCATACGACCTATACACCCCTATTCAGAACACTAAAAAAAAAACTATGTGATTATTCGGTAATGTAACGTTTCGTGATATGGTAGCACAAAAGTTGAAAGTATAACAAATGTTCGGTTGTGACTGCTAGCCATTGATGGGCGGTATCGCTTTATAGGATAGATTTTTTTCTGTTCAACATTTTAAGTGCAAAGGAGTGAACACGGCGAGAAAGATAGGAAAAGTCTGCTTTTTCGCAAGTGTTTATGTAGTAAATGTCACAACAAGGAACAAAGTTTCTTACGCTGCATCTTAAATGAATGACGATATGATTTCAATTGTTTAGGTTGGTTATCCCAGCTATTTGGGTGGCTGCGTCACCGGCAAAGTTGAACCAGTTGGTCTTTTGAGGTGGTCGCTGTGTTCCAGGTTCCTACGCCAATAAGGCGGATGGTTCAGTTGGCTTATGACATAAAAGGACGGCAGCTTCAAAAAGTTGTTGCCACAGGATGGTAGTATCTTATGGGGAAATTGTGCATAGATCGTTAGGTAAAACATGTGCGTTGTCCAACTGCACACTGTTACATTCATTTTTATAATAATTTAAAGGCACTATATTTATATATGCAGTAATCTACCTGCGTTGTTGGTTGCTTTTAATCAGGCTGTCGTTTCGCCCACTCATTTATGCTGGTTCTTCTCAAGTTTTCTCGGCTTCTATTTTTTTCGAAGATTAATTCAGGATTCGGGTCACACCGCCGCCGACTTGTCTGGATTTACCATCTTCTGCTGAAAGTGAAGCGTTGATATTTTGTTAATGAGAACATAGTGTTTATAGTGTACAATTTTGATTAAATGTACCCTTATTAATTTTGATTAGTTGTTTCTTACCTTTGCTACTTGAGGGCTCCTGGTAAGTTTTGGAATACTCAAATTTGAAGTACCTACTTTTTTACTTTCTCTCTGTCGTCGGATATACATGAGTCAACAATTAAGGTTACTTACCTGAAATTACTGAGTTGCCCAACCGCCTATGTCACCAACTCCATCCTGTACTCATCATTATTGGGAGGATACAGATAAGTGAATATCACCGCTAGAGCTACCAGAAATTCAAAAATTCTTACTAATTCGACATATGAAACTGATGCCACGGCCCCCCACCCCTGCCTTACCACTGCCCACCTACCTCACTGTCGTCACAGAGGTATGAGGTCGGTTTTCTTAACTGCCTCCTAAAGTTCGTATGTTCTTGATGCGTGTTAAATAAATATGTATTTGTGGCTTATTAAAGTAGACCTGTATCCTTTCAAGTTGCTATTTTCCAAATTTTCCTCAGGGTTGTCCCAATAGGTACTTTGTTAGTACATTAAAAGAAATGATGGCGACCGTAAAGAATCTCAGGTCGTGAATGTAAWTCTATAWGGKCCATTCGTTTTTTTTTTTCAATTAAACCCATGACCTCGCCCCACTATACAATAGTTGCCCTGGTCAGAATTTGTAAAAAACTTCCACAAGGAGACGATAAAGATTCATAGAAAGGGCTTGCACCAGGTGTTCTGAATCCAAGGGCGGTAAGCCCAGATGTTACCTTCACATACAGCCCGTCTTTAGACAGAGCATCTCCATTTCAGTAAAACCTGTTCGAAAGCTTGCTAAGCTTAGAGGTTCAAGAAGGTTTATTAACCTCTATAGCTTACGTAAACAATAATATTAAGCCTGAAGTAAGTAATCGTATTACGTGAATAGATAAGTGATGTCCCAGTGATAAACTTATAATTTGACAGCACTGTTTTTTCACCATCGTTAGTTCAGCGCCAGCTTGATGTGTGCAAGAATTATGACATGAGAGTCGTACGTTACTTCGATCGTTAATGAACGATTCTTTTAGTTCTTGACAAGTGTAGTTAAAGAATATGTTTTTGTTTTATAAATCATGAAGAGCGGTTTTCTACTTTTACAGCTATTTTTGTAACTTTTTCGAGAACCTTATATAGCACATATAAAACCAGATATCCTAGGCTTGCGATAATTTGACGCAAGGAACAGCTAGTGGGAAGAAGACGAGCAAATTAGCACGATGCTTAGCGGCAATGTTGATCCTGAGCACAGACTACGCTTCCGCATTTTCCTTAAGACAACCGCAGTCCGAGATTAAACCTCCATTATGTCTGCGATATTCAGCCGTCTGCTGGGAACCATTCCTCACAGGTTTACGATCAACTTGCATTTTGCATGAAGTAATAACGTTTCAACCCCTTGCCGCCATACTTAAGACGTGTACCGTCCTGGGATGTACTCAAATCAGCCGGTTTCGTATTCGCGGAAGCTGTAAATTGATATGTCGCTAATGGATGCTATAAAATCGTTTTAGGGTAGAAGTCAGCGGATCGTAATAATACGTTATGTCTTGTTTATGTATTCAACCAAAATGTGAAGTAGCAGCATTTGTCACCCTTCGTAAGCGAAGTTAAAAGGTTGAATATAAAAATGCTTGACGTTACTGTAAACTTTTTATACGATGTGCGGTTTAATACCTAAGTACTTCATTAAATCATTTTAGGTAACCGTTAATTAGGATTTATGAAGGTCGCATGGAAATGTGTCTACAGGAGTAGTTCCTCCGTTTAAGAAATACATGTGGTGAAAAGAGCGTAATGGTGCAGAAAAAGAAAACAGTGGTACCAGCAATAGCTGTTGCCATAAGTGACGAATCTCGGTTCTAACCGGTTACACATGATGATCGAACAAAACCTTGTCCAATCCACCTTTCCGACAAGATCACACGTAGCTAGGGTTACCTTGAACTACTTTGAACGAAGCAGTATCAACTTGTTGCTTTAGCCACGAATATCTCCTTATATTCTCCGCATAAAGCTCGTCCGAACATTATGGGTAAACGTTTGCAAAAATTACCACATCCTCCACAGACTCTAGCTACACTTCATGTTTCTGTACGTACAAGTAGCCTAGAAGATATTCCGAGAATACGTCGATGGCCAGAGACTAGTTAGTGAGTGCATTATGGGACCGTAGAAGCTCACCCATTGTAGTATATTATGGTTCCCACTGCCCGATTCTAGGCTGACCTTTAATTTGCTTTGTCCCGATAACATATACACCAAAGTTTATTAAAATAGAATAGTTACTCGTTGCTGTTTTCATTTGTATGACAGTGAGTATCGATTGATTGACTAAACCAACGTACGCTAAGGATATACCGCCGTGCCAACGTCTACGCTGGGTCGGAGGAATGACACGCTTGTTGCTATTAGGTCCTACATATGTTAACGTGAAGTTAAGGATTGGATGATTTGCAGAGTGCACCCAACTAGTGAATGATTTCCTTAGATATTTCTGTGTTCGATGTTGGATTAAATCGGTTGCATCATTTTCATTCCCTTAATGAGTTGCACTGTCTGAAGATTTACGATCTCTTTATTATTTTTTTGCCTTTTACAGGTAGCAGCCGTGACTCCTCTTGCTAACGTTGCTCTTGCATGCTCTTTAGGTGAATTAATGTTTATTCCGCTCGCTTATTGCTGGAGCTCTAGATGGGGTGATGGTGCTCTACGGGATACTTCTGGTCTGCTTGCATTATTTTCTATTTCGAACATTATGTTCGTACCGCAATTCATAACAAACAAAAGTGTAACTGGAGCACCGCCTTGTTAGAATCGCTACTCGACGATCTAGGAATGCAACACAGAAAATCTTTTACGTCATAATATAGCTCAGGGTATATTGGATATGTATAGGATAACACAGCAATTAGTAGAGGTTAGTTACAAGTTAGAAATTACAAGTTGAGAGGTTATAAATTACTAGTTACATTATTATGTAATCAGGAAGTTATGAACAATACGTCCTGTGTATAGTGTGCGGTGTATATAACGTCAAAGTCTTGGTGACCGTCTAGCTATTATTAAAATAACGGTGCTTGGTACATGCCAGTGCCAAAAATCCCAGGCGCCACACATCAAAGTTAACTATTTTTCTGACGACCAGCAACCAATAATTACAACCCAAATATATTATATAATTATATACCATAAAAACTCATTATCGCCAGAATGAGATAACAATGTGTATTAAGGTTAAGTGGTTAACAGGCCAATACAATTATGTTATTAAAAACTATTGCCAGCTCTGACCAGGAATCAAACTGGCGACCTTTTGATTGCCAGTCAAGTGTGTTAACCACTGCACCACCAAAATCCTATTCAGATTCGTGGTCAAAGCGTTATACATACATCATCTATTCCGGGTTAAAGCGGCATATTCAGATCAAAGTTAACTACATGTAATGCTGCTGAACGCTATCTAGCACATTTGCAGCTGAATCGCTCGTCGCTCGGTATTATCGAGCTTCACCAGCAGGTGATTACAACCCAGATAATATATATAATCAAAAACTTAACTATACCGCCTGAATGAGATTACAATGAGGCCAATATAATTATTGTATTGAAAAAGCATTGCTAGCACTGACCTTTTGATTGCTATTCAAATAATTATGCTAACCACTGCCCTACGAAATCCCTATTCCTATTCGAGGTTAGATCGAGATATATAGATCAAAGTTAACTACAATAACGCTGCTCAATGCCATTCGACGCCTTGCCAACCGTCAGTAGCGGTAACGTCAAGTGAGTCTATTGGGAGTTAAGGTATATCGCAATAACGAAAAGCCAGTCTGCAAACATGGACGTGCAATTACAACAGCTAATGCAGCTCATGCAATAGATGATAAAGCCTAGAAATAAAAACTAAACTTGCAGCAACTAAAGGAAGAAATGAGAATAGCCCAAGAAACCAATAATGAAATAATAACTGCAGTACAACAGCAGCTAAAAGGAAAAATAGATGAAATTAAAGAGAAAGTCGGTCATGTCAAAGGAAGAGTCGATCAGATCGGAGTGCTTTGAGGCAGCCTGTAAAATAAACAACTAGGATGATGTTGAGAAAGCTTCGGCTTTGCTGAAGGTCCTGCGTGGACCAAGACTGGATTTACCACAAGCTAACTGCAGCGTTGGAATTGCACTTCGGATAACAGGACAGTTGTTTCATGTGCAGCTAAGGACCTGAAAGCAAAAAGTAGGCGAGCCTGCATGACTTCGAAGAAGAGGTCAGAAGGCTAATGCAGATGGCATTTTCAACAGCCCAGCCTGAGTTCTTGGAAGAAATGGCAATGCGAAAATTCATTGATGACGTCAGAGACGACATTGTAAGGAACGCCCTGCCGCTGGGCACCTACAACGAGGGAGGGCCTTGGAAACCCTATAGAAATTGAGGCAGCATACAAGGCATCAGCTGCCATCTGGGGTCAGTGCAATGTACATGTCGAGGAGCGCGATCCATTGAAACAGTTATATCTTTTTATAACGTGTCTATTTAATTTAGGATTTCTGTACCGTTGTAGAATGTGATTTACTTTTATTTTCAACGCCTATACGTGGTCTATACCTACTAGCCTAGTCTTGCTGATTTTATCGTACAGGTTTGGTCTTGAAGTTTAGCTTGGTTGTGTTTGTTTTATATGATGTCTAGTGCTAATCATGCGCATGCTTCAAACCTAATTTTCACTGAAGTTTAGAATTTGCCATCAAAATAGAAACCCAATTAGTCGAACAATTAAAATTAGGCCAATAATACTAGTCATTTCTCTCTCTTCTTTCCGCTCAGGCTTGGCGTTGCCTTTATAGTTAACGCTGCCATTACAATACACTTGTTCATTTGGGGTTCTGATAAACGACCTTTATTAGTAAACTAATCGTGGCTTCTGATCTTGTACTTTTTTGGGATTGAGTTATTCGATCACCAAAATAAAGCGATTCTGCAATGAAACAAAATACAAGCTAAATAAAAACGTTTCGAAACCAATTAACTGCCTTATATAAATATGTATAAAATGGCAGACTTGGGCTAGTTAAAAATAGCGATGTTAGAAAAGGATTTTAAGTATTAGTTCACCTCAAGTGAATCAGCTTAGGTTCGAATAACAAACCTTTAAATCCCAATACGAAAAATTTACGATTTTCATCTAGTGGCAAATTGTATCAGTGCATAGGTTTACCTCAAGAGAATCTAAATGTATCAGACCTCAAATTCTTCCAAACCTTTGTAATACAGACATATTGAATTTTAATTTATGACGCTTAATTCATTTTTGTCCTCGGTTTTCCGCCAAAACAAATAAATAGGTTCTCAACAGGCTCCTCTCTCTACTATTCATAAACTGTTGATTGATTTATCAGCATGTTTTGAGTAAAATGAATATTGTTGAAATACATCAGCGATCACATCTCAGGTATATTGTCCGGAGTAAATAGAGCCTGTGTGAAGTATAACTATAACATTTTCACTTGGTGCTCGCTGTGCACACAATGTTCCTTGGGGATCATATCAGAAGCGCACTGCGTCTGTGTAGGTAATTCGAAACGAGTACAAATTAAAATACTTTGCAGTCCGCTTAATCCTTCCGGAATGAAATACGGTTACATTCAATGAATTTTAAATTTAGCATACTTGAACGAAGTTGAGGCAGACAAGTCTTAGCCAAACCTTACCCCGAACAACATTCGTTAACGAACATCAATATATACAATTATGCAAATGAATGCAAAGCCGACGTTTTCGCGAACCGCCTCCAGGATTTGAATTCATTAATGGAACTATAGGAAGACAGATAAGAAACTCCGGTATTCCGGTTCTTCAAATTACGGTCATAAAATCGGGAAATGGCAGCGGGTAGACGCATGCATAAAAGAAATACCGTTTTCTGGTATTCGTTTGCATACGGATTGTACAACTGCGGGTTGTGGGCGTAAGGTACACCCTTGTTACTGGAATAAATGAGTGTTCTATACACAATACATTTACATCCTTACCAAATAAACGATCGTTAAGAAGCAATTTAACTTTATCTGATCCAGTTCTATATATTTAATCTCACAAAAAAATCATAATACGCAGCCCTCCTTTATGTGCTCGTCAATCAATAATCTAAATTTTTGCAGTATTCATAAAATGATAATACTTATCTTTTGATGGCTCCAATATTAGAATGGAGAATCAATTTTGTGTTATTAAAGGGAACGCATTTACTTACTTTTAAAAGAGAACAAATACATCATTTATTTCCCCAACGCTGCAAAGTAGCAATCACACTAAGCCTGCGCAATCTATAAACACCTAATGTTGCTGATGTGAAATCTTTTCTATTATGATGGAAGTTGGGTCTTCTTTGACTTCAGCGTTAGATACTTATTACCAAAAGCATGCGACGGTTCCTTATAGCTCACGGGTAAAGTACTGCGAAACTCAATCCTCTAAAAACGAGCTTCATGCAGGTTTGTTTCATTTTTTCATGGTAGCCAATGTTAAACTTAATTAATGCCTATGATTTCCCAAATATTTTGACAATTTCATGATTTGATATGATATCACAAATAATATTTTGTCTTACGCCGCACTTTGGGGTAATTTTAAATTTATATTAATAATGCTTTAATTTACATTTGCCAGTACCATATAACGTTCTATTTACATTTATTTTATGAAAATGTACCAGCGAAATGAGCCAAAATTTACCTTCTCAAAAAACTAAGGCTTATCAAATTCAACTGATCCAATAGAATATTAAATTAAAATACCTGAAACAAAAATTACTTAAAAACTAAAGAAGCAATCTGATTTGAGTCATTTTAAACCACCTTTTAATTAAATTTAAAAAATGCAATTTTGGAACTGTTGCCTATATATTTGCCTTATTGTGCTGAACTGATGAACTAAGCGATTTTATCAAAACTCTACAGTTTCATATTCGTTATTAATATTTTTGCGTGCTTGTACATACAATGAACCGATTCTCAGATTCGGCTGTTGTTCACGTTTAACCTTAACATCCGGTATGAGTGACATAGTAACCATTGGATGCAGCCTGCTTACGTGAACGGTATGACTTACATGTGAGAGCTTAAACAGAGCAGAGCCGGCGTGAGGGCGTGGCAAAGGAGGCATCTGCCACGGGCGCAAACAATCTAATGCAAATCGCACCAAAAAGAGATTTGTGTAGTTTTACAAGCATCTATTATGTATGGAAAACAAAACAAGTGTTGTTTTGTACGTGGTTATAAAAGTACTTCAGTCAGTACAGCTAACAAAATTTTTGTAGCTGTTCCTCGAGATTATCAACGTATGACAGAGTTGTTTAAGGCCCCCAGACGTGATATGCTGAAATCGCAGTTTGTTTTTCTGTTGCGAAGATCATCTTAATTCCTACTGTAAGTTTTATTATTCTTTTTGTAGTTATAAGTGTTTACCATTCAGTTTCCATTTTGTTATAGCTTGAAGAGGATAGGAAAAATTATATGCGTTTTAAGTTGATAGAGAGAAATGTTATAATAAAGAACGACGTTGTTCCCCATATATTCGACTCTTAGCCAGACCGGAAACGAACGGCAAGAGCCCCGAAAATAAATGGCAATTTATATTTATTCTGACCTCTAAAATAAATGTCAAATTTAGGGTACATTTTTGATTCTTATATTTTTATGTTTACAAATAGTATGTTTCCAACAACCCACTGTAATCAAATTATCAATGCTACGTTAATTTGATAACAAGTTCACTTATGCCGTTGCTTTTACGTTCCTCATCTCCGCCGCGTTGAATCGCAAAATCTGATTTTTTTTTATTAAAAATAATGATTTGCTTGACTACAACACTACAACCTCTATATTTTGGAGCCACATATAGGATGGGTTTTACAATTTTGGGTGACAAATAGTTAACGCTACCAAAAATTACTCCATTACGGAATTAATTATATCTATTTCAAAGTAAATAACGTTTTGAGAGTAATTGTCTTTTTCATCGTTTTTTCAATCATTTTATTCGGAATCGTGAAAAAACCGCTAAAACGAAACATACATAACCAATCTATCAAGAAAATTATCAGAAAATTATTTTTTTAAGGGCGCATTTCAAAACTTCGCCACGGACGCTAGAATCCTAGTTTCGGCTCTGAAACCGAGTAGCAGAAAGGAAAAACATGAGTGTAATATTTATAGATAACTGCAGACAGATTATTTAGAACTTAGCCATGATAACTAATATACGCCCATCTCTAGTTTGGTGTTGGAAGTTTATACGATAAAGTAAAATATTTACTAGAAGGGCCGATGGAACTAAAACAGCTATATTATTTTGACTTTTAAAGTGTTTACATAGTGATGGTTTTAAAATTTAACCACACTATTGAAAGTACTCGTCTTTAATTTTCAAGTGTAACAAGCTACACATGCACGGTGTCATCTATCGAAGTACTGCCGCTGGCTATACCACGACATAAATTAAGAAGCATTTATGTCTAAATGTTGAAGGCTTGTCTAAGCATATTAGCTATTAAAGGAGCATAAAACTTAATAAGCAATGGCGTTGCACGCTAAACTGTACGCATTGTAAACGCCGTCAACCTTAATTTGTTTTGCGCGGTGAATTTACATTTAATGTTCGATCATTTATCAAAGCCCTCCATCTTGTAGCCTAACAAATTCTTGAAAATACTCGAAACAAACGAATGAATAATAAATTGAAACCCGCTTTGATAAATGGTACAAACCCAATTGTGTCGCTTGTTGCGTGGCGGGCTGTTATCGCCTTAGATTTACAGAGCCGTGGCAATAAAGGTGGGGTTCCATTGTTTGGTATTAGAATTGCAAACGCCCGGGGACGTTCCAAAGATGCAGTTAGGATTCCGGAATTCAGCCGGCGCCGAGGAAATATCGACGCCTCTCAAATTGGCTTTCCTGCCAGGGCAATTCCAGTTCACACGATGTTACTGATTATCTTCTTGTGGCTAGTGTAATAGTTTGCATGAGGTGGAGCTATTAATATTGATTTCTGAGGAGAACACCCAGCTCGGCGAGCTGCCCTAAACAAGAGGAAGTGATGACGCAGCCGGTCTGCCGCCAAACTCGGTAATCTCGGACCTTGCGGAATGTCACACAGTGATCCTTGTAATCTTGTCCTCCAGGAATTACTTGTAGAGCATACGGCACCCGTACTTATAATTTTGAGAGTGGGCTTGGTTAGTGTATTTATCAACAGGATCTGCAATGCTCCATTACTATTGAGTACTGTTACACACCTTGAAAACTTCTGCAAATGCACTTTTAACTTTCTATGAAATGGAGCATGAAAAATTTTATAAGCTCAACATACTTTTTTGTGCGTATATCTTCTTGACATTAAAAGTAGGGAACTACGGGAATCTGTGACAATCAATCGTAATATGTTATCCAAGGACAATGAACCCGATATTATCGTTAATATAGCAGAAAAATGTCACTTCCACGTATTTCACTTTTCTTGGTAAATTCTGCCAACGAACATCTACCACTTCCATGGGTTCCCCATTGTCACCCGTTGTAGCCAAAATATCCATGGGAGCCTTTAAATAGATAGCTCTCAGATCCCTAACCTAAGACCTGGCTTCGTTATGTCGTCGACACCTTCATTGTATGGCCTCATGGATCTGACACCCTGACAACCTTCTTAAATTACCCTAATGAAACAATTCTCTTCCCTCTCTCTCTCTCTCTCTCTCTCTCTCTCTCTCTCTCTCTCTCTCTCTCTTCCATGTCCCTGTTGCTGGTTTACTGAATGGTTGTATGGGCCACTCTGTTATTGTAAACCCACCAACATAGATCGGTACTTAATGCGTTCTCACCACTAACCACCGTGGGATATAATATGCCTTTAATCGTCGTCTTTATTCCAAATCAAAACCAACTCTCGAACCCCTGACTTTAGTTTTAGTTAGTTAGTTTTAGTAAGTTTAGTAAGCATGTAAACAATCTTATTAGTAAGGCATTCTGCAATCTTAGAATTATCTATAATATCCGCCACCTACTAAATTTACAGCAAAAAGTATATCTGTGTGATGTTATGGTCCTTTCTTTGTTTAACTTTGCTGATAGTGTCTATGGGCCTTGCTTGGATTATGCCGATTGCAGGAGGATTCAAGTCGTACAAAATTCTTGTTTACACTTGATTTTTGGGCTAACGAGAGTACACCATGTTTATCACAAACTCAAGTTAATACCCTGGTTGGATATGAAATCTCGTAGAAAGCTGCATTCTGCGTGTTTGTTTCATAAAGTGATCTTATATAAATCTCCCGCTTATTTACATGAAAAAATTACATTTAGGACAGATGTACACAGTATCAATATACGCAGAAAAGATATTCTCTTGATTCCAATTCATAAGCACAGCTTTTTTCGTCGTTCGTTTTCTTATTGTGTGTCCAATATATATAATTCTGTCCCTATAGATTTAAAATTTAAAAGTTTACATTCTTTTAAGCGTGAATACAGGAAGTTTTTGTTTTCCAGCACATAATATTACTGTTTTTTTTGTGAATGTTAGTTAACAATATTTTTTTTCTCTGAAATTCGGCCAGATTTAATTTGCCTTCTAAATAAAAATAAATTTTGTGTTATTTTTTTTTGTTTTACCCATATTTATAAGCTAATAAGGCTTTTATTTTGTTTGTTTTTTTTCGCTCTCGATTAAGTGGAAGAACAGCTGCCATTTTCGTTTAAGTGGCCGCTGAACTTCGCCGTTTCGCAAGTGTTAGCACCACTGCAATTGTATATTTATGCTTAAAATTATTAATATTTATGCTTAAAATTATTAATATTGTAAATGCTTGCGAATAAAGACGCATTATTATTATTATTATTATTATTATTATTATTATTACGGATCAACTACCACAAATACATCTGTCTTCGAAAAACGAAACAAACTCTCTCTCAAACTAAAAGTAAGAATTGACAGCATTTCGAGCTCATGCGAAGCTGTTTACTCTGGTGAAACAGTCAGATCCATTAAAATCCGCCTTACAGAATACAAATGCTAGATCAGAGGAATAAAAAACCATTGAAATTTGCAAACACATGAACAACGTGAACCTCAAAGGTGGCTATCACCTCACCAGTACTTGTAATCCAGTCACATCCCTAACAGTCTCGTTATCCCAACGCCCAAGCTTTATATATTTTGCTGTATTCATTTTTTTGTGTAAACTGGTAGTACTGACATACCATATTCTGTATTCAGACTTGATGGTTTGACAACGCGATTCTACCAGTGTAGTAGTTGTATAGTATAATCATAATTATAGAGGGTGTTTCGACGAAAATGAGCCATCCTGAGTAATTCTTATGGGACACATGTCCAAGTACAATTCTGCGACATGTCGATTTTATTTCGAAAGGGGGCATCTTGTGATGTAATTAGATTTTTTATTATAAAAAAATGATAGCATACCAGCAACCTCTATGCAATACAAACTGAAATAGTTAATCGGTCTTCATTTTTTTGCCTTCCTCATTTTTTGCACCTTTTAAATTCAACTATTTTTCTGAACCCAAAATGATATTTACCCTCCAGAGACGTGTAGAAATTGTAAGTTTATTTTATAAAAAGAATAACGACTGTGCTAGAGCTGCTGATTACAAATACCTCTTTTAGAACGGGAGTCCGTTTAGAATCAAAACCATAAACCCACCCGAATTGTTGCTGTTGCTGTATAAGCAATCTGTTCAAAAGACAATGCAAGTGTCTCCAGCCAGCATGTCATCATTCTCGACAAACAAAAGTTTCATGCTTTCTAAATTAACTTGACGTATGAATTAAATGAAGACGATTTTGGGGTAGACGACTGGAATTATATGAAAACTTAACGGAACGTGTTAACAGTAACCGACATTTCCTTTGCAATATATGGTTCTGAATCGAGACTACATTTTTGTTAAATGATCGTGTTAGTCGGTATAACTGCAAATAATCGAAATATGTTAATCCTCACTTGATCGAAACGTACTCAGAAACAAACAAAACGCGTGATGTGGAAGCTGGAATACTAGGTGATCACATCGTAAGTCTTCTCTTCCTTGAGGAAAATCTCAGGGGCCAGTTTTATATATCGATGCTAGACACTGATCTATTCCAATATCGTTAACATGCATGAGATCATAAAACAAGATGCTTTATATTTCGTGATGACATCTTCCAAGGCCATTTGATTGGACGGAGATTACCTACTGAATGGCCGCGTGACACTTAAAAAAAGAGTTTCGAAACGCAACTAGCATAGTTTGGGGAATTGAGAATTATGTTAAAGAATTGTTTTTGAGTGTTTGCAGTTTATTCCAGATTATCTCCAGAAATGTTGGTAAAGTATGTGAACTGCATATGTGAGCAATTTTGAAAATCTGTTGAACTGTTGAACGTAATTTCTCTAACTTTCATAAAAACTAAAATTGCCGAAAGAAATTATCGTTTTATTTCTTACGCGTTTTCAAAAAGCTCTTTGAATGATCTTCAATAATAATAATAATAGGGCTTTATTGAATAACCATATACACAGGCGAAATCTAGCATAACTATTCTACTAATCAGAAATGTGTATACTTAAAGGTAAGATAACAAAAAAGAATCTATAAATCATAAATGTAAAAACTATTGCAGTTCAACAAGTATATTCTTGATAGCTTTACGGAAGCTGCTGACATTGAAAAGCAGTAAGTCCTTACAGATGTGGTTATGTAATGTTACAGCGTTATACGTAAAGACCTGAAAAATAATGACGTACAATATTTAAGCATATCCACTGACGAGGAGGTGAAACGCAACCCAAGCTGATAAACACTACTTCGAAATTTCAATTTTTCTTTTAGATACGACGGAGAATCGGTAAGCAGTACTCCGTGTGCCAGGGAAAGGAACTGTAATTGGTAGACATTAGACATTTTCAGCCACTTAAGGCTAGGTTAAAGAGACAGCCGTACTCAATTTTAGGATGTTGACCATAAAGCTGTCAGCCCGGTCGGCCTGGGGCGTTTATTGCGCTGCTGGTTATGCTGATGCCATAACAAAGAGTATTTTTGATTTACAACATCTTGTGGGTCTATCTGATGCCTGTCGTTTCAAAGATATTTATATACCACTGAGAATCGGATGTTCGCTTTTCACAGACATATCAGTGATATTACTAATAAAGTTTTAAACAAAAGGTTTTTTTATTTCGATATTGCTTTCAAATTTATTATTAAAAATGTCAACACCTCATGAAAAAAAATACTTTAAAAATATTTTTTTAATAATATAAAATATAATAAACGTTCAAGAAAAAAATACATATATTTACCAAACATCATAAGCATATAGTTAATGTTCACAATCTGTACATAAAATTATCTTTACAGCAAAATTATAAATGTGTGTATTAAAAAAATATGAACAAACATGGTGTAGATGGTCTACTTTTTACACAAAAACGTCGTCTATCTATCCTCCCGAATCGGCATGTTTCTCGTGTGACGTGGATCAACTAATTCTAGCAAAAGAAAACGGAAATAAAATCTTTGAAGTTTTGGAAGCATTTTTTCACTCCAAAAATGATCTTTTTTAACTATATATAACTATAAACTACTAAACGGATTTTTAGAAAAATACTTACTTGACGGTGTTTGATAAGAGAACCAATATTTCCCCTGTTTCTTTTTTTTTTGAAGACAAAGTTCTTCCATCACCTTTTCGTCTTGCCATCTTTACTAATGTTCTTTCAGATAACGTAACACTAAAGTCACACAGTCACACAAAATCTCAAACAGCATTTGCTACCTCGACATGGAAATATATTCTTTAATTTATGAATAAAAGTGTTCCGGACGAATCCGCAAAAGCGGATAGCACATAAGATTTATATCTTAGAACACTTTGGCAAATTGATTTTTAATAGTTATCATCAAATTATGTTAACTTATTCATATGTAGTTCATATATGCATAGCGCAATTAGTGTCGTATTGATTTTAATTGACTTTGTAAATATGAACTTTTGGGACTACACGCCTTGTATGCTTTCTATGTGTCCCAACGACATAAAGTTGCAGAGCAGAACTTAACTCCTTATCTAAATAACTTTCGGCATGGACAAATAATAGTGCATAAATATAAAAGCAGTAGTTCGAAGAATCGTTTCGTCATCCCCAGTACATGGGTATTTCTACCATCCATACCTGAGGTTACCCTCCCGCCATAAACTGCAATGGCTGTTTACTCAAGTGCCGTCAATTGGTATGTTGTAAATCAACACTTGGTTGGGCTGAAAAGTTTAGCAAAAGTATTGAACAGATATTTTCATTATTATTAACGCTATCAAAAAACTAAAAACAACATCATACTCAGAAGACAGAAATCTATCATTCGGCCGAAAAAATTTTTCAAATAAGTCATTTTTACGTTTTTGAGCATTTCGCGTTCTTAAACAAATCGTAATTATTTTTGCCGTAAGTTTTTTAAATTTTTGATTCGGCCATTTTGTAGATAATAATTGTCAGATTACACTGGTTTTTGAATAAAATTAATATCTCTTCAAATAACTTAGTTACTTATTCAATACTTTACATTGGAAACCCCATAAGAGAAATTCCTTTAACCTAGCCTTAAGTCCATTGATGTTGGCAGAATCAAACTTTCTTAGACTGTATATAAAGCGACAACAACTGTTCTGGATCATCTGGATCCGATTTTGTGTTCTTGAGTTTAAACATGGAAAGAAAACTACTAGACCATAGTTAAGCAATGACAGGACTAGAGTTTCTGCAAGCTTTTTGCGAGTTCTGAAGTTAATTATATAATTAATTATTTCAATAGCTATACTCATTTGTGATTTAACCAACTGAGATATTATAGCAGGCGTAAAGCATATGACCTTACATTTATCAGCATTTAGCTTAAGATTGTGATCTATACTCTATTTAGAGATAGAGCCGAGATCGCAATTAAGCTGCACGTATGCGCTAGTTGTATCGCACATCTTAAAGGATAGGTACAGTTGGGTGTCATCGGCATATTTTAGAATATTAGAAAACTTAACACGGCAAAATATATCGGAAATATAGATTATATATAAATATGACCCTTGGGACACACCACTAGTAACAGGCACTTTATCAGAAAGAACTCGAACTATTTGGAAGCGGTCTTTGAAGTAAGACACAAAAAATCTACATGCGATTGCCTTAAGTCTAAAGTAAGACAATTTGACCCATTAGCTTTAGAAAAATCAAGTAAAACGAAAGCCGTGCAGTTGCCCTTATCCCGCTCTCTTGTTATATCGTCAAGGACTTGCAACAATACCGTGGCAGTACTTTGATTTTACTGAAAACCTGATTGCAACGGTGAAATTATATTATTCTCTAACGCGTAATTGTAAAGTTGCAGATGTACAACTTTCTCAATATTTTCACAAATGTAGGTTATAAACTTATGGGACGAAGGCCACTAAAGTTAACCGGACTTTTTATTTTTGAAATGGGAATACTAGCGGAGGTTTTCCATGATACTGGGAAGTAACCGCTTTCGAGGCAACAATTAACTATATGTGTGATATGAGGAGCAAGTTTTGGCAAGCAAAAATTGATCATCTTCGTAGAAATGTCATCCCACCCAGGACCAGAAAGCTTACGTTTAGATATTATAATTTTATTATCGTCTATGTCAGGAAGTACAAAAGAGAATACCGAGTATTCTTTATATTTAGTATAATGAGCAGTGGTTGAACGTTGATTATTAAGGCTTGAGAATACAGAACTAAAGTAATGATTAATGTCGTTAGGATTACGAAGGTGCAAATGGATATCTGTACAGCGATTATTTTTAATCCCTAAGTGCTTTACAGTCCTCCAAAGCAGTCCAGGGTCGCGAGATTTCTCGGCCGCAGAGATGTAAGACTGTTTCTCACTCCAAATTGCTGAAACCGTCACGTTACGCACGATACGATAGTGATTCCAGTCTAGTGGGTCCCTAGTTCTTTTAAACTTTGAAAGCGCCCGATTCCGTTCTGACATCATTAGTCTGATATTATAAGTCATGGAGCATATGGCTAAGTGGCACGAGAAGAAATGTAGGGCGTATGCCGATCAAAAGGATTTTTAATGTTACTAGTCAAAAAATCGACTTTGCTGTCAATATCATTGATGTAATAAACGTCTTCCCATTTTCCACTCTTTCACAAACTAGTTGGAGCCCAATAAAAACATAATCGCAATATTATTCCAATAAGGGGCAAAAGCTTTTGTTTTAAAGTTAATGTATATCGTAGATCTACAACGTGTGCATCTAGTCTCGAGTAGAGCTTTCAGTATGATGTACTGCTACCATTATAAAGCCAAAATATACCACCCACGCTTGTTTGATTGTTATTAAGCTAACTTGGTATGGCATGTAATTAAAGGCGGAAGAGGTGCGTACCTTTCGTAGCCCGCCTCACGAGAAATCAATTTGTACTGACCAATATTTATGTCTATCGTCGATACAACATCTGCCGTTTAGGGCAACCAAAATGCGGTGCCTAGAGAGAAAAGGAGAGGTCGCGGATAGGTTAAGACGAACCCTTATCGAGTAATCAATTACTGCTGCCGCTGCTGACCACCCACGATAGGTATAATTACTAGAGCGCGGCTTGTCCTCTTCTCTGCGCTATTGCTTTGGCTACTGGTCAAGGGGATTGTCGTGAAGGTGAAATCTCTTCAAAATGAATACTTAAACGTTATTAACGCATTTTTGGGTCTGTCAGTTACTTGCACCTAGAAAGTGATTAAGCTTTTAAGGAATGTTCACTTATATCGTTAGTTCCATAACAAGCAGGCCTTCCTCCACGACAGTCTGTTCTATATACCGTAATAATAATAATGACAATAAAAATGTGTGCTTATATGATTATATGAATTACAATACCTGTTATGACCTCACATAAATGCAACTGTCGGTGTCTGCCGAACATTAAAACACGTTAATACAATATCTACCCCTACAGCTTGCATTTTTATTTTGTGCACTTTCTTTGCTTTTACTTTTTATTTGCATCAAAGTCAAACAGTGGCAATTGCACTTTTTCATCGCAGGATGGAAAAAGAACTATTGAATGTACTACTCGTACTTTATACTCATGACACATTAAAAAAAAAACAAATTTAAGCATTTCCGTTGATATTTACATATTGTGACAAAGCTAAATAACTGGAGGAATAAAGATATTCTATAACAGCTTCGCGGTGTTATTCATAGTTACGCATTTAGAAGTTCACTGGATCACTTGAACTCAGTTGAAGTCAGTTTTGCAAGAATACTCAAAGAGGTTTTTGTTGGGCAACTTGTTGCAAGAAAAAGAGCTTACTCAACTGAAACTTTTATATACTGTGAACATACAAACTGTTTTTGGACACAGCGTTAAGTAATGCGGTATATAGTTAGGCGCATTGCTAGACAGCGCAGTAATTCAAGCCAGAGCATTGAAAATTACTCGAAATGGAAGCCTGATTACAGAAGCATTTCTGTCTTTTTGCTTTTGAAAAATTTTGAATAACAAAAACTTTATGCTATACAAGCCAAAATGCAAGTGAGACAGAAAGTGTTTTGATAAAAAAATGAAAATTAATAAAATAATTTCCATTACGATTAAGCAAAAGTTAATATGTCCTTCTTTTTGTAATTTGCTAATAGCAAAATTAAAGTTTTATTGCCCGTTTACGAAAAAAGTTAAAACACATACACTTGTAAAGTTAGCAAAGCTCTGAACAGAACCATTTCGGATATCTTACTGTTTTTATTTGTACACAGTCTTACTTGGTTGTAAATTGTTATTACCAATAATTTTTTTCGATATTTCACCTGTTTTGATGTAGGTATCAAGTATTCTTCTCAGTGTATTCTAGCACGAGCAATGGAACAAATTAATAATAATTTCAAATTTCTAAGGTGTATTAAGTTGACCGTCATGCCCAAAAGGCAATAAAACCACAATACAGTTTTCATTGTACTTTGTCAATTAAAACTAAATTATTGATTTTAATAAGTGTACGTTATTATGCTGTCTGATTTGCATCTACTTGCAAAAAAATAAATATATGATGTGCATAAGATAATAAGAATATTATATCTTGTTATGTTCACTTTATTTTAGGCTTAGAATATATCAAATACAAGTATGTAATACAGTGATAAATATAGTATAATTTAGTCTTACACGGATGATTTGTGAAAATCACCTGTCACCAGTCATCTGGCATTGGCTTTAGGAACTACAAGGTGTTATGGTCAGTGCGCACAGAAAAAGCCCGGCAAAAAAGCGTCCAATTAAATAAAAAACCGCTGCAAACTGAATCAATACTTCCACATCCAATTGTCAAAATGACATTTACGTTTTTATTTATTATACTATACGATTAGTAATCAGGTTTTGGGCATTTTTTCTCTCTACACATTTTTTTAAGACAAACAGTCCTCGTGATATTAGCAAAAACATATAAATTTTTAAAATCTGTTTTTTGCAAATAATTCCTAAATTATTAACCTAACGAAAGAATTACAAGAATGCTTTCTGATCAGAAATTTGATTTTCTATATAATACCAAAATTTTAAAAAAATCGTACGAGCAGGGTCCAAAATAGGTTTTTTGGAAATATTTCGAAAATGTCAAAATTTTGGATAATTTTTCTAAGATACTTTTTGTGAGAAATTTTATTTCCTATCTGACAGTATTTTGGTATTTGAATATATTAAATATATTCGGAGATATTTAGGAAAAACCGTTTTCTTTAAGTGACGGTTTTTTGCTAATATCTTCTAAACAGTTTGCTGCACCGAAAATTTATAAGAACGAATAATACTCGCAGTTATATTACTAATCACATACTAAAACGAAAAAAAATTAAAAAATAAAAATTTGAAAAAAGGGTAGTTACTCCCCAATTTCGCCCCCTTCCCGGTACCCTACTTATCCCATACAATACAATACAATACAATACTTCCCATCCGTTGGATGTGGAAGTAATTACTTTGAGCTATTATCTTTTGCCAAACTCGCCTTAGCTCAAAGTTAATTATTTCCTCTAGCACGGATCTTAACTTACGGGTATGTTAAAGATATAGAGCTATCCCAGACCTTTTCCTAGCAGTATGGGGTGGTATAGTAAAAGAAACCATGGTTTTTCTAACTGTTTGCCATCCGAAGTATCTACACCGACCTTTTTGGTTTTCTAAATATATTTTCTATTTGTTTGTGCTTCTTATATTAGTCCATCAGGTTTCAGAGACTGTTTCATCTACAGGGCTTACTAATCTTACTCTACTTACTTTAACAACCACAGTAGACGCTGAGATATGTTTGCAATTGTTACCCAGTGTGGCCATATATTTTGGAGACATTTGCCTACAGTGTGCATGATAATTTCAACGGAATATAGTAAATACGTTTAGTACAAAATTACGTTATCTATTTAGTTTTAAGTATCTGTTAGGAGCTTGCTATTGCCTGTTTATCCAGCAAGGCCCCACCTTTCTAAAAACCTCCTGTCAGCTAAGCCTCACACATCAGTACCCGGGGAAAAGAAGTGATTACTTGCTTTATATGGTTTGACGTCCATTCTGTACCATTTTATTTAATTTGATTTACGTTTTATATCGGATGCACCCATCAGAGTGTATATTTTTCACCGGTGCTTCTTCAGGGTATTGTTCGTATTAATAACCCGGCATTACCGTCTCTTCGGGCTGCGCTGAATCCCCGTTCGTTTATGAACCATCACTCACAATCCTGTTTACGTTTTTGCGGCTCTAAAGCGACGCCTCGCTCTCGAAATATCGAAAATACATAATGCTTGCTGGCCATAACGCATTACAGGCTTAATCTGGACAACAGATGCGCATTAACGAATACAGGATTACGCGGAAGTATTGCCGTGGGTAATTACAGATTTTTGAATGCCGGTATGGTGAAAAACAAAATGCATGGGTATTGTATATGAAGGTTTAGGATATTTGCCTGTCCCGTGCAAATGTTTTTACCAGAGATCCGCTGATGGATCGCTAATAGCAGAAACGCGAATGTGTAAACTACTTTTAGTGTAAAACGCAGTGATCATCTGCGCGGGAGATCTTTCACTTTATTAAATAACCACCCTTGTGTTGATATATTCTAAATTAAGACAAAAGTATACCGACTATTATATGAACATTAGTTCAAATAGGCAGGTATTTTTTCAATGGTGAAATTTCATCACTGTGTTACAAACACGGCCGCTTAACGCACCCGCTGAAATGGCCACCAATTTACCTGAGACACTCGAGCACTATAAGTAGATAATTTTATGACCCCGTCGCGAACATTTTATTAATAAATGGTGTTCTGAAAATGTTTGTTGTTTATTATGAATATATTTAGTAGATTTTGTATTTTTACCACTGCAATCAACAAGTTTAATATAATAATAACAGTGGTTTGAATCCATTTCTATGCAGAAGATATTAATAGTATTGTTGCGATAGGTATAGTTATACTATGAAGCAGAAGTAAAATAAATTTTTTTTAGGTAATTTGTATAAACTTATGGCAATTTATAGACGTAGAAGTACGTGGGCTGTTCAAAAAGTAATGTTAATAGTAAACCTGGTAAACAATGTGTTGTCAAGCGTCACAATCCTGCATACCACCGTGTAGCCCATTCTTCTATAACCATTTATGTATGAACACATCAAGTTTCAAGTAGATCGGTGGAGTGAGTAGGTGGATGTCAAAATTCGTTTAATGTTTGTCCGATATTTGCCTACTATGCCCAGCATGGATAAAAAGTTAGAGCAATGTTGTAACGTGAATTTTTTTAGTGAAAACCAGTAAAAACCAAAAAGACTTGTAAGAATTATCAGCTGTGCTCTATGGTGAAGGTGTTATGAAAGAAGTGAGTATAAAGGGTCAATGGAGGGTAGAGGGAGCATCATCGACGAGCCACGCGAGAGATGCCCTTCAAGCTCTTCGCACGAAGGTTGTAAGGACTACAGCTGACGCTATCGTCCGCGAAGAACGAAGAAGGAAGCTCGCTGCACCTTACTTGAACGCTCCCTTGGAAAAGTAGACTAATATTTTTTGCTGTAGAGCGTTTTTATCGCTACTTTTTGAACAGTCTGTGTAAATTTGGTCATAAATTATCAATTATTCGGTTTGAAAAGTATACAACACTTATAACAGCTTATAAACAAAATTGTCTGCTATAATTGCAGTAAAGAATGCACTTTTTCAGAAACTACTAGAAAGCTAGACAAACTATTCGGTAAAATAACTATCTTACACTTATTTTGATGTGTGTAAAACCTATAGAATCATATACATGTTCTTGTGGTAATTTAGAAAAATAACAGTAAAAAGGTTGCTTTAACATTTTATGAAGTAGATATTGATTATAAGTTTCTGTATTCTAAAAAAAATTTGTTTCAAAACGATATATATGTTTTAAAAGAACTTGATACGATTTTAAGTTGTGGAAGTTTCTTATAGAAATTTTTATTAGTAATAAATGTTAAATATAAGGTCATAAACAAAACAGCTCAACGGCATTTAATACCTATATATTCTATTTCTAAGTACCTGGTCCAAGTTGCTTTAAATGTATATTATTAATTTTTAAAATTTGCTATATCAAGTCGAATGTTACAAAAAAGCAGTTGTTCAAAAACATTTTCTCACCTTACCACTACAAATCGAAACGATACCTATTGATGAATTTCCGGCTATAAACATTTATAAAACATGAGTAACTAACTATTACATTAGTTTCTGAACAATTTTTTGGCTTCACCGCAGGAGTTGGCTAATGTAGTATAAAACGTTTTATATAAATTGATTCTCACAATCTGTCACAATATTTAATTATTGCCTTGACAGGTTGAGTTAATACGTAGAGGTCGCTAAAACCCGTCGTTAAAAGTTATAGTTCCAGATTGAAACCGACTACATTAATTGGATTAAACTGACATGCACGACCAAACTGCGCTTTATTCAGATCCAGTATCTAGGTTTTTTTGGGAATAATACATCGTAACTTTTAGAAGTGCTAACAAATGTGATAACGGACATTTCCCTAATTATGAGCGTTTTGCATTACAAAGTACAAACCTCAGTTGAGGCATTTAGTGCAAAAATAATAGTGTGGACTCCAAACTACGGCCCGCAGGCCAAAAGCGGCCCGCCAATGACGTCAATCCGGCCCGTGACAGATAATGGCTTATTGATGTTTTTGTTACTGTTATAGTTTGGCAAAAAAAACACAGAAAGATTAGATTTATGTAATTGTAATTTTCCACTGACAATCTAATTACCTACTGCCATCTCGAAATGAGTGGGACACACCAAAACTTTCTTCAACCAACGTGACCATTCGCGATCGATCTTTTTCCACGTTTGACCACTAGATGTCAATGCACAATAGTAATTGAACTAGCGAATTTAGTAAACAAATGTTCGCTCAGGGCGCTTATTGGGCTACTAGTCTAGAAATTATATATAATGGCGGGAAAATTAAAACGATTTTGGCCCTCGGAACTTACAGGAGTAACTAATGCGGCCCTAAGGCTGAAAAGTTTGGAGACCCCTGATCTAGCGTATACAATACTGGCCTATATCAATTTTTTGAAGGGACCGCTAGATGGCGCATAATGTGCCTTTGGCATACAAATGGTCCAACATTCGAGATTCAATGCACTAACTGGGATTTTGTGTGCAATAGTGGCCCATCTTTTAACCTCTGAATGCACATGTTTCTGTAGTAATTACATGATAAGTTTTTACATCTGTTTAACGTGTTTATGGTAGTAAAATGGATTGTCAATCGATATCAGGTAATTATTTAAGCTATTCACAAAATATTAGCATCTTATGACAGAATTAACTTGATGTTCTATTCAAATTTTGTGTTTCAGGAACAAATGGGTAATTAATTTGTAGAAAGAAGAGAGCAAGGGTAGTGAATTCAAATGACAAGAATGCATTCAGTATTTTTGACCCTTTTGCACAATCGTCATCAAGCTACTGGCAATCAGAATCTTATTATATGTTACATACATATTGGCAGGGGATGCTCATCATATTTGTTCGGATTTAGAAATTATAAATTATCTTACTCAATATTTTTCATATTTGCCTCAAAGGGTTCAAGAACCTATCGATCGCGTTCGCTCCACTGTATCTAGCAGAGTAACCGCATAAATTGAGATACCGCTACTGTTTATGATTTTTCATTTCTTTTTCTGCTTTGATTACCTAAAATAAGTATATTCTTACCAATGAAAGAATTTTATCTGTTCAGTATGACTTTCTTGTATGAGAGAACATATTTCGATAAGTACTCTATGTTGTATCTAAAAATGAGTTGTACCCATGATCAACACCCAGGAATTTAAAGCAGTTGGTATTTCAGTCAATAGTTTCTATTTTACAGCTTCATTTAGTTATGTCAAGTTTTGTTCTTCTTAAAATATCTTTGGTATTTGATGCACTGTAATCTTCTTCAGGACTAATGGTAATACTGTATTCCAAACGATCGTACAGACTCGATGGAATCACAGTCGCCTCAAGCCTCTCATTGTTTGTGAATATGTTACCAAGAAAGATTTTAGTTTGTGCTATTACACGAGTTGGGGAATACCCAGTTTTCTCAAGGTTGGAACGCTTCGAGAAATCCAAGAGTCTTTTCTTTTTACTTCCGTCCGATACAACAAAGTTAATATTGAAGCTAACATCGATTATAACCGTGTAATTATTATATTTTCTAGAGACATATTCCAGAATCCTTTTCGCGGTGTCCATATAAGTATCCTACGTAATTATGATTCTGATTTCGAATTCAATGTCATTTAATTTCATATGAAGGTCCGATTTGATGATCGGACAGGCACTTAAGATTCCAAGTTAGAAGGTTTGAGAAAACTACAAGACTATTATAATGTAATGAAAAGTTTATGACGCTCCTATCTATAGCTGGCGTGGTGTCCAGTCACCTTTTATTACACTTATCTATAAGATAATACCTGTACACACTCTTTCACAGCAGATACAAGAATAACACGCGAAGCAGTAAAATCACTCGAGCGCGGTGACCAGCTCGCAAGACACCAAATATATGTCCAACGATAGCTGCATGTAAAAACGATTTAAATCGTTGAATTTATCGACGCAGACGACACCCTTATTAAACGTCTTATCTTGATTCCAATCTCTTAACGCGCCGCCTTGGTCGTGTCCGGGGGTTTCTATAGTTTCTATCACAAATGTAAATGCAAATAGGGTTCGACAACGACACACTTGCGACTCTCGACCAGCGGCACTGGGTTTAGAGGGTGAACCGACCCCGCCAGCGGCGACTTTCGGTGGCGAACATTATTTCATCTTTGCCGTTTGAAGTGGCCAAAACTTCGTAGCATGATGACCACTTTGAAGGACCCGCCTGATATTAAATATTACCCTGAACACACATAGTGTTGTTTCTGTATCATCTGCTTAACTGCAGGAAGATAGATCCCTTTGAGTCTACAAGAATTTGCCGCGGGAAACGTCTCTTTAGTTACTTATGCCTTTGTTGTGAGTACAGGACTAGGGATCACCCTTTTTACTTACCTGCATTTTACGTAACCACCCATGAAGTTTACCCTCTCAATTATAAAAACTATTTGCATAGGTATGTCAGTCAGTACTGATTCATATAGTTTGTTCAGAGAGACATGTATATTTTACAACCTAACATAATTAGAGCTGCCAGATAAACACGATAGTTTTTTAGTATTTCAGGTAATTTATCAAATTATATGACAAACATAAAAAAATATTGTTTGAATTAAACAATACGTTTTACTATCATTTACAGGACGAACAATAAAAAATTAACGAATTCGCACTGGATAAGAAACCATCATTCGCAATTGCAGAAAGTCTGCACTTGTATTAATATTATCGAATTTAGTTTCAATCCACTTAATTAATTTTACCTTACATTCCATTCAGATTTGAATGTAATTTTATCATATATGCCGCTCCTTCTTAATTGTTTAATTTATTGATTGCCCCGTTGGCATATGATAAGTGAACTAACAATAGATAAATCTGCGACTATAGTTATGATAATATCAAATTCTTCTATATGCCATAAAAATAACCTAACACCAAATTTTTATCATTACAAATCACTTTCCCAATCTTTTAGGTAGATTTAACGGAAACCTATTTATAAAATGATATGTGTTGGTTTAAACACATTATATCACATCAGCGTTGCACCATAAAGAAGAAGTGAAACCTGACCATCTAAAAATAAGCCAACTGCTAAGAGTCATTTGGTAAAGGAAATAGTCAACTTTGAGCTAAAAGGACAAAAATTGATCACTTAAAATAATTTTATTTTACTGTACCCTTTTCTTACTAGGTTTGTCCTGTATTTGCATATCGTAACACGTTGCAATTCCTAAAACTACCTCTAGTTGGCGTACAGGCATCCATAGACGTAGCAGCCACTCCGCCCCCCCCCCAAACTTCTCGATAGCCCCTCTAAAAATATTTCTCAAGGTTTAAATATAATAATTTATTTATGCGCATTAACTTTAAATTTTTATGAAATACGGTAAAACTGTCATCGCCAAAGCTGCCTCAACTGAGAAAGTCAGCTTCAATATTTAATGTTTTATTACCTATCGTAAATAAATATTATTATTTCTTAAGCCTCCCCTAAACTATTGTGTTGGCTACGCCTATGCAGGCATCTCAACAAGATTATTCCAAAGTTCGGTGCTAAGCATGGCCACCTTTAACAAGGCCGCGGCCGCATCAATTTGGCAACAGCCATCGTAAGGCCGAACCCGTTCAAATTGAATTCATTGATACAACATGACGTACTTCTTGCACTAGTGATATTCCTCAAATTCTGCGTGTCTTGAAGCCATTTTCCTTCCCTAACCTAACTCGCTAAATAGTTGTGGACACATTAAATAGTTCGGCATATCTAAAGACTCCAATGTTGCAACTAAATTCTGAATGGCATCTGAAAAAAACCGCTGCAAATTGAATCAATACTTCCACATCCAACTGTCAAAATGACATTTACGTTTTTATTTCTTGTACTATACGATTAGTAATCACGTTTTGAACAATTTTTTCTCTCTACACGTTTTTTAAAAGACAAACAGTCCTCGTGATATTAGCAAAAATATTAAATGTTGAAATCGGTTTTTCCAAATAACTCGAAAATTATTAACTTAACAAAAAAAAATTACAATAGTGCTTTCTGATCAGAAATTTGATTTTCAATATAATACCAAAATTTAAAAAAATCGTACGAGCGGGATCCAAAATAGGTTTTTTGGAAATATATCGAAAATGTCAAAATTTTGAATAAATTTTCTTAGACACATTTTGTGAGAAATTTTATTCCCTATCTGCTGGTAATTTTATTTTTTGAATATATTAAATATATTCGGAGATATTTAGGAAAAGCCGTTTTCTTTAAGTGACGCTTTTTTGCTAATATCTTCTAAACAGTTTGCTGCATAGAAAATTTATAAAAACGAATAATACTCGCAGATATACTACTAATCACATACTAAAACGAGAAAAAAATACAAAAATAAAAATTTGCAAAATGGGTAGTTACCCCTCAATTTCGCCCCCTTCCCGATACCCTACTTACCCCACAAGCAATAGGTCGCTTTGGGTAGTTGAGATTTATACGTTTGCCAAATTTCAAGTTCATATATTAAGTCTTAAGTTATCGTGTCACAAACAATACCACAGACACACAGACACCGACAAGAATTTTTTTGCTCAGCTCAAATTTTGTTTTTTTTTGCGTTTTAGACCATTTTAAAGCAAATGAGCAAATACAAATTTTTGAAAATTTTTTTCGCGATACAATACTTTCCATCCGTTGGATGTGGACGTAATTAGTAGAACCTGCAAAATCATTGGTCTTTATGTATGGTAAAGTGTTGACTTCATGTATTGGTGATGTCACTATTAAATTACGCCTTCCAAATCTATTTTTCTAAATTTCGATGATTTATCCAAAGACTTATTGGCAATTAACAAACCGTTTGGCGTAAAACATTTTCTTAAACGACAAATGTTTTCTTCATCGATTAAACCTAATAATTTTGTAGTAGTAGTGAACTGATTAATGAAATTAAACCAATCTAAAATTTCTCCAGTAAAAGTAGGTAAATCTTTTTCGATGGTTTGTCTAGCTAAAACCATTTTCATATCATTTGTGTTGAATGTGTCTCTTCTTTGCATGATAGCTGCACTTCCACTTCTCTCTATAAATTCACTAACTTTGGATGTCGAAGAGTGTTTTTGCGGTAATCCTAATTCAATCTTGTCTTGATAACTTGATATATGGTCTTCTATACATCTATTTAATTTAAAGTCAGTTCTGTTACAATTATTTGCTTCTTTAGTTCCAAAATTTTATCAGATATTATTATTCTCTAATAATTTTTATTCTGTAATTAAAAATTTTGCAATTTGTTCATTGGCTTTTATTTCATCAACTAATATTTAGCGACCTATTGTAGTGCTTATACATTGCTTAGATAAATAGCACTTACCCTTTACCTGTGACATCCCTAACACCGTCTGGCTCTCTGGTTGATGATACTGCCTTGTCCTTTTCAGATCACTCTTTCCAGTTACTCCAGAGGCATCCTCTCTCCGACTCCTAACCCTGGATGACGTGTTGCAACTGGCTGCAGAACTTGATATCAAGGATTCCTCGAATTTCTTGGTGTTACCTTCGTTCTGCTCGATTTTGCTTCTCCATACTTCGTTATTTTAAAGGTTCAAGGACCAACATAATGTATAATACAAACCTTTCAGTGATGCTATAAACCTTCAAGCTGAAGTTCTAGCACTGTATACTCTATTAATGCTCTAAAATTGTACAGTTAAAGAACATTCGAACATTGAAATTGCTATGAACAACATTCTGTCATCAAAAAAATAACAACTTTGTACTAACATTATTTTAACTAGTGTTCAGTTTCCTTTATTGCTTTGTTTAAATTGTACTAGTAATATTTTAAATGTTTCGTTGGTACCCCTGAAATGTGCCCCCTCCATGTAAAAAACACTATAAATATGTGCGCGTACGCTAAAGATGAGCGATTTTTCAGCGATTGTGACGATTCGACTTTAGACTTGAACAGTGTTCAGAATACTCTTGATTTCTTGTGTGAACCTGTGAACACCAGTTGTAAAAAACCTAATTAATACAGTCCATTTAACAACCTAAACGAAGAATTATTCGACAAAACCAAATACTCAGAGAAGATACCCAACATATGGTCCTTCGGGCCGGATAACCGGAAACACGGAACAACTACCACGTGGCCGAACAAGGCCTAACAACTACAAACTACAAGGAATACGGGCGATTCTAGGGTTTACAAACAAGAAAACAACAAAAACCGAAATTGCACCTACGGCCAAACGGAGGTACGATTTCAAACCAGCCGACAGCACGTGGCCGGCAAAAGCACTTGGGATTGGCGTAACAACCGGCGATCCACCGACGGCTTGACCTTGACGGGGAAGCACAAAACCGACGAACTGACAAACACGCGGTACTGGCACGCAGTAAGTACTTCAAACAAATTTATTACACAGATCGTTTAGGTACCTACTGGGTGATAAACTAAAATAATGACTCAAACACGCGTAGAAGAACTTAATCTCAAACGGGAAATTTTGAAAGGGCAATTAAACCGATTTTGTAATTATGTTTCGCAATTTAACACTGAATCAAACCTAAACGAGTTAGTTTCGAGACTAGAAACGGTTGATCCATTGTTAAACACATTTAATGAAATTCAAACTGAAATTGATATATTAACTAAAACTCCTGAAAATCAGGAGCGAGATCAATTTGAAAATAACTATTTTCACATAATTGGAAAAGCCAAACAGTTAATTGCTGATGGTCAACCAATAAAAACTGATATCAGTTCKCCAGCTACAAGTATTGCAAATAATGATGGTACGATAGAAACTTTAGAAACTACCGGTACAGTCAAACTACCACCCATAAGCCTACCAGAATTTAAAGGAGCATATATTGATTGGTTAGCATTTCAAGATGTTTACACTTCTTTAGTGCACAATGCAAATATAAGTAACGTACAGAAATTTGTATATTTAAAATCATGTTTAAAGGGAGATGCTGCCCAATTAATACAATCCCTAGAAATGACGAATGCAAACTACAGTATTGCATGGGGTATGCTAAAAGAAAGATATAACAATAAAAAGCTCATTGTACACAATCATATTAAATTGATTTTTGAGTTACCTACTGTAAAAGACGAGTCATGTTTTCATTTGAGACATTTAGTAGACAACTTTAATAAAAACATAAGAGCGCTAAGCAGCTTGGGACAACCAACATCTGAATGGGACGCGCTTCTGAATTATATATTAACATCCAAATTGGATACTAATTCAAAAAAGGAATGGGAGCGAGTTGCCAGTGAAAAAGATGTTACAACTGTTACAGACCTAACTGAATTCTTGGCAAAACGGTGTCAGTACTTAGAAAACATTGAAAACAAGGACAAATCACAAAAACAATACGCAAAACAAAAGACTTTATCGCATGTTACAACCACAAACAAGATTACATGTTCATTTTGCAAAGGCAACCATTTTAACTATGAATGTGACAAAATTCTTAAAATGAAAAGTTCTGAATTATATGCAGAGGTAAAAAGAAACAAATTATGCCTAAATTGTTTACGTCCTAACCACTCACAGGCTGATTGCAAAACGAATGGTTGTCAGCATTGTGGCAGAAAACATCACTCCTTACTACATATATTTAAGGAACAAGCAATTAATGAGTGCAAGCAAAATACAGATTCACCTAATCAAAATCGTCAGATAAATGAATTGAGTACCCAAAGCATAAGTATGCACTGCTTGTCTTCAAACGTTACAACAGTATTTTTAGCTACGGCTGAAATAAAAATTCTTGATGTAAATGGCCAAATTCATAATTGTCGTGCGTTGTTAGACAGTGCTTCACAGAGTAACTTTATAACAGAAACATTGGTGAACAAATTAAATCTACATACACGTGAAATTAATGTACCCGTTGCTGGTGTTAACAATGCATTTTCCAAAGTAACAAAGTTAGTGGATGCAACAGTTACTTCAAAAAATAACTCATACAAAATAAAAGACACATTCTTGGTGGTGAATAAAATTACTGACAATTTACCCCAGTTACCTATCGACTTACCTGAAATAAATATACCTCAAAATATAAAATTAGCTGACGAAGACTTTTACATCTCACGACCAGTAGACATATTACTGGGAGTTGACACGTTTTTCAATATTTTGTGTGTTGGGCAAATCAAATTGGGAAAAAAGATGCCTATACTTCAAAAAACAAAACTTGGTTGGATACTTTCAGGAACTATGATTTTTCCAAATAGTTTACCTCTACAAAATAATGTACTTTGTAACTTAACAATAACTAACAACGATTTGTCAAAACAGTTGGAAAAATTTTGGACAATTGAAGATTGTAATTATAAAATTACTATGTCACTCGAAGACTCAAATTGTGAGAAACATTTCATAAAATATCATGTACGTGAACCCAACGGCAGATTTAAAGTATCTCTACCCAAAAAAACTGAACTAACTGACTTGGGTGACACGCAGGAAATTGCTATAAAAAGATTTGTTAATTTAGAAAAAAGATTTAAAACTGACTCAATACTAAAGGAACAATATGACACTTTTATGAAGGAATATGAATTATTAGGTCACATGACTGAAATAGACACCAATAGTTTTGACAATTTTGCATGCTATTTACCTCACCATGGTGTCATAAAACCCGACAGCTCAACTACTAAATTACGTGTGGTTTTTGATGCCTCGGCAAAATCTACATCAGGTATATCGCTTAACAATGTATTATTGAAAGGCCCCGTAATACAACCCGAACTTTTTGCTATCATTTTAAATTTCAGAATGCATAATGTAGTATTTACTGCAGATATAGAAAAGATGTACCGGCAGGTCAATGTTTTCGAACAAGACAGGCATTTACAGCGTATAGTATGGAGATATGATGCCACACAAGAATTGAAACATTACATTTTAAATACGGTTACTTATGGAACTACTTCAGCTTCATTTCTTGCAATTAGATGTTTAAATCAGACGGCACTAGATTACATGCACAAGTATCCAGAAGCAAGTAATCTTATACTAAACTCATTTTATGTAGATGACCTACTGACTGGTTCAGAAACAGTAGAACAAGCTATAATTTTGAAAAACCAAATTGTTGAAATATTATCTAGTGGATGTTTTTCATTACGGAAGTTTTGTTCAAACAAATTGGAAGTAATAGAAGACTGTCCAGACTTACACTTAGAACGACATAACATTTCTGATGACAAGACACAAAAAACGTTAGGTTTGTACTGGCAGCCAAACACTGACGAGTTGGCATACTCAGCAAATTTTGAAATTCACAATAATGTAACAAAACGACACATATTGGCCACTATTGCTAAAATCTTTGACCCGTTAGGCATGATTTCACCACTAATCACTGTTGCAAAACTTATCATGCAACAACTTTGGCAAGAAAAGATTGGATGGGATGAATCCATCTCATTAGAAACTTACACCATTTGGATGAACTTTTGTAACCAAATCAGACACATAAATAATTTAACAATACCGCGACATGTAGTTGCATGTGATTATATCGAACTGGCTCTACATGGATTTTGTGACGCTAGTGAGCGAGCTTACTCAGCTGTTATTTACTTAGTTACTACTAATTTACAAGGTAATAAAACCTCCAGATTACTATGTTCTAAATCTAAAATTTCTCCCATTAATAAAATTTCGATACCACGTCTTGAACTAAATGGTGCAGTTTTACTTGCAAACCTTGCCAAAAAAGTTGAAGATTCGTTGCAAAGGAAAATTGATAAAAAACATTTTTGGTGCGACTCAACAATTACTTTACATTGGATTGCAAAGGATCCAAATACTTGGACCACTTACGTAGCTAACAGAGTTATGCAAATTTTAGAACTGACTGATCGTAGAGAATGGCAACATGTACCATCAAAATTAAACCCTGCTGATATTGTTTCACGCGGCACGTATGCAACCACCCTAGCAAAGTCTGATTTATGGTGGTATGGTCCTGAATTTTTGAAAATGGATTCTGATCGTTGGCCTAAATCTCAACATATCATAACTGATATACCCGAAAAAAGAAAACATACTGAATTGTCATTTTTGGCACAAACATATCAAGATCAAGACATTTTCAAAAGGTACTCAAATTTTAGAAAACTGGTACATGTATGGGCTTACGTATTACGCTTCATTAACAATATTAGATCAAAAACACCTTGTCGTGATCCATTATTATCTACAGATGAGTTAAAATTTTCAACATTTACACTTATAAAAATGGTACAACATACCCACTTTAAACATGAGCTAACTTACTTATCAAAAAATGGTACTGTAGCAAAGAACAGCAAACTATTACAATTAAACCCGTTTCTTGACCCCAATGGTTTAATCAGGGTTGGAGGAAGAATTCAGCATTCCAACTTACCATTTGAAAGTAAACACCCAATCGTTTTACCACCATATCATGAGTTTACCCAACTTTTGATAGCTTCAGAACATAATAGACTATTACATGCAGGAACTCAAGCAGTTTTAACATCTCTGAGAAAGAATTACTGGATAATTCATGGCAAAAATGCCATAAAAAGAGTTACATACCACTGCATAACATGTTATAGAATGAAACCAGACAAAAGAGTTCCCATAATGGGAGACTTACCTCAATCACGATTAATGATACAAAGACCCTTTTTGGTGGTTGGTTGTGACTTTGCTGGACCCATTTTAATAAAAGACGGTACTACTCGTACTAACAAAAGGCTAGTCAAAACTTACCTTTGTATCTTTGTATGTTTTTCCACTCATGCTATCCATCTCGAATTGGCTGGTGATTTAAGTACTGCCTCTTTTCTGAATGCATTAAAGAGATTTGTAGCCCGAAGGGGAATTTGCAATAAAATTTACAGTGATAATGGTAAAAACTTTGTAGGAGCAAATAATGAATTAAAGGGTATTATAAATTCTTTAAAACAATCTTTGACCTCTAAAAATGACATATCAACTTACCTGTTAGATAATAACATTACATGGAAATTTATTCCTCCGCATGCKCCTAATTTTGGTGGTTTATGGGAGGCAGCCGTTAAATCTACTAAGTACCACTTAATAAGAATCGTAAAGAATGCTCATTTAACTTTCGAACACCTTTATACCGTGGTATGCCAGATTGAAGCTATATTAAATTCAAGACCACTTACATCTTTATCTAGCGATCCAAACGATCTTTTAGTGTTGACTCCAAGCCATTTTCTTATTGGTGATCTACTCACTGCTGTGCCACAGCATGACTTGACTGACTTACCAATAAATAGACTTAACTTATACGAAAGACTACAGCATATGGCTCAGCATTTCTGGAAAAGGTGGTCCCAAGAGTACCTGACCTCTCTCCAGGCAAGAAGCAAGTGGCAACACAAAGCTGAGGATATCTTCAGGCTTGGCACAATGGTGCTACTCCGAGAAGACAACCTACCTCCTCAACAGTGGATGGTGGGACGAATAGTCGAGCTACACCCCGGAAAGGACCACACTGTTCGTGTAGTGAGTGTGAAAACGAAAACCGGAGTTTTTAAACGCAGTGTTAACAAACTCAGCGTCCTTCCTATATGAGGCTTTGAAAGAGTATCTTTCAAGGGGGGCGGTATATGTTCAGTTTCCTTTATTGCTTTGTTTAAATTGTACTAGTAATATTTTAAATGTTTCGTTGGTACCCCTGAAATGTGCCCCCTCCATGTAAAAAACACTATAAATATGTGCGCGTACGCTAAAGATGAGCGATTTTTCAGCGATTGTGACGATTCGACTTTAGACTTGAACAGTGTTCAGAATACTCTTGATTTCTTGTGTGAACCTGTGAACACCAGTTGTAAAAAACCTAATTAATACAGTCCATTTAACAACCTAAACGAAGAATTATTCGACAAAACCAAATACTCAGAGAAGATACCCAACAACTAGAATTGCATCACATGCACACGCACTGCACTGCACTCATATTGCATGCACTATTCAACACAACATGTATTTGTTACTAATATCGTCACTGTCGCTGCGAACATCTTCATATGATTACACATGGTTTATTTGATGCTACACAGTTATACAGCGAAAGTTGGAAGGATTAGAAATACATTCATGTATATATAGCCCGACACCAGTTCCAAAAGTGTTAGTTGTGAACTTAATTTTACAGCAAGTAATTTTGACACCGTGCGTTAATCAGGACACCTCGACTTCACACGTCCTCTGTCTAATCGCAGCCTTTAGAATTAACCCAGCCCCGGTTGCTGTCTGCGTCGGTAATTTCGTTCATCCCCAAAATTAGCATTACAATGGCGACCGGATGCTTAGTCGATACATTCGTGCATCGAATACACGTAACTACCTATGGCAGGCCATTGTTTCGGTATTCATCTCATTGAGGGATTTGAGTCGGGTATCATCGGTTTATTGTATCCGCGGCTTGATCGGTGTCACAATCAAAGCTTATTTCATTACGTCTCCTTGTTAATTAGGGCGCCCGCATAACGAGGTAAGTCTGCAGCGACGTACGCTCTGATTGCGAAGCCTCTGTGTGTGGTCTACGCCGGAATTAGTAAGTCATCTGAGTAAAGCATTTCTTTGGCAATGCAAATTGCATTCTGTGTACGCTGTCGGGAATGTTAACCGAAATGTAGAAACAACGAGGCATTCCGTCATTTGCTTTATGCATTCCGAAAAGCAGGCTCGTGCAATATAACAAACTGTTGGGTACTTATTTAATATGGGAAACATTTGTTAATAAAACGCAAGCTTGCAATGAACTTTTATGTGATGTCGGAATGACATCCACTCAGTTTCGAAGGAAACCGTTTTTCAAAGCATTCCAGTGTACGAAATATGTAAGTATATAAATAATAATCCTTCCGTTTATAAATATGTATCCAAGTTTAGTTTATTTTTAATTGATTAACAAAATAATGGAATTATGTATCGGAAGTTTTTTTTTACTTAAATTAGGCACATGGAATTTAACAGTCGTCAAAATTATTTTTTAGATAAGTAATTGTATAATCTTATATCTAAAATAGAGGAAAACATGTTACGAATCGGTATCTAATGTGGAATCCAAGAAAATAGGAAATTCAGGGAAAAAACGTTAAAAATCTGAAATTACTCCTTAATAAGGTGGGGGAAATTCCACTATCAGAAAAAACAACTCTTCCTGGTCTATCTAACAAAACTGAAGAATCGTTAGGAACTATGAATTGCGTGCCAAAAGTCAGTGTTGTAAGTACTGTGAAACCCTTCTCAGCCATGAATTTAAGGAAAGTGTTAGAGTAGTTGTAGTAGTTGCTATTACTTTGTAGTGACGACACCTGTCAAACTTTTTTGTTATAATACATAGTAAAAACGTAAGGAACTTGGACAGAAGATTAATGAGCGCTTAAGAAACAGCGAAACATAACAGGTTTGAGCCTTTCCATCCACCTAATAAAAAATTGAAGACTACCAAATTTAGCAAAAATTGAGCAATATATTGATTAACCTGTTAAAGTTCTAATTGATTCGCTTACAAAACAATTTACTTTAGAAAACAAACAATTCTCGTTCATGATTTTGTAGGGTCAAACATGTGCACGTGATGTAATTACCTATATCATTAACAATCCTTTATATTAACAATTATTGTTTTGAAATCTTTATCGTGTTCTTATTGCATTTTAACTCCCGCTTGTCCGTAGAACCTCCGTCAAGCACAAAGACAACCTGAAGTCCGATACGCTGCCCTGCAAAAACGTCAGTTACTTCCACATGACATTAGGACGTGGCCTCACTTTGCCCTTATTGAAAAACTTCGGCGTTCACATGTGAAGATTTATGGAAGTTATTTGTCTTACATGTAAGATGAATAGGGGCTCCAAAGTTCCTTGGTTTTTCTCCAATGGACTCGACTCAATGTATAGTGTGATATATCGCGTCAGATTAGGAGGTAAGCAAACATCTCTTTATCTTTTCAAGTCAAACGGTGGTAGAGTCGTTTTAGACAATGGTACCGGTCGGGGACGGGCATACATCCACCCTCTATCGATTGCGTCGGTAATGCTTCAATTATCGAACGTTCCATATATCGCATGGCTAAGTCTAACTATCGGATAATTATTCCAGTACCTTAATTTAACGCACGCTACTGCAATGATTTTAACGATGATGTAAAATGCGAAACGGAATGTTATTTAGGAGGATCGAAATTAATGACCGGTCTGACGAGCGGCAATAGAGTTGCGGTGGCAATTTGCACAACACCTACGTTGTTGAAATTGTTGCTTGGCGTTATTTATGTTCCTCCAAGTCATAATTCTTGTTTAGCGGCATGGTATCAATTTACATTAGCAAAACATAAGTTCTGCAAGAAAAAAATCGATAATTTGGTAAAGGCAATGTGATCATGCAGTCAGTAGGAATTTTAGCCGTTTACACGTTTTATCAAGTTTTATACAGTGTGTTGCACTTTTACATAAGAAATCTATTTCTTTCAAAATTTGCAATAAAGATTCAACAGAAAAGGAAAAAATTGCTAAAGCTTATAACCTGCATTTATCATTTTATGAAAGCTGTTTAAAGCTTCGTTGCTGGATTTTATTTTTGTCATGCTCTTATTCCCCAAGATATTAGTTACTGAAAGCCTACGTAATGCGTTCAGGTAATGCTTCAATATCCTTCATTTTAGTACGGTAAACCTGGTTTTCCAAATGGATACGTCTTACGCAGCATTTGGGGGAAGGGGTCAGCTAGCGGTGCCTTTTTCTTATATTTGTATATGTTGTCGATGCAGGTGCTATAAACACTGTCACAAAAATTAGTTGATTCTTTCATATAACCTTGCATAACCTCCAAATCTGGAGCATTAGCCGTATCAGTCCGTACATAAGAGCTATTTAGAGTCGGGGTCGAAAGTTGCACGAAATTATCTCATGATTATTTTTAAATCACTAAGTTTTTTAACCTTGCCCACACGCCGTTATCGTCTACCTCCCGAGATCTGGAAATGCTATGGTTATCAACTGTTACAAATAGAAAGGAGAACATCCTGTTCTTTTTAATAAAAGAATAATTTTCAGACGCAAAGGAGGACACCATTTATTTACCAGTTCAACGCAAAATTAATAATAAAAATAAAGATTTGGTTCATACGTTCTAGTAAAATCGGATGGGCGATACCACCTGGTGGTTCTAATCTACTTAAAATCTGTGTGTTATTGCTTTATAATAATTATTTTTGTGTTCTAACCAGTACCTGTCATTATAAATGGTTAAAACACGCATCACGGATTTTGCCGCGTTTCCCGCTTAAAATAATGTAACAGAATGTAGTTCACGTAAGCACCATCGTGACGCTGCAATCTTAAATTCCGTTGCCTATCCGCGATCTGCTATCCAGTGGTAAATTTTAACAGCTGACTGATGAAAGGTTTGCGTTCAAGTTTGGGCTTTTTTGGTTGGATAATAACAATCGTTTTTCAAATATTGGATATGCCAGGCAGAATGGTAACCCTATGTAATGCAGACAAGCTATAGCGGAACAATTGTGCAGAGCTTTGTAATATAATGAATACATTTTGTAATATTTGGTGAACATCAGTATTCCGTCATCTAGCGATGACATTACTAACTACTGACCGTTGATCTTGACAAGATTGTTTGTAATTATTAATAGTTAGCAATATTTAAAATTACCTATAATTATTGGAGTTTTATATATATGAAGTTAAGACTGCTGTTCAACTTAAAATAATTCCGTTTCTATTGCCCAGAAGAAGGAGACAAATGATCTCCGAAAGCTTGGCAAAAGATAAAAGGAGTTTTATTTAGAAGACCAAAACCTAATATATTTAATTTACTAACTACGACGTAGGTTGATACGATCGGTAAATACAGAGGCCTACGATGATTGTCCAATGATGGCTTAGGGCCTTGAACCCTTAAGAAAAGCTAAGCGAAAAAAAGAATGTAATCATTTTGAATTATTAAAGCTTAAATTAACTACTTCTCCTATCGCGTACTCAAGATATTCGTGTCTACGTCACATTTTCGGGTGTATCAAAATGCAGCCACCGGGGTTTTTTAAATCTCCTAACTGAAAGGAAGGATTAAAGGATTTAGGTTTGGAGATAGCAAGGGCCATTCAAACAACCCAATCCACTACAGGAGGATGTGTCGGCGCAGTATAAATGATGCACATCTACGAAAAAGAGTCAGGTCAGGTCATTATAAAGATGGCCGCAATGCTCCCTGAATGTCAGACGGATATACAATTTAATTTCATATAATGGGTATGTGCCTCATACTGCAGAATGAGATGTGAATACCACTAGGAACTATTCAGGGTAACTGATGATTTTTTTTGTCCACAGTATCAAATGCGGCTTTCTCGGCATTTATAGCTCATTGTGGACGAATCCAACCCCCTTGTTGTTCACGTCATAAATATAAATTTAAACTATCACGTCATGAATTACAACTTCTGTATTTTTTGTTTACTTTTGTTGCATTTTTTCCAAAAAACAAACAGGCTTCTTTTGTCAAAAGGTATATGCGAGGAAAAATTTTTCCGGTAAGTTGTGAAACAACCCCAATATATCACTGTTTGCTGCAACAAAGCTATATGTACATAACAGCTAATGTTTCTTGCAAATCCCAGTTTGACCGTTACTCAAAAAGTTTTTTATTTGATTCAACCCCCATTGCTTCACTAACAGTGAACATTGTTGAAATGAAATAATATTCGCAATAACAACAAAACTAATGAAAAGGCGTATGGGGAATGTAATAAGCCCGTGATAAGCAATCACAAAACAGATCCAAAGCTGGAATAAGAGTTCGGGGGGAATTAAAAAAAAAACTACAGATGTTAATTTCTGCAAAAACAATTGCTAACCTGGAAGCTATCAATTTGGAACCCTACATATTATACAAAACTCGACCTAGCTACAATGAAACGAAGAATCCAAATCGTTCCATTTGAAATGAAAAAAATAGTTGCATTTAGGCTATACGAAACGTTCTGTGTACTCCAAGACATTTTTTTCTCAAATTGCTTTCAACCATAGCATTCTGCTACACCTGTAATACCCAAGCCACCACATACCAAATATATAGCATGCTGGTTTATTTAATTTAAAACACTGGTAACTTTATTTTGTTGTATAAAGCAGAAAATCATTTCTAATTAAGTGTAGATAATGAATGCACGATTTTATTTTCTCCAATAGGCAATGTGTGAGGTAAAATGTAACAATAATCTTATATAAAAAACAATACGTCCAATATTAGATAAAAGGATGCACAAACGACGCTAGCTATTAATACTAATTAGTCCTATTAGTCCCATATATTAGACCATATAAATTTTTCAGCACGTGCTTCTTATGAGACGCAGATAAGACATCATCAAAACTTGCAAGCTGTTGTTTTCCAAATCAGAATTTCAGGAAGTTTGCTGAAATCGTTCAGGCGTCAATGAGACCAAGAGTCTGGCGATTACTTCTCCAATTTTAATCAAAGTTTTATAATTTCACTTCGTTGTTTATTTTAAAGCTTCCAATCGACCGGAAGCACGGATGTCGGCCCCGTCCGCGATCTGCGCAAGATGAATGCCAAAAAATTCACTCCTCTGTTTTCCTGTTGAAACTTATTATCACTGCCAAGAATTATAAAGTTAATTTAGTAGGGAATGTGATCTGAGAAAGTACAGGGATGTAAAATAAATACAGGCTTTCCGTTTTAATTAAAACCTTGACTTTGGATAGATATTCCAATCAACCTGTTCGGTTCTACCCCCTTTCTCATTATGCGCTAACAAATTATTGCTTTCGAGAATTTGTCTCCCACTGCTTATTGCTGATAACTGTTCAAGGTATGTTCTAAAATAATAAAGTTCATTTGAAAACGGAAGACCATTATTCAAAATCCTGAATTTGCTATTTTTCTCTCCCAAAAACACTCTGAATTGACGTTGGGATAGCATTCGTTCAATGAGCTTCACAGTCTTTACACATTTCAGAGTATTAAATAGTTTGAGGATCAATCCATCTTTCCACACAGTATCGTAGGCCGCCGATAAGTCTATGAACACTACTCCAGTTTTCAATCGTTTCTGGAAACCAACTTCAGCATATGTTGCTAGAGCCAAGACTTGGTCACAGCAACTTCTGTTCTCCCTAAAACCTGCTTGTTCCCTCGGGAGTGAGTCTTCAATAATAGGTCCTATTCTCTGGTAGAGTAGTTTCTCTAGTAACTTGTAGCAGACACTCAGGAGGGCAATAGGTCGGTAACTTCCTGCTTCATTTGGAGGTTTCTCAGGTTTTAAAACAGCAATCACCTCTGTTTTCTGAAACAATCTTGGAAGAGTACATGTATCTAAAAGATTATTATAGAACAATAACAACCATTTTAAAGCATTCGGTCCCAAGTTTTTCAAGAATTCTGGTTAAATACCATTAAAACCAGCAGCTTTGCGAGTTTTCAGAACATTTTTGGTCGCACAGTACCTATGTTACTTATATATAACTGATTTTGACAATAAGGATTTGATGACGTGCGAAGGTAATTTTTTTGATTATAATTTGTAGTAAATATCTGGAAAATTAGGAGGATTTATACACACACAAAGTAAAACTTTAGACTCTCAAAAGTTCAAAAGAGTTTATGACAATAGCAAAGTCGAAATCCCCTTATATTATAATTTATAATACAAGTATCACGTGCAATAATAAAAGACTTTGACCTACTTACAGATGCTAACTTTTAAACAATATTTGATTAGAATGCATTAGAAAATTGTATCTTATCAATAAGCGCTCCGATGAGAATTTGATAATTGAAATTGGTTGTTAAGTAATTTTTCATGAGTACATGAGTTGTTTTCCAAGGAAGAAAAATCATCAAAGTATTATACCAAGCAAATATAACCTGAATACACCACCTGGCGACATCTACTCGTCCTTATCTGGAAAATATACGGAAGGGACAAGTAGACAACGTCTCACACTAGTAGCAGCACTTGGATATGTCAGTGCCCTCTGTTAGCACTCTCCCAAACGCAACGCTAATGCGCACAGATGAGAAAAGGCAGCTGCAGGATATATTGATCACGGATGTAGTTAACTCCAATAACCACAAAATATCCCAACATACTTCCCCAAGCTTTGACCAGATTGCGCAAAACTAATCTTATGGTATACTTCCGTTTGTTTCATTCCAATTGATTTTAATTTTAGTGTTTTAGGTCTTAGTGCTGGCTAGACATAATTCAACTGCGAGTCTGTTCATTTCCACATATGCTTATTTCGGCGCAAACATAGTTACCTTTTACAACTCCCAAGTATTGACGTAAATGTAATCAAAGGATCCTTAGTCGTTCTTGACGAATTTTATAAATTTGCGTTTTTATTAACAAGTCGTTAAATTACATGTTATTTTATTATTGAAATGACTGCGGGAATACACTGTTTGGTTTTCAGACTCCAAAATGCAATTTAAAAAACTGCATTCCACCTTATTTTACATTTCTTTTTATTCTAGCGACATTAAATCGATGTAGTGCTTATAGCAGTTGATGATTTGATGCAAGTGCATGTTATAAAATCTTCATTGCCTCCGTATTCGCGGTAGAGCGAGGATATATAGATATTTACCTTCACCTTACATTCACATTTATCTAAGGAAATATGTTGGTCGCTGATACGAAGTAATAGATATTATAATTTCTGTAGGAGTTTTCTGTTGTGAGTGGTTTGCTAATGGGGCCCGTAAGCTGTGTTAGGAGCGCCTGATTCATACCTAATATGTAAACTATGAAAACCTGAAAATCATTAACAGTATTAGGTAGATTTTATTTAATTTTTAGAATCAGATGTTGATTTATAGTATACATGGGTTTAGGAAATCGCACAAAAATTTTTACTTTTCTTTTTCGATCGGATTAGTTCTTCGGACATTATAGCTTTGGCTATTACAGCCTAAAGATCCTGTCTCTTCCAATCGATCTATATATATTTGCAATTCTATCGCCTTCGGTTTGGATACATTTAAGAATTAACATCTGTCCTTTTTTCTGATCATCATCATCAGAAGGAAATCGATTAAGTAAACTATGTTTTTTTTTTGTGGAGCTGCAGTACGAGGTCACTTATGATATATCACAAAACGACTTATTTGGACGATTTCTCTGTTATTTGTATGCAAATAATCTACATTTTGACGGATTTTGACACAACACCTATCTTGTTGACATTGTATATTACCTAGTAATAAACTTAGTAACTTAAAAAAGGATCTTTAAGAACTAGCTGTAGCTCATTGCAAATTTAGGAGGAGAAATATAATTATATAGCATTCAGATTCAAACGTCAAGTGTCTTGCACTAAGTGGATAATGATAACGGTAGATTTTGAAACAGACTCTTTACTGAACATCTTTATGAGGTCCCATCAAAGTCTATTTTTGTTTGATTAGATGTCCTACGTAAAACAAACATCTCTTCTCGTAAGATTGTGTTAAGGAATTAACAAACATTTATATCAACAGCCTGTTAGTTAAATATATATCTATACTTTCTTCTTAAATCATTGTATGAGTCTGTAGGTAACGCAGCGGTGGTATACTTCATAATTACTTTTCAGATTCTTAACTTTTAGTATAGGTAATGAAATTCTTGTTCACTTGGGCTATCGAAGACATTTCTGCTACGCTTTCTGATTATCACCCTATACCGTTTAACTTCATTTCATAATTCAAAGACTTTTCAGCAATTTAATTGTTTTAGTGCTGCGCACGATTCGACTCTGATTATCTAGTGTTATCAGTTACTGCATTTAGGGACTAATTGCATGAAATACACTATTAGTACCGCCTCAAACATTTTCTTCAATAAGACATCATGACAATGTGCTCATAACTATCATAGACTGCAAACTTCCTGAAAAAGTAGGAATTATGTGGTACCAACGTATTCCTAGATCGGCCATCACCCCTGCAGGCAGGTACGTAAAATACAATGCCGAGTTAACGGTCCCGTTTCTATAATGCCCGACTTTATTATTATGTCAGCAATAAGACGGAGATAGTAAAATAAAATGTTGCAAAGTGCAGACCTTCGCTTCAGCCAGCGTTAGCGATAACGTGCAAAGCTGAAGTAGCGAATAAATTCCGCAATTGTATCTTTGAGTAATTACTTTAGCAATCACGTTATAAAACAGTGCAGTAGTGTCTGTTATACTGTTTTATATCGGAATAAGAAAAAACATGCTTCAAGGAAAACATCTATTATTTGCTTTTCAGCTAAAGGCGTAGCTGTTAAACTTGAATTATAACGATGTAATATATTTGAAACTTGCAGAGTAGCAAATAGTTTTAGGGAAACTCATCCTTGTAAAATATATGCCTACAAAAATGTTGGAAAGTTGGGCACTGACGGAAAGCTTTCTCTGTAATTAATTTCCAGCTTTTTCTTTGCTCAATTATCTTCACCTTTTAGCCAATCAACATACAATTGTAGTGGCAATAAGCACAAAATTATTCGTAGTGCTCTGTTTTTATTGATTGACAAACCAGTATTGTCAAACCTGACGTTTGTCATCATCTTTACAAATGAATAGAATAGATTTAACTCATCGTCGGCTGACAAAATCAGTGTAAAATTAGAGTTGCAAATGATTAAAAAATAATCTATCGAATACCACGCGAGAATGTGAATAAATTAGCAAATAATTTCTTCTCGAAATGTTGTCATTCTGTGGAATCATTTTCAATTCATTCTCACTATCTTGTGATGTTACAACAGAAAATTGTTCTATACTTAATCCACTTAGGTGTCCTACGTCACGCACTAGCCTTCTCGCAAGGTATTGTTTTCTAGCCTCTCTCTTGAGAATAAACTTTGTACTTAGTTTACTTAAATGTTACTAAACATTTTGGGGTTTTGTGTACAAAGTTATATTGAAACGCGCACAGCTTTGTTAGCTGGGATTTGGGAACCTATGGACTGGACATGAGAATATTCTTCGACAAATTGACATCCTTCAACGCCGACACTGGTTCTGCGATCAAGATGGGAAGACCCCAGCATATGTATGTGGTTACTAATGAATGAAGAGGATTTATTAATTTGGCTGCCTAGAAAAATAAATGTTACTGCTCTGCAATCTACCTAGCGTGGAAATAGTGAATTAAAACCGAAGTCTCGATAGCGCCAGGACGCCGTAAAAACAGGGCTCTCGTTTGAATCAATTTGTTTCAGTGTTCAAATTGGGCATATTATTCGTGCAGGATGCCCCGACGTTACACGTGTCATTGTTGAATCTAAACCAGCTACCTGCTCTGAACAAGACAGCCTGCCGAGTGCAAATACTACAAGAAGCCTGATGCTCACAATAAAAAGAGCTGCTGGAAGAAGCACGGTAAACTCCAGTAAGCTCTTGTTTTACGCAAACTGCGCCAGATGGAGGCCACCCCGATTGCTACCACAATTAATTGCAATATAGCACTTACCTACCTATAGAGACGGGCGCATATATGTCACTTGTATGTAAAACAATGTATTATGATAAGTTGCTGTTATGGAAATCCGCAGTTATTCGTTGTTACGTTTGACTACGCTATGCCAAGTGAATACTAAACAGCGCCAGAGGTTGGACTCGAATTGGTTGGACAGTCATGATTATGCAATGCAAATACTTGCAACACGAACCGTCGAACCGGTTACTTTAGATGTGATGATGTCGATGGTGAAATATTATAGTCAGCTTGAGGTGATACTGGTCAGTTATGCAAGTGCTGCAGTTGTTGATTGTTGTCTAGCGTGTCTGGTACATGCTGAGCGAGTTCGTGTTCGCTACCAGGTGGATGAACAAGCTCGAAAAGCTGTTGCTTGTAGAAAACGTCAACCGATGTTGCTGTTGTGCTAAATCTCAAATTAGCTGACGGGTTGGGTTGGGATTGGGTTCGGGCACCGAAACGAGGAATCGTCTCGAGCCACGTTATGTTGACTACGCTAGATCTCCGGTTAAGTCAAAAGGGTGTACCCAGATTCTTGTAATAGTCGATGTCCTTTTTAAGTAGTGTTATTTAGGGTCCGTTCTAAGAAAACTTTCCTAGTGTGCTTGATTGCCCATTGGGAACACCAAAAGATCGGCAAGCGGAGGCAATCGTTTTTGGTGTTACCCATGAGCTAGATGGTGATGGTATCAGATAAAAATAATCACTAATATACAGCCCATTAAAGAATAAAGTATTCATTTAATGGATACTCTCGTATTATCGTATGCATAACTTTCCAGTGTGCCATTCCAACAATTCAATAAATACCGCGCTTTGTGTGCATTTATGCTCATTTTCAATAGCTCTTTACAAACGGCAAACGCAAGACTGCTATTTGCCTCAAAATACAATTTTATGGCAGCAGAGATTTTCTTGGGGTCGCATCTTTTGCCTATCCCTGCAATAATAAACTCCTCGTGATACTTGGCAAGCACGTGTAAATAATAGGTAATTCTTCGGAAGCGGCTTATAAAGCAACTGAAGAGCCCGGCTCATTATAAGGGCACAATTTGAGTGTCAGTTCAGTTTGTTAGCATTGATGGTGTACGGCGATACGACACGGATTTTGCGTGGCTTCGTTTGCAAGGGGAAGCACCAGCGGTATGCAGACATTTTAAGATGCGGCGAACAATGGACTGAAACGAATTGCTTTCAGTGGCTTTTATCGCATACGCAGTGACTGTTCGAGGAACGGAAAATTATGAAAGGCTTTCCGATGAGGGATTCACTCCTACGCGTTTATGTTCGCGAATTGCAAGATCAGATAATTTATTTTTGCTCGCTATACGAAAATGTTCAGTGGAGAACTCTACTTGCGTAGATTGTTTTAACGCTTAGGTAGCATTAAATGTTTTGTAAATTAACTTCAAGAATATCTTCTTAGCTGAATTGTAAAACTATACTGCCAAGGCTAATGCAGTGTTTAAACAATACTTCAACGCAGTAGTAGGTACGATGGTTATGACACCAATTATACAATAATAATGGTATATAGCAGTGTTAAAAATTTACTTATTTTGCAATAAGGGGGATAGCTGATGTGGCAGCTTAATTTTGCAAATTTCGGCGCTTAAATGGTAATTTAGTTCTCACGAGCTTGTATTAAGTTATCTATCACAAGCTGCTTTTAATCTGTTACCGTGAGCTGTGGATATAGTTGATAATGTAGACTGTACTTAAAAATAAAGGTATAAGTAGCTCCAGGCAAAACCCTACAGTCTGTTGCTAAAGTTGGAATTAATTTCGCTTTAATTACCGTAAATGTGTGACTAAAACATAAACTGGCTATTTAACTAAATCTGAATGGCACTATTCTCTAAAGATAATATACTATAATAGAGTTGTCCCATATCTCCGATTAATGATCGCAGCGCCATTTTCTCGGCAAATAATTGCAGAACTTGGAGCCCTATATTTTCTGTCAGTTTATAAATAGCTGTTGTCATAAGGCGTCTTATTTTCATAAAAAAATTAAAATGGAACGMCTAATGACAACAGCCAGTGGTATAAATTTGGATATTTGCATTATTTCGTAAAATTTTCCACTGAATTTGAGTGCCATCTATCACACTTGGAATAAAATAATTAAACAAAGACTCGCCTTAACGGCGTGCGCGATCGGACTCCAACGGGTATTCGTCCAACATTTGATTTCCTCCAAAATTACACTAGTTTTCTAATTATTCTGCGATTAATAGATCAACTATGTTTTGAACTACTTTTAAGTTGTGCATGATGAATAATATGAGAATTATTGTCACTACTAGCGCACCTAATGCTTAATAGCGCGACCATTCAAAAAGAACGTGAATTTATCGCTGAAGCAAATATTCTTTACTTATTTAGATAGGATTTATTACTCATAATCTTATCTGTCATAAGTTCGCAGAATTAAAGATTTTTACCGAAATAATCATTGCCACGTTCCTGGAGAGTTTTCTTTACTTGCAGATGAATAAAAAAAGCAGTGTCTGTGGAAACGCTATACACAAAGGGTTAGTTGGACGTATCACAAAATTATCAAGTGCTCCAGCCGAGTCCATGTCATCAACTACGCTATTTACTGCTATTTTAATTTAATTAGATTCAACATTTTGGAATTTTCGCAGAAGATAAAAAATTTTCTTAGTGGCCAAATTTTGTTTGGGACGCCGTTCGCTAAACATCCTTGCTGTCGCAGGAGCAAATTATTTCTACCCTTTTGACAATTGAAGAAACCGTTTGCTTGCTGATTGTTAGTAGAACATTTTTATTACCAAAGCTCACGCGGTTTCCAAAAAGCATGTCAATAAAATTCAAATAATAAAAGCCGAAAACACAAAGCATATAACTACTCAATTCACTAAAAAATTTCTAATTGTAATTCCAATTACATTAATGTTTATAAAATGTAGCTTTGGGCGTCCTTTTTGGGTCTGATATTTTTTACGTGTACTTTGTTAGGGGTTTAGTAAGGAAATTTTATTCTGGCTACAAAAATTACATTTTGTTAAAGGGAATTCAAAATATGCAATTTAATAAGCAACTCGCTTCGAAGTACTTGTTTATCTACTATCCTATAAATGTATGAAGTAAGGTAAAACTAACTACATCGCCATTCTGAAATAAGCTCCCAAATTAACGACCCATCATAATTCATAAGATTGGGCGTTCCATTAAACATTTTTGAAGAGGTGTTTACGCTGTTAAGATGGTAAGTCAGTCCATTAAATACTTATCTATAAAGCTTAACAGTTCCTGTAATTTTTTTCTCTACTTAAAATGTACAGATTTCACCTTGTATTTGTGATGAATCCGCAAAAACAAAACAAAAACTACTGTACTCTGTACACAATATATTATAAAGGCATAGCTCTGTCACAACGGATTTCCCAAAATGAAGTAGTGTGGATAAAAATGCGCTTCGGCTCTAATTATGGAAGGTACGAAGAGGATTAAAACGAAATTCACACCATCCCCTCTTCAGCACACAAGGATTCTGCAATCTCGTAATCCCAGTCCGATCTGAGGCCAAAATTGTAAAATATAACTGAAAATAAAGCACACCCAGCTTTGACTAAATTGCTGACGAAAAGCCCGTTTAAAATTTATTGCCACGGTAGGAAAAGTGCTGATGTTTTCAGCGACTGGCCCTCCTCCCTGCTCTGACGATTAATAAGCAATAATACGCCTGTGATATCCACCATGTGGAGGACGTAAAGGCAGACGTACAGGGATATGGGGTCAAGCCCGCGGTTTGTAAAGCTGCACATTGTGATGGTCGCACTTTTCTCTGCCCATTGTTCAGGGGTGACATAAATAAATTAGAATATAAATGTGGGGGATTAAACCAGCCGGGCCCCGAGTAAACTCGACAGGTTACTAATGGTAAAGAGTTTGTAAAGTGTTTTCTCGCATCGGAATTCGCTGCTCCAGTGTTCGATCCGTTCGCCAAGTTATGCGTTGGTTGTAATACCAATTAGGTACATGAGCATAAGCTTTAATGCTATCCCATACTGGACGTGTTTTGGCTTCATTTTACAGCTTTTGGGTAATTTGGACGGATTCCATTTAATATGTAGTATCCACTAAGGATAACTTACCTATATACCCAGTTTTAAATAAGCAACTATAGACAAGGTAGTTTTAGTTGTTATACTAGCTGTAAAATCTCGGATACCTGCTGTTGACATATGTTTACTATGTCGCTGTCTTTGGAAATTCTCTTAGAAAGTAAGTTATTCGCATTTTTAGCAATATTGTTGTTGTATCGGATCAGTTAGACACTGTTATGCAATATGTATGTAAGTTCCTATATATCACGATATGCTGTTTTTTATTATTGTTTGAATATGATATGTGTAATGGAGCTTATCCTCTGAAACTAGTTCATGTTTAATCGCCATCACCTGATGTATGATAGTCGCTACTTAGTTGTGCTTATCAGTATATTGTTGTATTTAATCGCTTATGTCACAAGATATTTTCTATTTATACAGCATCTATGTATTACGTTACCAGGTTTATAATTTTCCAGGTAGCGGTCAGCTGGTCTAATTTTCACTTGTATTAATACTCTAGATATGTGTAGATTTTAGATTGAATTTTAATGAAGTATATATAATCTGCATTCGACCATATGACTGCAGTTTGTAGTGAACTGTTTGTTTTTTTGTGTGGAAATATTTATCAACGTATCTACCCATGTAGCAAGCAATATCAGCACAGTATTGAGTATCCATAGTTTACTTAGTGGTTGAATGTTGGAATTCAATATTAGCCCAATATTGAAAGTATGTAGGTATATTATATACATTATTGATCTTAATATTGTACATTAACGTAGCAGTCGATATTGGTGTATTGCCGCAACTCATATTTGCACAATATTAAGATGCTTGAGTTGGGACAATATTTTCTTTTAAAACAGCAAAAAATAAAACTAAGTAATATATTTCTATTTAATTAAATTAATACTAAATGGCAACATGAAAAGTAAAAATGATCAAACAGAAACAAAAGATGCAGCATCCCGGAACACCAGCTCATCTCTCCTTTCGGCTGTTATCTCCGCCCCCAAATTGGCTAAAGCAAATCCGAGTGCATATCCAATTAATTTTGCTGTTCCTTGATCGTTTGCAGGTTTCTGTTTAAAACCAATATCAACTGTAAAGATAATGAATAGGTATTCAGTGATGGCCCATCTTGGCTTGAAGAAGTAAAGAAGATAGAAATAAACATATAAAATATAAGTACTTTTTATATGCATTGAATCAAAACTGTTTATGGTCCTGGGAAATCATACACTAATCAATAAATGTAAGATTTGACCTTAAACACTATTATCAATAAACGTAAATACTAAATCCTCACTTAAAATATATATTAATAGAACGAGGGCGGCAAAGCGAAGGTCACTCCGCAAATTCCAGCGGATGAACAGCGTTGCCAACTTTCGATCGACTAACGAACTGTTTTGCCGCCCCTATGGCCAATATTAGCTATTGATACAGGTTATGCTTTCTTGTTTTATGAATTCTACAATGTCTGATCTTTTCTACGAACCGTGAGAAATAAAGTAGACCAATTCTGTTCGGTAACGTTTTTGTCAGGAAATGTGTTATTTTTACATGTGTGCTTATATAAAATAAAATCCTTACATTGGCATTTACAGATTGTAGTTTTAATTCCACATCCAACAGATAAGAAGTATTGTATCGCGAAAAAAAATTTCAAAAATTTTATTCCAGCAAAAACAAATTTCTTGTCTGTGTGTCTGTGGTATTGTTTGTGGACCCGATAACTTTCGAAAGACTTAATATATGTATGTACTTGAATTTTGGCAAACGTATCTCAACTACCCAAAGCGACCTATTGATTGTGGGGTAAGTAGGGTATCGGGAAGGGGGCGAAATTAGCGGGTAACAACCCTTTATGCAAATTTTTATTTTTTTATTTTTTTTCGTTTTAGTATGTGCAAGTATTATTCGTACTTATAAATTTCGGTGCAGCAAACTGTTTAGAAGATATTAACGAAAAAGCGTTACTTAAAGAAAACGGTTTTTCCTAAATATCTCCGAATATATTTAATATATTCAAAAAATGAACATACCATCAGATAGGAAATAAAATTTGCCACAAAAAGTGTCTTAGAAAATTTATTCAAAATTTTGATGTTTTCAAAATATTTTCAAAACAACCTATTTTGGACCCTTCTCGTATGATTTTTTAAAATTATGGTATTATATAGAATATCAAATTTCTGATCAGAAAGTACTGTTGTAATTTTTTGTTAGTTAATAATTTTCGAGTTATTTGGAAAAAACCGATTTTAAAATTTATATATTTTTGCTTAGACAAAATTGTGTAGAGAGCAAAAATGCTCAAAACCTGATTGGTAAGCGTATACTATAAGAAATAAAAACGTAAATGTCATTTTGACAATTGGATGTGCAAGTATTGATTCAATTTGCAACGGTTTTTTAACTATTATAATATGACAGTAATGTTTTCTTTTTATTTATATAGGTATTTGGTTACATTTGAACAGAACAGAATATTAGTCAGTACATTCATTGACAATATGCTGTCGCAAATGGTTACTGCAAAAGTAGCATGGGCCTTTGTTGATAAAAACCTCCACTGTCTATTTACCCCGCTACCCTTCCATTGCAGTTCAAATTAATTCCCTATTTATTTCTAAATTTTACCTGAATGATAGGCAACCAGGTTGATTTGATCCTTAATTGTTGGAACTGGCGTTGATTTACTTTTGATTACGCCTTATTGGTTTTGGTTTTTTTACATCTCATTTTCTACGGGCTATCTGCAACTGCTATTGTTGTATTCTGTTAATTGTTAATTAATTGACTAGGCTTTCCCTACTTTGTAGCAAGTATCAGACACTGACGGGGTGTCCACGGACTGGACACGGTTACGGCATCCTCGTTGAGTATCTGGAGTCACCTAGGTGTTTAAGGTATTCATGTTAATTACTTTCGTGTGAAAACTAGTATACACGAACACACAAGTTACTCATTTATACGGTTGTATTGTATAGTTGTTTCAATTTGTTTATTATAATTATAATATAAATATTTGCGACACTTAAACTTGCAATTGCTGGACATTTATCAAACGTGCCGTACGCACTGTGTACACTCTGCGCTGGCGCTACGATATTTTGTTTATCAAAATTAAATTTTGGCTATCGCATTATTGTCTTGTGATAGTACCCCTGAGATCTGTGAAGGATTAAGCAGCCTTAAAAATATTTTTAGGAAGTCCTCCATACATACATATGCCCCACTCTCTATATACATATTTATCGTTCCCTCTGATCCTATACAGTTTTATAATAATAATAATAATAATAATAATAATAATAATAATAATAATAATAATAATAATAATAATAATAATGCGTCTTTATTCGCAAGCATTTACAATATTAATAATTTTAAGCATAAATATACCATTGCAGTGGTGCTAACACTTGCGAAACGGCGAAGTTCAGCGGCCACTTAAACGAAAATGGCAGCTGTTCTTCCACTTAACCGAGAGCGAAAAAAAAAAACAAACAAAATAAAAGCCTTATTAGCTTATAAATATGGGTAAAACAAAAAAAAATAACAAAAAATTTATTTTTATTTAGAAGGCAAATTAAATCTGGCCGAATTTCGGAGAAAAAAAATATTGTTAACTAACATTCACAAAAAAAAACAGTAATATTATGTGCTGGATAACAAAAACTTCCTGTATTCACGCTTAAAAGAATGTAAACTTTTAGATTTTAAATCTATAGGGACAGAATTATATATATTGGACACACAATAAGAAAACGAACGACGAAAAAAGCTGTGCTTATGAATTGGAATCAAGAGAATATCTTTTCTGCGTATATTGACACTGTGTACATCTGTCCTAAATGTAATTTTTTCATGTAAATAAGCGGGAGATTTATATAAGATCACTTTATGAAATAAACACGCAGAATGCAGCTTTCTACGAGATTTCATATCCAACCAGGGTATTAACTTGAGTTTGTGATTAACATGGTGTACTCTCGTTAGCCCAAAAATCAAGCGTAAACAAGAATTTTGTACGACTTGAATCCTCCTGCAATCGGCATAATCCAAGCAAGGCCCATAGACACTATCAGCAAAGTTAAACAAAGAAAGGACCATAACATCACACAGATATACTTTTTGCTGTAAATTTAGTAGGTGGCGGATATTATAGATAGTTCTAAGATTGCAGAATGCCTTACTAATAAGATTGTTTACATGCTTACTAAAACGCATTCTATTATCGACCAATAAACCCAAACTTTTGGCACATCCAACAATTTCCAAATTCTGACCGCCCACCTTAACATGTAAGTTCGTAACTAATTCAGTATACCAAGGGGAGGCAGGAGACATACAAAATACAATAATTTTAGACTTTGATGGATTCAACGACAAAGAACGGTCTATAGAAGCGCGATATAAGTTCCTTAGATCCGCCTCAAGTTTTTCCCTGGTATCCAGAATAGTATTTCTATCGGAATAATAAATAAGCTGAGTGTCATCAGCATAAGAATGGCATTCACCATGTCGAATGACACGAGCCAGAACAGACGTATATAAGGTAAAAAGTATAGGACCCAGAATAGATCCCTGTGGGACACCACAAGTTACACCAAATGGTTCGGATAAAACGTCACCAATTTTAACAATCTGAACCCTGTCCGACAGATAACTTTTAAATAATTTTAATGCATCGGATCCTATGCCTAGATGATGCAAGATGGCCGTAAATAAGCAATGGTTAAGGGTATCAAAAGCTCTAGAATAATCTAAAAGTACCAAAAAACAAACTTTTCCTATGTCTAGGGCTGATAGGATATTATCTGTAATGTTCAAAAGTGCAGTCTCACAACTATATCCCTTTCGGAATCCAGACTGAGTCCCAGGGAGCAACTTAAACTCACCAACATGCGTCAACAACTGGGAAGCCATAATCTTTTCAAGGACTTTAGAAAGAATGGGTAGCAGGCTAATAGGCCTAAGATCTTTATACTCCGAAGGTTTTTTAATTTTGGGGAAGGGAACTACTATGGATTTTTTCCAGCTATTAGGAACAGTATTAAGACCAATGCAAGTATTAATTATATGGGTTATATATGGAAGAATGACAGGCAAAGCGTTTAGTAATAAATTAATATTTATACTATCATAACCACATGCATTAGTTTTAATTGACGTTATGATTTTAGATATTTCGTATTCGTTAGTAAACGTAAATTCAAATTTTGTATTAATCAGTGTTTTGTTCATATAACTGTTTATTAACTGTTGGTCTGGAATAAAGTCCCCCAGAGGTAAGTTCAAAAGAAATTTATTGTAATCTGTTACCGAGTTTAAGTGCTCTGGTATGGTATATTTGGTGTTTTTAAAAGTGACCCCCAATAGTTTCTTTTCCACCCACAAATAACAATATGAATATAAAATGGGCAGAAGTTCGGAAGTCCGAGAACCCACCAGTGAGTACTCGGACCCCAGTCTACCACTTCCTCCTTATTAAACCAAATCAATATGAATGATTATATCAGGGATTTCAAATATTATAGTTATATACTAACGGATAATACATAAATAAAGAAAATTAAATTCAGTAAACTACAAGAAATGCTAATTCCAACAAGGCATACGCATACCGAAAAAGCTGGGATGCAACAATTGGCACTCTGCAATAATGTAATATTTAGGTTTATATATTAGCAATGAAGTCACAATGGCACAATCGCTTTCTTGAATAATATCCTTGTCTTCAAAACATACAAACAATGATATTTTGTGACTCTTAGTAATGCACTTTGATTTTTATAACTTTAGCTTAGAATTTACCCGAATTCAAATGAATATTCTCAGTATCCATTCATAATTGTGTAGCTCATGCTTGATAAAGTTAGAACGTTAAAACTTGTCTACTTTTACTTGCACATCCAACGGATTGGAAGTATTCACTTGCTTTAAAATGGTCTAAAACGCAAGAAAACAAAATTTGAACAAAAAATAATTTATTGTCTGTGTGTCTGTGGTTTTGTTTGTGGACACGATAACTTTCGAAAGACTTAATATATGAACTTGAAATTTGGCAAACGTATGAACCTCAACTACCCAAAGCGACCTATTGTTTGTTGGGTAAGTAGAGTATCGGGAATGGGGCAAAATTGAGGGATAACTACCCTTTTTGCAAATTTTTATCTTTTTTTCGTTTTAGTATGTGATTAGTAGTATAACTGCGAGTATTATTCGTTCTTATAAATTTTCGGTACAGCAAACTGATATTAGATATTAGCAAAGAAACGTCACTTAAAGAAAACGGTTTTTTCTAAATATCTCCGAATATGTTTAATATATTCAAAAAATGAAAATACCATCAGATAGGACATAAAATTTCTCACAAAAAGTGTCTTAGAAAATTTATTCAAAATTTTGGCATTTTCGAAATATTTCCAAAAAACCTATTTTGGACCCTGCTAGTACGATTTTTTTAAAATTTTGGTGTTATATAGAAAATCAAATTTCTGATCAGAAAGCTCTCTTGTAATTTTTTTGTTAATTTATTAGTTTTCGAGTTATTTGGAAAAAAACGATATTAAAATTTATATATTTTTGCTTGTATCACGAGGACTGTGCCTTAAAAAAATGTGTAGAAAGCAAAAATGCTCAAAACCTGATTACTAATCGTATAGTATACAAAATAAAAACGTAAATGTCATTTTGACAATTGGATGTGGAAGTATTGATTTAATTTGCAGCGGATTTTTATACAGTTCTGCTCTATAAATAAAAAAGAAAGTTTGATAAGGATAATACAAACATTCTTATTATTTTCGTTAAGAAATGATCATTAGCCGTTAGTAGTAACAGTACAAATACTTTTTAAAGTGACATGTCATCGAGGAAGCAGGAGGAGTGACAACGTCACTCTTAACAGCCCTCCGGGGATATATCAAAATCGGTACAAAAAAAGATACCATTTCGTGGCGAGGCGGTAGTCAAAACAACACTCTACGCGTTTGTAACGGCCCCCTTTGAAATAACTGGGGTGTCACAACTCGGTCACACCTGCAGACGTCGTCAGGAAGGTTTGCTCTGAACATTATCTTGTTATATGAACATCAGAAGTTTTATGATTAATAAAATAAATTAATTTGTACGACCTAATTTGAAATTACAAATCATTTGCCGCTGTTTGCAATCACTAGAGCTACATTTTTACAATAGTAATTACTCAGCGAGGATAAGGACAGGGTAATAATTATGTAGATGTCTTCACATATATATAACGAGCCAAAGGCATTTCACATAACAATATTTTCAAAATAGCGCTTCCAAAATGTTAGCGGCGTCCTAACTTCAGTGTGGTCACTTTATTGGAGTTTTTCCTTCCCAACATCTTTTTCAGTTCGAGTGTTAGGATCACACCCATCATCAATCATTTTATATCTCAAAATGATTAATATTCTGCTTTAATTAAAAATTTATGTTAAGGGCATACACACCAACCAAAAAATTACGGTATTTTGCCTTGCTTAGAGGCCCTTTTGACACCAGTTAACTGTTTTTAATATTGATGAACGTAACGGGCGTTCACAAAAACGGATCAGCAAGCCATGATTTTCTGTTTTTAACAGAACGTACTAGTTCGTATAATTTGATGAAAATTTGCGTTTGTTCCGATTGACATAACCGTCGTTTATGTCACTGCGAAATTAGCTATTACTGCTACCTGTGATTAATACTGGTAATGTTGCTTCTGCAAAAACGTTCGCAAATCGCGAAATACCTTGTGCATCACCTCAATTGGAGCGTAAATTACAAACGAAACTAGCTTAACAAATGACAGTCAGGTGACAGTCCAGTGCTCAGTTTGTTGCACTAACAGAGCGGCGCATGATACTAAGACTAATCAGATATTATGCTCACGAGTAGGTCGGCATCATCGGTGAACGACGTCAATCTGTGCCTAGGCCGATAATTAACAAGTATCATCTTAGGTGACTACATTTTTTGACATTTTACAAAATAGGTTGTCATGCTGTGAGGTCATGCGTCAACCAGGCAACAATGCGATCGCCTAGTGAGCACATTTTGTTAGTTTTAGTATCATGAGAGCGACGTACGTTCACAACGACAAAAACTTGACCCGTTTTTTTTTACGAACGCCCGTTACATGATTAAGCTAAAACGCCAGTTATTTCCAGTAAAACAAACAAATGTAAAAAATGTCAGTTTCCTTTAGGAAAAGCGTGCACTGACTTATATTGTAAGTGTGTTGGCATTTAACTAAATTTTACGCTAGTTAGAAAAGAAAATTAATATACCAAGAATATAGCATTTTGTGGAATAAATAGTCTCGTATCACAATCGTTATAGTTTTGGTCTATTGTAAAATCACGCTAGACGTGGTGAAATTTTCTCACTTTTCTATGCTGATAGTTCACCGAGTGACTATTAATTCAACTACTTTTTTTCTGTTTATGCCGTACATCCATCTCAGTTCCGTAGCGGAACCCACATTTCGTAATCTGACTGGCGTACCTCTAGAGGCAAATGCATAAACGCCACCCTCTGCCACTTTCCTCAGGAAAGTTAATCACGCTGTACATCAAGCAAAGTGATGGATGAGTGACTGCCGGCCGAAAACGAACATACACCGAATGTGGAAATATATACGGTAATCTCTCGAAGTTTCCATCGCAAGGTTTCCCTTCCAACCTCATTCGTCATAAACTTCTTATTTACAACACGTGGAATTTGCCCGTGTTTATTTGTAATACACTAAAATCGCTGGATTCCCCATGATGGGGGGTTTGAAACCATAACTTTCGAGATGCATCAACTCTTGGATTTGTTAGAGCAATTTGGTGCAAAAAACATGATTTAGTACCGTGTACATTTACAAGAATGTTCACTACATGATAGTTTGCTTTTACACTTTGTATTCATCTAATTCTGAAACGGAAGCCGGAATGCAGCCGTTGTGATCACGTCTCATTAGTTTGTACCAGATATTACGAGCAGATTGGACGTCGATCCGAAATCATTCCTCTCTGTAAATTGGCATGCACAACAATCCCCTATACCGCACATTCACGGCAGCTAGCAGGCTCATTACATCTTCATTAGCGATTAGGTGTACTATGCAAGTGGCAAGCTCATGCATACATGAATATGCTATTAACAGATGGGAAAGATGGGACACCGCCAAATATGGTTTTCATTGTGAATGCTTTATTAGTTTGGAAGAAGGCTCTAGTTTTTACGCACTTAGTGGCGAAGTTTGCTCAAGCGATCGTATACGGAAAGCTTTCCGAAATGGCTATATGAGATACGTTAAAAAATGACAAAACTATTTATTATATATAGCGGTATGCACAGTACCTTGGAAGCTGCTCAGTTTTTTCTTCAATTATTGAGCACAGACTATTCACTCAGCGTAAGATTGCGTGTTGTTTCAGGCAGACGAAGAGTATTTCCTATTAATGCTGATCAACGGGGAACTGCCACCTGTTACAAAAAAAATCATTTGAGAAGATACGATGCTCTAGCGTCCACCGCTCCATGATGTAACTACAAAAAATAGAATTACATCTGGGTTACTCATTCCCGTTTTCTAATTGCCGAGCACGAACTATTTAAAAAACGCACAAGAAAATCTCCACGTGTAAAAAGAAAGATAGTTACATAATATATAATATGTATAATAGCTGCATTAATTGTTACACCTATATCACTCTATACCGCATGATTCAAAAGGACTACAGGGCATTTTCTACACAAAAGGGCGTACTTCTCTTTAGAAAGATTAATTATTATACTTAGTAGTAATTCAGTTTATTTACTCATTTTTAAGCAACTTTTCAAAACAGTAATTTTTAAATAAAAAGATAATTTATACTTTAAGAGTGAGTACTATTACTTGGTTTGTCCTGTGGAGAAGGTAGAAACAGTCTTAAATGTTTCCTCTGTATAGTTACTCTGTATCAAAATATATATGTAAGAAGATTATTCAGATTGCGGCAACTGCTACAGTGCGTCAAAGATATCTGTATGAGAAAATGAGCAAGAAAAAAGGCATTCGTAGAAAAATAGGTAGCTTTAGCACTCCAACAGTGCTAGTGTGTATACAGGACCGGGATAATGATAGTTTCTAGGCATAGTTATATACTTTCGGAAGCGATTTCTAAAAATAACAGTACGAAGTTCTCACCTTTAGAATTAGCATGTATTGTTTACAACGCATTGTCATTGAAAAAAAAAGAAAAACCAAAGTTGTATTAAAAGCGTTCTCGTCTAGAACAGTACAAATAAAACTTTGAATATTGTACACGTAAAAAAAGTAGAAAAATTACTTCCTAAAATTTTCAGTAAGCACAAGAATTCGATTCCTAAAGTATTACTTTGGCGTGAATCGGAATCTTCTATAATTTGTCAATAACTGTATCTAATACAGGTTCGTGCTCCACAAAGTATTCAAATTCAAAATTCAAATTTCTGCACATGGCGATTTCTGGATGCCCACTCATCTGCGGGAAATGTAAAGATTTTTGTACAATTTTTCAACACCTTTCAAACTGAAATCCCACATATCGTGCCCTTTGGATTTAATCGGTTGATCGATGACAAACGCTTTATATCCAGGTTTGTGGAGTTTTATTAAATCATACAATTCAAATTTCAGAGTATTGCTGTCTGATATAGTATTAGATACTTTTCTAACTGTACTTTATGTTTAATGATATGAAGCATTACCAATGACTAATATTTATAATTTGGAAGTAATATACCTAGAATCCATTTCTTATAATGATCAGGTTTTTCATTGCGATTTAAATGTCAATTGTGCGCTTGCTACAAATCCGTTTTCGTAACTATATTTACAATTATCGGTCGTTGGCCCTCGAAACTGGTTGACGTAATCCGTCTTTTATATTATTATTTGTATTTCGGTGTGAATGGGACGAATGAATGTATATTTCATCCATAAACACTACTGGCCATCTTTCTTAACGAGATTGAATAATAAAAGGATGTATGTCTATGCTATGCTGTCTGCACCGTAACCAACTAAAGATAGATCTATTTCGCTGTCATTACAGCCCAAATATGCCAAAGGCTTGGTATGATGTTAGTAGAAAAACAGATGGCATTGTCCGCTGTCAGCAATGAACTGACACATTGACAAAGCCATCTAGCTGCCTCAATGGGTACTACTTTCTAAAGGAAGTGAGTTTAATATAGCGTAAATAATTAAGCCGTTGTAGTTGAATATCACAGCGCTTGTGGTGTAGCGCGCAGCGTGCTTGCCTACCATAGCGGAGGTTCCGGGTTCAATCTCTGACAACAGGAAAAAATACCACCGCTGTCTCGTGGAAGGTAATGGCAAACTACCACGAATAAATTTGCCTAATATAGCCTTTCAAATAGAGCCGTTCGGAACCGGCGATAAACTGTAAGTCTCGTATGTCTGCGGAAAAATCTGAAAAAGCACGCAACACAGACGTATGCAATAGGTTGTCTACGTTCGAATCGGACATGCAATTAGAAGAAGAAGAAGTTGAATGCAGTGTCTTTACAAAAGAATCTTACGTTTTGTCTCTATTTTTTCACCCACCGAAAACCTATTTAAGTACCTTACAATTTTTCAAACGCTCCCATAACGGCCTTTTCAATTATAATCGCCGGTATTCCAGGGAAGATGGAAATGGCGCGACGTAAAACTGCCATGCCAAAATCAATGAAATTAGGTTTTGTGGCAGTCTTCTATCTCTTCCTAGCGGGAGTTGAAAAGCTTTCTTGCTTTTGTTTTCATTTCTTTTGCAATACTTTGCACGGTTCGTTAACACCTGTTGCAAAAGCTACACGTTCTTGTACGTTTGTAAGCTCCCTACTAAGCTGAATTGTTTCAGCTTCTCGGCGATTACCTCTCACTTTGTCCATTTAACTTCTTACGTCAAATTTTTAAAGAAAATTTAATTTAGACACAAATGTGCACATTGCATGAAATCGCACAGAAAACAGTACCCTGTCTCGAACCGACAAAATTAATTCACACAGTTCAGCTCTATTCGTTTACTATTTCACTAGTTGGAATCGCAAAAGATCAATTTAACGGAGGTGGTGCTTCGTCCTCCAAATTATATTGTGCGTTGTTACATATGGAACTCACTCGCACGGATATTATTGGCGAAATTTACTGTAAGAGAGGCGAAAAGCTTTTTTATTGTGCTTTATTCTTTTGGAGGTATTGAGGTCTGTTTCTGTGAATGCGCTGGAAAAAGTGAACACTACTTTTCTTTTATATTCTAATTCATCCGAAAGTAACTGCAGTTCATGAGTTATCTGATATAGATTTAGTTAGTGTTCTATCATTGGTGCTGTGCAAATACATGTCAGCTGCATAAGTAGCTCTTCTGTCGCTTCCTATTTTATTATTGATGTGCCTTTATATTTTTTCTTTGGAGCTTTTTATCTTGTGTTTCATTTTAATCTTATTTTCTATGTGTTACTTCTACGATCTGTGGCTGTAGGCCATGAGGTGTGTAGACTTCCGATACTCTTTTAGCACCGCATGGTATGATTGGACAAGTAGTTTTGCGTTGATATCAAACCTCGGCGGGCCGAATACTGCTTCCTCATCCCTGTAAAACCCTTGCAGTCCCCCAGGTATTAGGACACTAAAACTAATTTGATTAGAGTAGTTTTTTGTTATTTTGTTTCTCTTCTTTCTGGTCCGGTCACTGTGAATATAAATTGAGGCCAAACGTTTTGTTTTGACCAAAATGAAATGCATACTAATCTTGGATCTATTTTTTTGCTAAATTATCACATTTGGTTTTAGTGTAGCAGGCATAACTAGAACGATCTAGGTCTGTCAGATAACAATAAAAGTGATAACAACGGTCTTTTGAAGCAATATTCAAGAAGATATAACCTTCAGTATTTCTACAACCATAATACAAAACACTCAGGCAAAAATTCATAAGAAGCTGACATTCATAAGAAGCTGACAAAAGGTATCCTATTGTTGAAGAAAATGCACTTTCCGTCGCTGTTTAAATTAAGCAAGGGCAGTTTCGTTGTGGAAAATGAATGCAGTGATATAATAGACTGATTATATTAGGAATATAAACTTCAGCGTTGATGAAACTTTGAGCTACTAACCTAAATCCTAATAAAGTTACTTTGTCGAAGACGGTATATTATGTGATAGATAAGATATTTATTATTCCTCACACCTGCTACACTTCTACGCCATTTCCTAGACACCGAAGCCAACCCCACACATTTTCTTAAGACATCAATGCGGCATGCTCTGACGAGGATCTGACGCAGTTTTTAGCGGTCGCTACCCATCTTACTTCATAGCAAGCGAGGATTTACGTTTTCAGCAGAGATTTAGTTGTGAATTATTAACTCGTCGGAAGCGTTTTACGGCATGCATGTTTTAAAACGGTGACGAGCGCCTTGCCTCCTGAAGGATGCTGTACACAACGGGAAAATTTTGTTCGAATTAAGCGGGGCGAAAGGCTGGATTTATTAAATTTTTTCTGCAGAAATATTGCGTGCAGCTGCTTTTTTCCGTCCCGCGCGTATATTGTCAGTTGGACCGAATGGTGTAAACTCTGTCTAGTAAACGGTCGGGGGAAATGGAATAACAAGAGCGGGCCCGTAAGCCGGGTGTAGCCGCAGTTTAGCAAAAAGCAATAAAAGCGCAACACATGAGCTCCGGCACAGTGAAATATTATCCCGAAATGAAAACGAAATTAGAAGTATTCTATAACCCTGGGCTCAGTGGCGCAGGGAATAGAATAGCAGTTCAGTGTGGCTAGACGGAGTTCGTGTGTGTTTTACCTGCAGTGTACATACCAACTCTGCAAGCGCGTTTGCCTGTTGTATTTGCCTTTGCTCTCTCATGTGCAATCAGAGCTCAGCTAAAACTCGTTACGTAATTGCCTTCCAATTTAGCCGTCCTGGAGACCACATCGTTGGACAACGGAAGTTTCAAAATATGCACTTCAGACAGAACTCTCTACAAACATGTACCTGCACCAGAGCTTGAGTAACAAATTTTGTGTATCTATTTGCCGTAGTTTTTAAAGCCCGAGATTATGCACTCGACCACTGAAGAAAAGCCATATCTTCCTCAATCGGATATTTATTACTGCTGAAGGTTGGAGCACCATTAAATGCAGTCGAAGAAGGTGCACATTTTATAGCAAGATTTATGTCGAATTCGATAACATTCCTAAAAACTTGATATTCGGCATAAAGCTCGAACAAAATACTAAAAGTTATACACAAAGAATGGGTTAGCGTATTATAAAAGCAAATTTAAGGATATGTAAAGAAGCATTCAACACGTTCACGAAAGACGCTAAAAACAATTTAAAATAGAACTCTTGAGACTTCCGGAAATATATCAACACTAAAAAAGTGTTCAGTGGCAGTGTTTGGTATATTGCGAACACCTTGGCGTCGCACTTCGAGATTATCTTCACTGTCAAGGCTTCTTTGGAGAGTGTAATGCAATCATAGTCGAACATCCAAGATAGGGATGATTGTGATGTGAACGTATTACGTCGTATGTAATATTGTAGGATGGCATACTCTGTTCCTTCGTAGTTTGTTATTAAAGAATATACAGGGTTCCTATAAATATAGTATTTGCAGTAGGTATTCTGCTGAAATACAGTATCCCTTAGAGTCACGTGGTCCAAATACTGTGCATGCATAGTACATAATTTAACGCTTACGGTGTTATGGTTTCTCAAAAACTTTCTAATAACTTTTAACAGGATACCGTAAACGTCAAAAATATTTGCCACGTATCCGTATTTATACTTCATACTGCAAAAACTAATGTCGTCTGCGTCAAAGCAATCCGCGGATATCTGTTTTAACTTATAAAGCTTCATCAAAGCAGCTATAGTCCTAACGGCGACGTACAAGCTAGAATAAATGTGGGCAACATCTACTGACAATTAACGGCGCTACCCACCCACCGCCATTTACAACCAATAGATGGTATGGTGTTGCCCACATTATAATTCCCCCCTATGCTATTTTGTCGGTTAAATTAATTTGACTGTGTTGAAACAATTGTGATTTTGATCAGTGCCATCAGTGAACCACCAGTATACCGTTGCAGTATATTGTGTTTTTGTAGATTGCTCTCAGTTCAAAAAAAGTGAACAAATTAACGCTAACCTGAATGCACGAAACATTTATAGAAACCCTGTATAAGCTGTTGCTTACAATCACTGCGATATCTATTTACACTAATGATGCAAAGAAGTATGGTATGGAAGATTACTAACTGTTCTGTGGCTACTAAGTGCACTCGAAGTTGAGTAAGTTTGGTACTGAAAACTCGAAGTACTATACAATTAAGCTATAGGGTGCAGCACATGAGTATTATATCTGACTCAGCGTGCAATCGTGGATATGTAAAAGCGTCCAATGGTTCGATGGCGCAAACAGATTTTGGCTAACTTGGTTAGTTTTTGATATATAGGGCGTTTGTAAAATTTGGCCGAGTTCTATTGATTCTCGTATCTCTATTAGTGTTACAGATGTCGAGAAACTGTTACTTTTGAAATATTTACGCACTAGCACAAAATCTTGTTTTTTTAATCGTCCGGTGCTTATCGTAAAAGAACCTGTTTTGTTGTTTGTAAGACAAGTAAAATTACCTTCTTTTAGTTTCATGGAGAATCTAGCAACGTAAATATATGGGTATTAAATTATTAGATGGCAACTTTCGCGCATCACGGGGTCGCTTCAGATACCCACATACTTCGTAATATGAATTGATTATACTATATTTAATGGATTTAGTTTTTTAAAGGAAATTAATGCAAACTCTAATGACACAGATTTTTTTCCAATGAAACTGGATGGTGTGAAAAACTTGACCACCGTTATTTTTGTCTTTAAAAGATAAAAAGTAATTTATGGTTATTATCTAGGATAGCGATAAAATAACAGACAAGGCTCATGTTCCGTTATTAAGTTTTAATTAAATTAATTCCGAGACTCGTCGATTTTACCCTTATTTTTTCCTACTCTTGTATTATTTAATAAATACCAACCATATCTTATTTTACAAAAACGAATTGAGATTTCTCTTTAATACTGTGATGTAAAAATAGGTGGACGCTTCTTATGTTTACTGATATTATTTAATTGAATTTGCAAAAACCGTAATGAAATATAAGTATTTTATTCCGCAATTTGAATTCTAAAATTAGAACCCGCACGATCAACTAAACATGAAGATTAATTACATATATGTTCAGATCTCTTAGGTCTTTTGTTAAACAAACAAACAAAAGTGCAAAGATATCCATTCTGGTCAACCTATTTGAAAAGTTAAAGCAAACGAACTGCAGCGCCAAAATAAGGCGATGCTCCACCCTGCTGGATATATACGGATGGCGCGCATTCATTGCTGAGATATAGAACAGAACTGCGATGAGCGAAGCCAAGTCAATTAAAAAAAAAGTCCAACGCTCTCTTTAAGCAATTTTTTTTCAGAAATGTGTTACCGGAGGAAACGGCGCCCGATTATTCCGACTTAAACATTTGTTTTTTTTTCTGTCAACTGACTGCGTTACTTTAGACATATAAGTAATGTTATTCCGATTTACGCAACAATTTGATCTTTGACACAAAAGATTAGTCAGTAAGTAGTATCTAGAAGCGATTTCCATTTGTAGCGGTTCGCCTTTTGGTTCAACCGCTGGAGTAACCGCTCATTTTCCATTTAGCGTTGGTTCAAACCATGACGTCATCGGACTAACCCGGTTACTTAAATTCTGTAACCGGCCTCGGAGATCGGTTCCAACCAGGTTAGTGTATCTATCCCATTTTTATTTCTCTATCGCATTTCTTGATAATTCTACTCCAATAATAATTTAAAAAATCTGACACTGACAGCTTCCAGCGCATTTACGATTTTGGTCGGAGTGCGTCTGCTGGTTTCCCTATGCTGTGACGATAGTGAAGCAGTTTTTGATTACAAAACACGCAAATTAAATGACTACTGACTAGTAGGTATTTAACACATCTCTATTTTCTGTACAGCATATAAGTGGATTCCAAGTTTCCAAGCTGAGCTGTGCGACTACTGAGAACAAGACAGAACGAGAAAGCGATCTCCTATTCCAACTGTCTTGTAAAATAACCTTGCAAACAAATACAGCGTTTTTCGGTAGAAATTCAAGATAACACGACTCCGGAACGGATTATACATGTTAGAATGAGAAAGCAATTTCTTCCCATTGCATCTGTCTTGTGCGCAAGAACGTGTTATGACCAATAAGTATACCGTGATAAATGTAATATACCTAGACATGCACTTTAAAACGATTCAACAAATAAAATTTTTTGGAAATTGTTTTTGCTATACAGTACTTCCCATCCGTTGGATATGTAAGTAATAACCTCACTTTTCCTTCACTTTTTATTGTAACCGATGCTTTCCATTTGTAAATCAAATGACGTCACGGTTTAAAGGGAGACGAGTAACCGCTGTGAGAAATTTATCAACCGCTGTCCACTGATCTCTAAATAACTGGATGTCGTATAAGTCATTCAAAACTATGATAAGTATCCACTATGCCGCTGGTACTCGTACTATCAATTTATCGGGCGTTCAAATTTTAGGTTAGATCCTTAACTATATAATATGGTTATGAGTAAACGTAACATCCAGTTTGTATGGTACATGTTTCTTACTCAAACACTACAACGATCATCTTTTGGAAATCTGCAAACAGATGATGAGTTCACGATTTTAACCGTCAATCATTAACGTTATATTTACCGCAGAAGCGAACCTTTGTCAAAATTTTAGTACAAGGACCAGCGGCTAGGCGCTAAAGTGGCTTAAATCTATCACAAATAATTTACATGCATTTTGGTATGTAAGCGACATCCAGCTATTTAGAGATCAGTGCCGCTGTCAGAAATTTGTAACCGCTGGTTATAACCGCTAGTACAAATGGAAATCGCTTTAGGTATTAGGCTTTTTAAGATTACGTCATCCAATATGGCGTCCAGGGGGCAAAAAGCGCACGCATGGGTTCGCGCCTGCGAAACCCTGGAAACGGACGCGTGGCTGATAGAGTTGGGTCCTTCATGACCAAGTCGTTCAAAGTGAATGACTCATGCCTTGATTTGGCTCACAGTTAATGAATCAGCGTCGTTCATGCGTCGTACACACTGATCTCTAAATAATATTTAGAGATCAGTGGTCGTACATGGTTAACGGCTGACGACAGCACACGACTAGAACACAGCATGACAGCATATTTATATGTTGTGGCGAGACAGGAGACACCGCTGTCACTTTCAATTCACGATCCATATGAACGACTTGAATGATTCGAATCTACGCGATTGATTGAACGATTTGAATTGAATCGAATGTCCCAGCTCTAGTGACTGACGTTGGCATTAAGTAATGGGGTTTCTATGACAGCGCGCTAGAAGCTGCATCGTTTTGACATGTGCCCCCTGGCAGTCGCTCCGAAAGTCACGTGTTCTAAAAAGCCTAATTCCTAGAACTCTGGTAGTTTCGCTTCTGTTGCCAGATGACACTAGCATACTAAAGTAAGTCAGATTTTGACGCTTATAGGTTGCGAATCTGTCAACACGTGCGTGATAGAACATTAGAAGATTAAAGTTTTAAGTACCAACGAGGAAAAAGGCAACATTTGTAGAAATACTGTTAAAGGTATCTTACGGCGCTTCAAATAAAACACCTCTACGCGGTAATTTTCGAAATCAAACGCTTTATTCTCAAAAATTTCTAACACCGATCGACAAACACCCGCCTTCTGACATCTCTCATTCCCCACTTCCCTCGACCCCTCTCTTCTACAGTTAGTGTTCCTGTATATAGAGACACTAGAGAGTACTGTCTTTGTATCTTGCCTAGCAAGTGGAGACAAGATGTCTTCCGCTGCAGCAGCGTAGTGAAGTGGGTTTATTAAAATGCCAAGTTATTGCGTTCCGAACCGTAAAAATCTATCAGAGACTGGTTTTAAATTATTTTATTTGCCCAAAAATCAGAAGCGAAGAAAAGCAACGGTTCTGTTTATAAAAGCAAGCGATTCAGCACGTGTGAAGTTGGGTACAAATGTCAAATTAACTGCAGCGGAAGCCATATTGTGTTCACACCAACCAAACTACAGAATCCTGTATGCTGATTGAAACGTGATGGAAACGACTTAAGGTAATCGAATTGAAGTGTAATTCTATGTAAATTGCCTGAAACAAGACGCAAAAATGTCGGCAAGCTAATATACCAGTTTTTTAGAGGTATCTAGGTAAGCATTAAGCAAATAATGTAATATAATGCCTTTTCGGTTTTAAAACAGAAAAATGCTATTCTCTAGCGACAAAGTTTGTTTTTACCACGATTGACCAGATTATGATTAGTTACCAGGGCATACGGAAAACAGTTTCATGCTTTAGTAACTTTTCATACTTATACAAAAGTGTTACTAATGTATTCAAGTATTTTTTAACGGTAACTGTAATTTGTTAGTAGCCTTAGCTAGATCGAAGTATAAATTCTTGGGCTTGATATGCAGTTTTATACTTTTACGTATTGACATACCTACAGCTCTTGCTGTTCTTGCACGGAATCTCTTACAAAACAAGTTTAAAAATCTCGAGACGCGGCAGTTGTCTCGCCGAAAAATCCAGACGCCGCCGGCACTGCCGCCGTTAGAATGATCTCGATTCTCGAGAGTATGTGCATAGGCCAATTCTTAATTAGGTTCCCACGTGATATCCTACCGTTAACGTATAATAACGTACACGATACCGTGGTGACGGTTTATGAGACAGATGCACGTGCAATTCCTGGCATACGTCAAATGCTTAGCAAATTTACACGCCGCCGAACTCCCAACACCTATTTTATCATCAAATGTATTCTGCATATGTAAATTCGTGAAGTTGCAGTGTGTCTGTCGTCTACGTTCCATTGTAGTTTCACGCGCTGTGCATATGCCGAGGTACGAATAGTTTGTCTCGCACACGGATTTTGAGGTGTATGCTGTAAAAGCTACGAATACCACCAGTTTTAAAAATATTTGCAGTAAACCTGTCTCCTGCACTTCGCGTGTAATCTTAAAAAGCAGTGCTTCTCACCCTCGCTGGAAATGCACTTTTTTATACGGAAGCACCAAATGACACATACTATGTAAAACTACGATATATCATTTATCATTTTGTGTTGAAAAGGCTTGGGAATTGTTCCTTTTGGTGCTGTTCTTAACAAATTTAATTGCTTTCAAAATGATTTCTTATCTATCTTACTTTTATGCTTATTCTTTTTAATTGTATTATTGTATTAATTCAAACTATTTTTCTCATTTATCCATATTTACTTATGTATCCATCGTAGTGTTTTTGAATTCCATATAATTTGGCATTTAATTTCCTTTTTCTGTAGGGTGATCAGTTAAGAAAAGCGACTATGCCTTGGAAACTGTTTATATTATGCGTTAAATAATAACCTCGTTATTTCACAAATTCGTTGCTGCGGAGATATTATATGTACCTACGGGTCAACAAAAATCCCCTGGCTTCTCCAGGAAAGCTTACCACATTATTTATGGTCGACTAAGTGTTAATCAAAATCTATTTTTCGTTGTCCAAAAACCTATTCTCTTAGTATGTCTAATTACCATTGTATGGTACATGAAAAAATAATATATTTCAATCAAAATCAATGTTGAATATATAACATTTTTATCCAGCTTTCAATATATTTCAGCAAACGCGCTGGCTCCTTCAACCCTTTAATTAGAAAGTTGGTGTAGAATTACGATGTACTAAATGGTGCCATTTAGTAACAGTAACTGACCATATAATGAAACGCCGGCATGTAGTGTAAGAAGTATATGGTTATGCGCGGCTTTTCATAAAAAGCCAGGGGCTTCCCGGCATGTTGTAAATTACTAATTTCTACACGATTCGACGTTGTTTAAAAGTTGGCATTCTTCGTTAGGTCAAATGACGGAAGAGACAGGAGCCGAATAATTAAAGAAAATAACGAGCGCCCCTACACTAGACAGCAGTGAAATGAAAAAAGACAAAGTCGTTTAAATTTTTGTCAATTTTCATTACTAGCACAATTTAAGATACAAGCTATTTTGAATGTCCACAGTAGCTAATCATATAATCATATTAATGATACGCGATGAAATGGACCAAAATTCATGACTAGATTTTTGACGTGAAAATACTGCGATTTAGACAAACTTACTTTAGTACAAAATTGGATACTTACAGAGATAAAAGATGTTAAATGCAAAATATTATCTTAGTTTTTGGTTATTCATTTCATAATAAGCGCTCATATCGACATGAAATTTAGCTGTTGGAGGCTTTTTTGGGGCGAAAGATTGAAATCTATCCATGATTTGCTTACAGCTCATAGAGGGCGCCACCTGCCCCTACAAACATTTTTTGGTTTCAGAAACGTTTTAGAAACATTAATTGTTCCCTAGAAACGTTTCACTTTTGATCTCAAACACATCACAGAGATGTTTAGAATACAGCAAATGTCCTACCTCAGGAACATATCATGAAACGTTGCAATCGAAACATATTGAAACATCATATACGAAACAGTTTGAAACATATTTGTATATTGCTTTTGAAACATTTCTGTGCTATTTATTTCAAATATATCTGCAATGTTTCTTTAAATATGTATAGTCCATGGATTTCTGTAAGAAAATTTGACTAAAGTCTTAAATAATTTTAACAATAGGATTGGGTATCTTCCTAAGTAATCCTTTTGTTAAAATTATCCAAGACTTTAGTCCAATTTTCTTACAGAAATGCATGGACTATTATCATAATATTTCAAATTAAACAAAAACTAGAAACGCATACAAAAATATTTAATTAAATTTTATGTACATAAAGAAACAAGTGTATAAATGAAGAAATAATTATAAAATGTAATAAACAAAAAATAAACATGAACAAAATATTTCTTTCTGCAGAAATAGGCTACAGCTAATCAATAGTCGAGAATATACAGAAAGATAGACACTCTTATTATTTTTGAAACAAGATATTTAAGTAAATAACATACATATAAAAGAGATTTATAAAAATAACGTAACAGTAATTGTACTAACCTGCTGATTTGCCCTCATCAAGCGTAGGGTGCCTTATCGAAACCAGTTGGAGACGTGGGGTCTCCGTCCGTTTCAAGTGTAAATTGTATACACACTGCATTTCTTAGTGACTGTATGATGTGCAAATCTTTAATCATATAATTGTTTTTCTCCCATAGTCCATGATGAACTTTTAGTGTATAGTTTTACACTAAAAAATGCTTTATGGCCTCTGCAAACCTGTCATGTACTGGTATTATGTTTAACGGGGCGCTAGGTCGCTAGGTCTCAACAAATCTATTCTCAGGTATCATATTTTGATTTTGCAACTTCTTTTACACAAAAAAGCTAAACTTTTTGATTGTCGCTATTTAGCACCGTTCTCGTAAAATTTGGCACTCAAAATTTCAATGCATTTGCATTCAATTACAAGTCGGCAAAAATGTTCAAGTAGGCTTATGTTAAAATCCAATTTTGACATTTTCCACTTATCTTAGTGCTGTCAGGAATATCAGAGTATTATTCGTGTCTTATTAAAAGCATTGTTTCATAGAGAACTATAAAATATAATTGCTGCCAAATCATTTCGTAACAAGAATCTCTATTTTAAAATACGGCTTTCTTCAACAAACGAGTTAATAAATGTATTGAAGTTGGAGGGAAACATGTTGAACATTTATTGTAATATTCGATATTTAATTGTTCACAATTTGAAATAAACTAAACTAAATTTGAAAATTTGACATTTGTTCCTTATTTTGATTACTCCAATTACCAAAGCTAAATATCTTGAGAACGGTGCAAGATGTATTATAAAGTATAGCTTTTTTGTGTAAAAAAAGTAGTAAAATCAGTAGGATTTGGTTCAGTTCGGAAATAATTTCAATGTAACTCTGGCCGCGATTTTTACATATCAGGATATCGATGATATTTCATTAAATTTAGATAATAGTGAATTTTGGTCAAGAAAACGTGATCCCATAGTCGAATCGTTTAAAGTTTCTATTATTAGATTTTGTGTTAGTTATTAAACTAGCAGTTCTTTCTTAGAACCCTTTTTTAAGGAAGGTTGGAGGCTTAATAAGTCGTGTCCTTGAAGAGGTACCTATATCTATAATTCCGAAGTGTTTTTGTAAAGTTCCTGTATCATTTAATTTCGTCATTTTGTCTAATACATCTCAAAACAGCGGTGCATGAGGGAACTAGACTAACGGGAAGGACTTTTTTCAGAAACAATAGTTGAGTGCATATAAAGTGGTATAGTGGTGTAAAAAAACGCGTATGTAAGAGATTTACCCTAAAACTGAAATTGTTAAGAAGTCATGGCACCAATTTAGATGTAGTTACTGTCAGTTTGTTTCTCTCCAAACTTTACACGATTACACGACACACATGTTGCTATGATTATTCATCGTTTCCCAGAAGCAGCAAAAACTCGAACAAATTACACAGTATAATTGCTTGGAGTTTCACTGACTGACTTTCCCAGAAGTGCCTATTAAACAGGAGTGTAATTAAAAAGATGAGGCGCTGTCGGCGCCTATGTAACTCTTTCGGGTGTCGCATTACATTCCACAAAAACCTGTATTCGTTAGTCACACGTCCCGGACGGAGCGATGCAAATAATTTCATTGGCTCTCGCTAACCTAAGGATTTTCCGAGTGCACTTCTCAACAGAATTTAATGCGCTACGGCACTTCGGATTTAATTGCATTACTTAAAAGGGCCTGTCGTCCGGCTATGTTTTTACTAGGGAAGGTTAATTCGCAGTTGTTCGTTGTTTAAATGGCGATTACAAGAACAGCGAAATCGGCGTTGCGCAGCGTTTTACCTCGTTCGCTACCATAAACACGAGCTCAATCGCATTTAGTTACTTTTCTTTACCTGCGTGCTTTGTAAAATGTCTGAACAGGGACGCAGTTACCTGTTCTGGTGCGGGAGTGGGTGTATGGATTACTTTTTCTATTTGTGGAAAGCCATACGTAAACAACGCAAAAGTACCTCAATTATCCCAAGCGAATTTGAATCTTGTAACGTGCAGCTGTCACTTTTCTGGGAGCTGGCTTTGATTTTTTGTTTGCTGACATCTGTTGCTTTGTGTTTAGTACCAAATACGTGTAGGTACATAAACCATTTATGAAGGTGTCGGACCACTTGTGGCAGGACCGCAATTATTAAAAAGATATTAGAAGTGTATTTATTGAAGGCGCCGTCTCCGCTGATTGACAATGACTATAAAATGTCGTCCACCGAGAGACTCTGACTGACGACTCTGTAAGCACCTGTCATGTAGAGTCCTAGGTTCCAGGTCAGCTAAGACGGTCATAAACATACATTTAAAAAGTAAACAATATATGCACTATGAAAAATGACTTTGTTGTCTTTAATCAGGTCTTAGTTACTACAACAAAAAATCTCATTGCATTTGGACACAACTAAAATATTTGTTAGCATAACAATTTGTTTTAGTTGTGTACGGTCTCAGTATCCCCAACAAAATACCTGTCACGGTTACAAATACTAATCATTTCGGGTAACTTCTGCATTTTCTTATTGCTTGTATAGATGACCAGTTACCAGGAGTGATAAACTAGTCGTGGTTGCAAACTGTGCTCTTACGGCAACTAGTTTTTGTTGTTTGTGGTAAAGTAGGCAAAGTGTTGTAGTAAGTAGCAATATTTTTATACTAACTATCGTTTAATAATACTAATAATAATAATAATAAAAGTAATAATAATAGTGATAATAATAATACTAATAAAATAAAATAATTTATAACTGCCTTTATCTCTTATTTTCATATATAAGGTCTAGAGCTAGGGTTTCATATCTGACCATTTTGTACAATTATGTCTATATACATTATGTAACAAATTATGTACAAATAATAAAAAAATACTTTATTATTATTATTGTTCACCTTGTGTACCTATTAATGGGAGTACACAATAATAGCAATAACAATAATAAAGTGTGTGCTATTTTTATTGTTTATTGACATATATAGACATAAGTATACAAAACGGTTCGTTACGAAACCCTAGCGCCAGACCTATATACAAGTATAAACGAAAAAAACAATAATAATAGAAGTTTTCTTCTAAAACCAAAAAGCCTGCTACGCAAACAAGAAATCAGAATTATCTCGAACAAGAACGATGTAACAATAATAAAAACATGCTTTTTAAGGAACCTGATTTATTATAAAACTTTTACATCAAAACATAGAATAAGATTTTTTTATCTACTAATTAGTAGATATGGGAATACACTTATAAGAAGTCTATAAAACACAAAATTTAAATTTTCGTAATCTAAAAACATACAAGTGCTCCAAATATTTAACAGTATAAAGATATTCAACAATAAACCAAAACTTCTCTTCAAAATGTAATAAAACTTAAGTGTACTTATTTATTCAAATAGCTTGCGATACTACTACCTTACTTTACTGTTCAAATTCCTAACATAACATACTGAATAAGAGAAATATTCTAAATACTTAAAATTTAATAAACTTTTTTGAAAACTTTAGTGACTGTGTAAAATACCTATACAAAATATAACAAATAAATAATTCACACTTACTTAACTATCTGATATATTATCTAAATAATCTATATAATGAGTTGGTTGTAAACTTGTCGCCTTCAACTCTTCAAGCCCCTAAAATAAACAAAAATATTAAGATTTCGGACAAGGTGAGTATAATCTATAACTCATTATTTTTTAAAGTAAAAATTATGCCAATAGTGTACATGTATATTGTATATAAGAACTATGGGAACAACTGGAAAAATAGCAATAGTTTTTAAACCTTCCATATTAATATCAACAAACACATCAACTTTTACTTACTGATTATTATCATCCAGACTCTTAAGTAATAAACTTTTTAAAAATGTTCAATAATAAATAAGAATTTTTTAAACACCCTCTATCATCTTTAGTCATGCAAAAACTTAAGCAATAAGTAATCTCAGCAAATTTTAGTCTACTTCCAACATAAGAATTGGCATATCAACTAAATAAACCTTAAGATATTTTAATTAATTGTTTCAGCGTATTTAGTAAAATATATTACGTAATGTACACACCTAATTTTTCATTTAAAATTCATTCGCCCCAGTAGACTACAAAATTTCATAGGAAAGAGAAAGCCAATGATAATACATGTGATGTATAACAACATTTCCTCATTTTGTGCACAGACATGATTTAGATCAACATCAATGTACGTTTAGATAAAGCTGTTACTAATTTAATTGTTTATTTTTTGGAACATATTAGATATTTAAAATTTTCTAAATCTGAAGCTGAAGTGTAGATATTGTTGCAAATAAATGTTGTACCTATTATCATTAGCTCTTTCTTTGCTATGTAACTTTTTACATAACCTGCAGGTATTTGAAAAGGTAAGATATTATCATTATATGAATGAAATATATTCGAATTATTTCAGTAAAAGTAAAAATGACTCCAATAAATAAAGTAAAATAAATCTCACCAACAATAATTTATGTGCGTGTGCAATACCAAGATCCCATGGTTTCCAGAATATCTTATATTCTGCCATGATCGTTATCGGGAAGCAAAGCAGTCCTGCTGCAGAATATATTCCATGATTCCGTAAACTTGTAATATTCCGCCATGATCGCTATCACGAAACAAAGCAGCCCTGTAGTAGATGCATTCTGTAAAAATGATCAAATATGGTTTAACAAAGCTATCTTGTGTATAACGTTTTTGTGATCTTATAGGTTAACTTAACCTAACTTAAGACATACAGCCATGCAAATACTTTGATAGTAACAAAATAATTACCGAATAAAGTGTACTTACCGTATATTTATTCAAGTGTATCGGACACCAAAAGATGGAAAACGAAAACCGAAATGGCGAAATCACATGTTTATCGTTTACAACGAAAGACGTACGACGTACAACAAAGACATTATGGTGTTGCTAACGAACACGGCACGTTTTGTACCGATCTTTACCGATTCGAATTATAACGTTAATCATTGAAGTTGATAAGCGGGACGATTTGTTGGAATTACTAGTATGCTGCTGCCACAACAATATTGTATTTAAAGTAAAAAAGTGAGTAACTACAAGCATTTGATAACTGTTCGAACAACAAAAGTTTGCTACAAACAGCAATTTCTCTATGTTCATGCAAAAATTTCATGTTAACAATTAAAAATTTGTCAACACAAGTAAGTCATTTTTCAGAGTGTGGATTTTACGCATCCAGAGTATCAATAATGTGGTTGATGCTGCATTATAATAAATAAAAAGATTAGTTTATGAAACGTATTTCATAACTATTTCAGTACTTACTAAAACAAGTATTTCATTATTATACGGCGCAAACATGTTATTCTGAATATTATTTATTTAAACCAGTACGCGAGGAAAACTATTGTTGAACAAAAACTTTATGTATATAGTTAACAGAAAATTTGAAGGGCAAGTTAAACTTCATAATAAATTATTATTTATTTAATATGTTGCTTCTCGAAGAAATAAGTATGCAATACAAAAAATGATTCAAGCTAGAAGTGCTATTTATTCCTTATTATAGACAAAATGTTTCTTCAAATGTTATTTTAATCAATTATTATATATACAAATTATGACACCAAAATTCCAGTCTTTACTTATAAAACTAGTAGTTATTTTGGTGAGATATGACATGTCTGACTAAAACTATTATTATCTGTAATTTTACCACTCGTTTTACAATTTACATTGAATTAAATAAATTAGTGTTTCTTCACTTTAAATGTACGTTGCATTATTTTTTTTTGTTTTGTTAAGTTGCATAATTAAATCAATTTTATTTATTACTTGGCTCATATTTATTTGTTACTTTTTTAAATAATATATTGGTAGGCAGTTGGGCTGTTCACACAGTGAAAGTGGGAACGAAAAGGAACGCCCGATCACTACACACGAAATTTATTAGTAAGATCAAAACCCAAGAACTTCAGCGATGATACGAGACAATAAACGTAAAGATATAATACTACAGATGCAAAAGTGCGACGGACAAAACTACCACAGGAAGAACAGCGCTTGCACGTGTGTTCATCTTGTGACCTTGTCAGCTTGCGACTCACGCATCTGAAATACTGCTATGCACTCTGTCATGAATATGCGCATGTTTTACGAATAAGGATGGTCATGCTTACATATATTTTGTTCATATACAAGTAAAAATTAATTTAACGTAACTATGAAAGCTTTCACGGACGGCAATATTACCATTATTATTGCTGCATCCCGGTCATAATGGCCGTGGTCCAAGAGAATATAAACTTCTCAACGTTTCACCCAAAACTGTGCTGGGCATCATCAGAAGGAAAAAAGCTAGGCGCCCGTCCGCAGCTGGTCGATGGACAACTGGAACTGGCTTGCTAGCTGTCAGGTAGTTTTGTGTGAAACGTTAAGAAGTTTATCTTCTCCGGGAAGCAACAATAGTAATGGTAAAAAATTAGTTTGTTTCTAAAGTTTCCACCAAAAATAGGTGCGCTTTGTTAAACGTGGCATGCCTTTTATTTTTGTAGCTGTGCTTATTAAATATACCAGGGTACCTCAGTTTAGCAAACGGTTGAGTAGATAGCAGGTAAAAGTATTTCAGCAGCTGGTCGATTTTTGACCCAGGCGCAAGTTATCCGTATTCATTTTGAGAACTATTTTTCCATGTCCCAATTATGTTTACCTTCTTTTAGAAGTTTTTTTGGATTAGACAGGTAAGTACGTCAGATGCTACTGCAGATAGTAGATTGTGTAGTTAGAGCTTCGCATTTTTGCGTTTTATACGTTTTCCGTTTCGTTTATTTCTAAAACGGTTTTATGCTCTACATTGTTGTCCCTTCATTACAAAATTTCTAAACTTCTACTCTTGTTTCTACATTAATATTAGACAATACATAAAAAATTATACTATTAATGTTCGTCCTTTTTGGAAGAATATGCTGAAGTAYTGTTGGAAAGAAAATGAGAGGATAACTTTTTTACTGCCCTATCTCAATATTTAGTCCAAAGTTTTTTTAATTTATCACAAAAAATGTACTAAAATATACCAATCAGTCACCTCGTGGCTATGTATGTATATGTATGCAAATGCATGCCAACTTGTCAGACTACAGGTCGCTATCTTTGGAAAGCAATATCATCTTGTCAGTGTAATGCTGAAAGAAGGCGTTGCAATCTAGTTTTCTACTTACTTCATACCAAGCCTTTGGTATACCGGCAAAACCAGTTCAATGTCTTGCTGTCTGCACTAGACCTAAACTGCACTGATGAGCTGTAATAATAACGAAATAAATGCAGTTGATTGCCGTGGAGACAGCATAACCTAGACATGCATTTCAATTAGACAGCATAGTTTTTTTGTGCTAAGTTCTATAATTCTTAGGAGGAAAAGAATTTGGTTAGCCATTTACAGTAATGTAATAATAATAATAAATCTTTGTTTGCACAACTAAAAGACGGAGTTTATAGCAACACCTAAATAAGCTATTCTTTGTTTTCCACTCAAACACGTGACTCTAAGCTGTTAAAATTATTGCAGTCCCTTATTCAGTAGAATTAATTTAAATACATACATATTTTAATGGGTACCGTCAGCATTTGATTATTGTTAACATCCATAACATCTTAAAAAAAGATGATGGATAATAGAGAGATATACATATATACATACTTCTAAATAGTGAAACTGAAGATTTATAAAATTTCTTTATATGTACCTACATTGTTCAAAAGCAAAGAAAATAAACAATCGAAGAAAATAATACCACTAAAACCTACAACAAATGTTTAAAGTTGTCCTGACTAAAATTTTGGGTGTAATAGAGCTAAACGCTCTACGCACAGCGTAGTTTACTGGCTTTTCCTTATTTTCAACAATAGGCATCTTATGTCGTGTTTTACGAAACCTTGAACGGAATTGTCATCAGCTGTCAAGCATTAGAAACAGCAGTCATGCAACCTTGTCAGATGTTAAAAACATTCTTCGTATTTAATAATTTTAAGTTAATGATATGCAATATTAATTTCCTTCGCGTCGAAAATAAAGCTTAGTACGCAACTCGTACGAAATTATTTTTGTTCACTGTAGTGTTATCAACGTTGACGTTATGCAATTTATGCTGCTGCGTTAAAAAATGAAGCTTTCGAGACTATGAATTCATTTTATCTTGTGGACTACCATACCCGAAGCGTAAATGATTCTATTTTCACTTGCCAGCGGGTGATTTCTACCCGTCTAGATTATACTTACCAGTTATCTTTATGTTCTTTGACTGAAGTATTTATACGCCTTAAAATTTTAAAGGAATCCATCTCACCTGGGATAATAGCCCATCTACATACAATGTTTTCATGAATTTCCTTCGCATTATGGTTACGACTGTTCGTAAGCCCTTAACGGTTTCCCTATGACATGCACGGGGCAGTAAAATACAATCGTAAAGCAACTATAAATTACCCAATGCTGTTGCTAAAGCACATGTTATTATGTACGCAGAATACTTCCTAGGTAGCAGCACAGATGGACGTCTCATGCCGTTGCACCTTCGATCCTTCGATCCCTGTTACATGCATACATAACAACGCTTCCGAGGCTTTAACATGGTGAGCTCACACATAACGTGGCTTGGTGAGCTATGCGTGCTTGCTGCGTCACACGTGTAAACAAGCGAGGTGGAAATAGATACTGGCAAGCATTTATTAAAGCGCAKCGGGAGTGTCTATTTATAAGTGGCATKGCTGTGTACCCGTTATAGTGGACTTTGGTTTTCCTAAAGGTGGAAAGTGTTAATCACTTTTGCTATATCTAATAGCCAATTTGAAATGATTAATTTTCTTAAGCGAATTCGTGATGTGCAGGACATAGCAAGAAAATATTAATGGAAGACAGTATTCCGAACGTTAATAATAGTAAAAATGACATATCTAATTTGATAATKTAGTTGATAGGTACACAAGATTCGGTTATGCTGTCATGTTTCAGCAATATCGTTGTTCCAATCGTATGAGGATTGAGCACATACTTTTTTAGCTGTTGAAGACTACTAATTAAATCAAATAACAAAAAAAGATTCTCATCTATCTTCAAGGATTAATGATATACCGGTAATTTATGCTGTACGTAGTTCTTCTTGATTTTCTACACTTGATCCTCAAAGTGATTACTGATTACTGATACGCTGAAATGGACGGTTCTGATACATAAAAGACTTTGAAGTACTTCCTGTGGTGGTTTTTGGCAATTCACAGTAAAGCCATTTAGTTGTGTAATGCCCCAAGCAGTTTCGAAAGGCCGATGGCTAGGGTTCTTCAAGGGTTGTCTTGAAAAATTGCTCCTCGGTACCTACATGATGTAATTGATGACAAAATGAATCGTTTTCGTCAAATATTTAAAAGGTTGGGAGATCCTTGCCTTAAGTTGAATTCTAGAAAGTGACACCTCTTCCACAGAATAGGAAGGTGTCCAGATCGACCCTGAGAAGACTGATGTCATGAATAAAAATTGGAAAATTCCTACAATCATGCATGAAGTCAGAAGTTTCCTGGAGGTTGTGAAGTTATTATCGTGGATTCGTTAAGCTTTTTTACGATGTTGCGGAACCGTTGTTTGAGTAGACCGAAGAAAGTCAAATATCCTTCAAGAATGTGAATAGTTTGTTAACGTCTCACCGACTCTTAGATGTCCTAGTGAAGGGGGAACGTCCTTCGTAGGCACAGACGTAATTTCCAATGGTATTGGTTTTATAATATTCCAAGAGAAAGTCATCGGTTGTCACGGCAGAACTCTACATAAAGCTTATATAACAACTAGACTGTATGCAGTTGTTACATCATTCAAAAGTATTCATAATCTGTTTTGTGGAAGAAGATTTACAATCAGAACTAACGACCCTTCTGCGTTACAATGGTTGATGGAATTTAAGAATCCAGAAGTTCAAACAACGCGTTAGTTAGAATACTTTCAGTTCCCAACCTGGGCAACAGGGTGTAACAGCTTTACTTTATCTTTAGAATGCTAGATTAGATGTTTTATTTACTTGTCGTCGTTGATTATGATGATTATGTTATCTGGTAGGTAAGATTAAAAAATTATCCTATATTATTTTGATATGCTGTGGATTTAAAAAAAAACAAGAAATTCTAAATACAAATCAGAAAAAGAATAGAAGTTTACAGAAGTTGCGGTGTTACACTGCAGTGATGTCTTAAGAACTGATGAGGTGCATGCTCATTCGAGAGAAGTTGCCTAGGCGTAGGGAATGGTATATGAAAGCACACCCGACAATATCTGATCCTACATAATTACCCCGCAAAGGAAACAACTCGACTCCGGGGTTATATACTAAGTTTGTGTGTACTTTCGTTGATCTACGGCTTCCCGGACGTACAGCCTTCGTGCCTTATCTTATAATATCGCCTATTTATTACTGCCTGTGAAATAATCAGCACGTAAGTCAGATAAAGGGCTATCTACCATAGGAATCCATAGACTCGTGCTCGTTGGCCGGAATTTACGGTTTAGATAATTATATTGATAAGCCATAAAGGGGGGCAGCTTTCAGGGGCATTTTTCTATTTTTCATGAGTTATTTCTTAGAAGTTCAGGAGACTTGGAAAGGCCGCCGTTTCACGCTTTATTGAAAACGAAGCGTCCGCGTGTTGAATTTACGGTTTCCCTCCAAGGGTAAATCGCGAAGTTGTTCTGCCGGAAGGTAGGAGTTTTTAACAGATAGCTCATTTGTCATTGATATCTGAAACCGAGCGGACGGCAGCACTCGAACTCTGCGAGTAATTGCACAAAATCCGTCGAAATATACGACACATAACACTTGGATTTGCGCACAGCGGGCGCATATGCGCGAATAAATTTCGGCACACATAATTTAAAACGGTTGCATCGGGGATTTTCCCAAATTGATAATATCCAGCGTCAGAATCCGTAACAGTCAGCGTTTAATATTGCATTAAAGGGACTTACGCTGAACCAATTTTCTACGCTGCATTACAGCTATCCCTGATAAGCCAAATGAAGCTTTGCTCGTAATGTCGCTCTATGATATTCGACTCATAAAGCCATTAATGTTAAGCGAGCACGTCTGTTAGATCCTGTTCTTTTAATTCATGAAGCACCAGTCATTTCATTTACTACAAGTATATAATTAAATGGGCAATTTTGCTTGCCACGCTCTACAAGCTCGTGCTTCTTTTGTTTATCTGTAATTGATAAATTAGTAATTAGGCAAACAACGTGTTGCGCTTTTTCTGAACAGTCTTCAAATTCAGTCAATATCCATTGTTTCTTTAGTAGGACAAACTGATGTTTCCAGTTCTCTGATCTAGCTGTTTTACGCAACTGCACTGTCTTATTAAATCTTCACCAAAAGCCAGTCTTCTCAAAAGGCAATTGTTCCAAATGGGTTGACAACGTTAATGGATTATCTCTTTGCTAAAATGGAGCATATTTGATTACTACAGTCTTATTTAAGCAACGCAAAACAACACCGTTGTTTATGCTGGTAGATATATGCTGATTAAGACAAGGCGCATCCCAAGGATCGCTATTGAGTCCTGTTATCTATTATCTACGTTAACGTTCTTCCAGATTCAGTTTCAGAATTTGTGCTCCAGTATGCAAACAATACTTCAATCGTCACGGATGGAGCTTTGCTGAACAATTTATCCCGAAGTATATCTGAAAACCAAAAATCAGGCAGCACATGTAGTTAAATAAATTGAAAATTTTAACAAACACCAATATGGCAATGTTCTTACCCTTAGATTATGGAAATTTTAGAAGAGAACAATAACACAGCTTTTGGTGGATAACAGATGCGAGTGGAAAGCGGATACTAACCAGTTAGACCAGTTACAATGAACGCAGGCAAAGTGCGCCTCTATAATACCTTCAAATGTTACAGCTTCTAATATCAGGCTTTGACTATGCCTTGCGCATATCAGAAGCTGTAAGTCTAGTTGCGTACTTTTCCCGTGTTAACCTCCGCTGACAGTATGGCATATTTTTATAATGATTCTAGATAGAATATAGATTTTCAGTGATCTTTTGTTTACAAACGCAGAGGGTATGTTTAAAACTTAGTGAATCCTGTAAAGCGGTTTCTCGCAATCACTAAGTGAACACACGTATTACCAATACACAAGAAATAAAAGACAGTTTTCTTGGTTTTTACAATTTTGTTTAAAAAAATCAAAAAGGTATGTTGGGACAATCTATAGTAACTCCCCTGCATTCGAAAATGGAACTGCAGTCTTTGCCTTATGTTCTTACTTATGGACGCTTACCTGTAATATTTTTTCTTCGTAGGTCCTTTCCATTAACTGTTAGGAACCATTATTGGTAACTTTTATGCGCTGCATCATCTTTTACAACGGCCATTTATTACTTAACTTCGAGTTTCAATAACAACTGAAACAATTAAAGTTGTTAAATACTTTTTGATATGCTAGTTCGAAATTGTAATCTAAGTATTTGTCTGTCAAATTACTAATAAAAAAGACGTTTATTTATTTATATTTTCTGCCGACAGCTAACAAAATCGTTGGGTCATTGTTTGAATGTTTGATTTAAAACGTTGCCGCGAGACGCTCGCTTATATGGGTGAGTTGCTAAGTTAATGTAATACTAGAGAAATATTGCGCTTTCATCCGGATAGTACACCACAATTTATAAACAAAATAATGATGTGAATACCTGCAACAGCTTATGGGCATTACTCATGCACATAGTTTCTCCGAAAAATTGAAATTTTGCCAGCATTCCTACGAATTTTACAGGAAACAGTTACATATGCGAGTAAAATTGTTAGAAGCCCTGGTATGTTTATTCCAATGACGTTATATTTATTTTAGTAGAGTAATGCTACATTTTTAAAATTTTGTGTGAAGACCGTAGTATATAACAAATGGCAATTTTATGTAAATAGTTCATTAAAAACGTTTGCCAGTGAATTGTCATTTAATAGCCATCCACTTCCTTTGGATTCAACTGATATTTTCAGCTCGTAACATAGGAGAAAGAGAACGAGGTTGTTCGTTTCAGTACTCGATCTAAATATATTCTAAAGAAAACGCTGTAGCTTTAAATAGTTCATTTAGAAATAGGACGGAACAGCTGATTGCTTTCGATACTAAAAGGTTTACTCTGTAAAATACTACTTACAGTGTAAATGTAAAATATTGTGCATTTTGCGCTACAATAGGTTCTATACAAAAGTAAATCTAGTTGCTAAACTATGTAAGTAACTTTGTTTTTAATTATCGGACTTTTGCATATGCCTGATTTATCGCTGTAAATTGCATTCACTCGCAATATTGACATTAATTTGCCAAAGGCTAGAAACATACGTCATTGAAGGATATAACTAACCTCCACTGATCTTGTTTGTTTGTTTGTTTTGTAATGTGTGATTTCCAAACATGTGTACGATATACCGAACTAACGAAGATGTAATAACAGATAACTTTGTAGTACCAAAACGACTTCGCGGATGCTATATAAATGGTGTTGCAGGTAATCCCGATTTGACTTGGAAATAAATTATTTTGGACCATACTGTATGGCTGCAAAATTTTTATAATATATCTATATTTCATTTGGAATATTTACTCTTTATGAGAGCTAACTGCAAGATCTATTTTTACTGATTTTAAATTTTTGCAGAATATAGTCGTGTCTTTTTGACAAAATTTTTAAGCAATTAGTTGCTACCTTTCCTCGGTCTTTATAAATTCTCACAACATTTAATTCTCCTGGCAACAATATTCAATTTGCACGCAAAACTTTACTCTCTTCACTTATTGCTTAAAGCTTTTGGTCGGTATCCCATACTAATTTTCCAAACATTCTATTATGAAATACATAGGACAACAGCAGAGCATCATTTTTGATCGTAGAAGGTTAAATTGTATTGATCATCAACCACTTATGGACTATCAATAGCAAAAATTCGCTGCTTCTCGGAAACCTAATTGAATACAAAATGAACATCGATATAACACAAGACAAGACAAAATAAATATTAACGTTGACTAAGTGCCACTTGAACCAGGGTGGAGTTTACGCACGTATGTGCTATCAAGTTTTAGTAGCAATGGCTCGCTGCTAAAATTAAAATAAGCCCTCTACCTTCAAAGGCCATCCCTATATAGTTATATTGTCTAAATCTGGATATTAACTAAAGCCGATGCCCTTTTGAGTGCGACGGTCTAAAACATTGTGTTATTTTTTCCTTGAAGTGGACGAACAAGTATTTTAAGGAGCATGTATGCATTCTTTTATTCGTGAACACTTAAAATTGTTTGCTTGTATGAATTTTGTTTTGCAATGGAGATTCCCATTTATTACGACAAACATTCGGAAGAAATCACATAAGGTGTTACGCAATTACTTAAATTGTCACGTTGGACGCCTAGTCCAGTATACCTGGAGAACGCTTCGTTGAGGTTTGCACATAAATATAGCTGAGTAGAGGTATTTGCATAGTCCATCATGATTCTACTCAAACTCCAAGCTTTTTCTATTATATTAATTTCGGAGTTTGAGCATTAACTACTGATATTAAATTTGCCACGACAGGTTTACTACATATTGTCTTGAATTTGCTTCTGGTGGTATACTGAATATGGATACCAAAATTATTCTAACAAAGGCAACTATCTGCGGTCAGCAGAAGCAGTCAACTTCGCAAATGGGGAAGTTGAATTAATCTTAAATTCTGGCAGTGGCGTATCTAAAAATTTTGTTTGGGACGGGTAATGACAAAGTTCAAACAAAAATACCTACCTTACTTTTATTATTATTTACGAAAATATCAAAACAAAGTCTAGTCTTCTACGATTTTTATTTGCAAATCTATATATTAAACGGGAAACATCTATTTTCACATCCCTTGAACATGGAGAAGGGCTAAACCAACCAACTGCCCCTGCTCCATGGTTGAACGAATCAAAGTTTTTAAACGCTTTAGCCAAGAAAAGCTCCGTTCGGCGGATGCCGCACTAATGTTATCAAAATATGAAGGATTTTTTTGATCAGTGGAAATATGTCGACATCACAAGATTTATAAACAACAAGAGCTGTATCTAAAACTACAGACGATTTTTTGTGGATTGCTTGCCATAGATCCATTTCTGATTTGAGTTTCAACAAAAACAATTCCCCCGAAATATCGTCAAATTTACTGACGTATTCATTCAGGCGTCTGAGAATCTCATTTATTTCATGTTTGCTCTTAGCCACGTAAGCAGAAGATATCATAATTATAAATACTGAGAGATTCTTCATCAAACCTAAATAAAGGTCTTGGATAACATTTTCAAGTATGGGGTTGTATATAGTGATTATGTATTACTCTTCTGGATTATTTGTTTAACATTGCTTCTTCGGGCCTGATATTCGAGGTGTAGATATTTCTTTGTTTATCTTTTCATGGATTCCTAATATTATTTTGATTAAATCGTTAAAATTTGCTTCAGAATATGCATGTCTTTTTTGCAACACTATCAAAGTATTATGAATTATAAGATTTGCATGTTGTTTGCTAATGAATTCGTCTGCAAAATTTTACTTAAGTTAATCGTTAATCCTAGTATCTCTGATAAGCAACAGATAGCAACATTAAAGTTGGTAGTTCTTCCAATTTAGAAATTACATCTAGTAAGTCCACAATATTTATTTAACTTTCCTTAAAAAACAGTACAGAATCGTATCGTTCGATCCATCTTGTTTCACATAGAGATTTGAGTTGTCCATTAATTTTTTCTTTAAAACGGAGTTTCTTTTTGCCGATGCCTTAAAAATGCAGTGACTTCTTTGATCGTTCCGACAGCATTTTTGATATCCTGCACATTTGAGCTTTTAGAAATTTAAAGATTTAAAAAATGACTGCTGCACGGACATATTAAGGCATTTGGTAAACCTGTCTTAAGTTCGGAAACTGCGCCTTTGTGTTCCCCTAACATTCAGTTGCACATATCTGTACCAATGCCAACGCAATTCTTAGGATTTAGGTTACATTTTTTAATTTCGGTCAATACAGTCTCAGCTAATATTTTTTCCGTTCCTATAAAATCTTCGTAAATGCAGTCTTCATATAAATAACGGATAATACGAGTAATAGACATTTGAGATGTGTGGCTTATATCTGTAGTTTTGACAAATACAACACTACAAAAAACACTTTTTTTACTCTAGATAAAATATTTGGCAAATTTTAAGGGCGCTTAGGGCAGATAAACAAATAGGTAAACGTGCGGTGGTACATAGCTTCTTAATTGTTATATTGCGATAAGCATTGTTATTAAAGGAAAATTTTATACTTATGGCGATAAACTGAATGGCTGGTATTTGTAATTTTATGACTTGAAATTAAAAAAGAACTTAACGTTTAGCAGGTAAAAAGGAATTTATATCACAGTGTGCTTAAATTATTCAAAAATTAAACACTTAACATGAGGGCGCCACCTATCAGCAATACGTTAAAGCTTGAAAAAACAGGGACGATTCGGCATCCTGAGTGGAAGTATTCCTGCTCATCAGCCACCAGTAGGAAGCCCCACCGACTTGGGAAGGGGGGGGGGGTAATTACTCCCATTATCCCCCAATAAAATACGCGCCTGAATACTGGTAAATAGTTGTTAGCCCTAAATAGAATCAAATTTAGGGACACAATGTCTGAAGGCAAAATTAGATTGGCCCTCAAAAAAGCTCACAATATGAATTACAAATCTGAATTGAAGCCACTCCTCCAAAACGGACTCTGACGTCACGTTTCAGACGGGTCCGCATTCCCCATAGGGTTTGCATCTTAAGTGCGGATTACAGTGCGGATAAGCCCGTGTCAGTCATTAACCAATGGAAACCGGTCACCGGGCACAAGAAAGGATTAAAGATATAGTACACTCACCGGCATAAAATGCGAATCACTAACTTTTCTTTCTTATTTTGCTCCACCTCTGTTGTTTTGTACTGAGAACACCTGCGCGGAGTTTAAATCCACGTGTGTAAACATTACTAGCGCAAGACAAGCTTGTTAATTTTTCTTAATAATTTTTTCCTTCCGACGTATATCTCCAAATTTGATTCTCTTTCGGGCTAGTATGGTTCTGAAAATTGCGTAACTTCTCCGTTGCCATTTTGTTGGCCACACTGCTTACTAGTGATACAGGTAGATAAGGTAGCATTGACTATACGGGACAGCTTTTATGAACGCATAAAAGTTTAAAAGTTTACTGAAAACCTGTTGTAAGATTACCTTGCAAATTTGTTGCTTAGGTTTTCTGATCTACTCTATCCATTTCTCTCTATACATCGAGTCCTTGCTCAATTTTGAACTTCGGTTATTAACGTATCTCTATACCCCTATGAAACAATTTTTGGTTTTTTGACTATTTTCTATTTCTTTTTCATCAAACAGGACTTTGTGTAAACCTTCGCAATTTTGAATTTTAAACTGACAGAGCATTGACATTTTATGAGTAAAGAGGAGCTCTAGCCTTTTGGACTTCATCGACAAATTACCTAAATATTTTACCAAGCGTTTTGAGATTTACACCTTCTGTGCTGTTTCAGAAAATAACAAAGGGTGTTTTTCTGTCTAATAAAACGCCCCGCATACTATTTTCGCTAATGAGACCAGACCTGATTTTAAATTGTACCTGTTGCCAACTTTCAAACACCAAACTCCTAGGGTTCGAAAATAAATGTGTTTTTTCCAAATATACTACGATACTTCGAACCCAGTGCACTAGTTTGAACGATTTTACAGTTCCCTTTACAGCTTTTGGTGTATGACTAAAAAGCGTTACTATAACAATGAACCCAAGCAAATTATTTGAACAAAATTCTTGTGAAATTGTTTATTCTTCTGGTTCATGGACAGTGTGAACAGGCCATATCGAGAACTTGCCATACATTTAATAAATTTTCTTCGATTTACGAAAATCCAGGGAAATCTTTTGCGATTAGTAAGTAAATTTATACCTTACGGCTTACTTACTGAAGAGTAGGTTTACATTACCGAAGCTGCTGACTTTAGACGAGGTAAACAAGTATTAGCATACTCCTTTGCATATTTACAAGCTGCAATCCGCAGTGCAAGGAAAAAATGGATTTTATTATAACAGACTCCTTTATCTGAACAATTCTGGAAAAAAAACGTATAATGCCTCCTTTCAGGTTTACCAAAATTCAAGCTTTGAAGCCGAAGGATTATGAAAAGAGGGTTCGTTTTTTGTTGTGAGACTGGTCTTATTTGTAATCAGTAACGCTCCTAACTTCTTGTCTGAACCGACGAGGCTAAGAAATAAACATTTTTTTACCTTGAAAGGCTTACTCTTCAGAAACTACGAAACTGTTGGTATCAATTAGATGCAGCTCCACCTCATTATTTCCCCATAGGTTACAGCTGAACTTTTTGAAATGCGACCTTGAGATTTCCTTGCGCGATGGCCCATCCTTACACACTTGGATTTTTACGGAGGGTTTCCAAGGAAAAATGTATGCAAAACTTCGGTAAAGACCAAAAAGGAATTGCGGTAGTGAGTAGTTGAACTGGATCTGATTGGGATTAAAAAAGCCACAACGAATGGTATAAATACTCAATTTTTTAATGTTTTGAATGTAATGGTTATTAGTTAATTAAATGAGTGAAGTGTTTTCTATAAATTTTAAGTTATTGTAACTAATTTTCAATCCTACATGTTACTTTTCATCTTTTTTTTGGTAATCAAAGGAACATATCATTAAATCTCAATATGGTCTTGTTATGAACTGTCTACACTGTTCAAGTAAAACAAATAATTGAATCATTAGTTAGATCAATTGTAAGTCATTGTCATCTAAATTCTTACTTACATCATACCAAGCTTTTGGTATATAGGCTAAACCCGTTCTATGCCGTCCTGTCTGCACTAGACCTAAACTGCACTGACGAGCTATAGTGATAGCGAAATAGATTTATCTGCAGTTGGTTGCGGTGCAGACAGCACAGCATAGACATGCATTTTAATTTCAAGTCAAATAAAACAATAAAAGCCCTATTAAGGGGAACTGTGAAACTGTTGAAGTCGTTCAGTGGCTTAAATATATACAGACAAATGCATATATTACCTCAAGGCATCTAACTCAGCTTTCATTTGTGACGATATTGCAATATATAGGGTGTTCTATTGGAAAGAATTACATTTAGCAATTATTCTGAGCAGTGAAATATTTATAAACCTTAAAACACTAGGTATAATATTAAGTCAACTTAAATAGTGAAAAAAAACAGTTTCAGATGGTTTAATAAAAGGATGTGCAAAATGTAATTGGTGTCTCGTTTAAAATTACAACGTTGCTGCTACTTTTCGATGAAAGCGGCAGCGTTGTATGGCTGAATTTTAGTTGGATAGCGCGAACTACAAATCCTAAATATTCAAATTGTCTGGGCAATCCTACGATTGGTTTTCACTAAAATTTAACCTATCTTCTTATAAAATTTTACTAACAACAACAAACGATCAATGATAGCGGGACGTTACGTGTGTAGTAAACATTATGATAGTGTATGAAATAGCGAATATAATTGTGGTTCCTATTTTTTCTTGATACCCGGTGCCAGCTGTTCCTGTTTTATAGCTTGTTCAACCAGCTTCTTGTTCAAATCTACCTCCTTCAAAACTGCTATATTTCAAATTTAATTCTTATAATTTGAACTACGGGGACTGGAAAGTTAAACGAGTAACTTATATGTGAATTCTTTTCGTGGTTTATGATGATTTTACGTGATGAAATATCATCATGGAGGTCCAGAAGCAAAGTTGTAGACCATTTAGCCATGGTATTACTTTGCCTAGATCGCACTATTATACACTCGCTCATGGTCTATAACCTTCCGGAGGAGCAGAACTACCGATAGTTTAAGACTACACTTATTAAAATTATGATTTCATATCACATTAAGCGAAGCCAAGGTGGTATGCCCAAAAACTCCGCACCTGAGTATCTTACTTGGCACAGAAATGTTCTTTCTACGTTGTACTTCTACATTCGGTATGATTATTTTCTCAAACTTTCTAATAGAGCTTTTCTGCCTTCCGATGGATTTCTTAAAATGTAATGGTATAGTGGTGTTGCTAAATATTTAGAAGAAAACTGTGAGAACTTGATAAATCGTCTCATTGCGTTTGTCATTCTCGCACATCTGCTCAAATTCAGGAAGTCGGGCGTTAACAAGCAATTGTTTACGCGTTTAGCGTTCGAATGTATCAGCTTGAAGATCACTGAAAACAAACAACCCCGATGGGAATTAGTCGACGACATACGCACGCATAAATCCCGTGTCCCGCAAATAGAACAACTCGGACGCACAGCGAACTTAGACTAAATTAAGCAACTCGCGGAAAAAAAGCCGGCAGAGTAGGAGTGTATTCTGAAGCAGTCACATCGCGCATAGGGTAACACTTTAGCGTATATTTTAACGCGATCAGACTTAAGCCGAATGTCGCAGGGAGAATGCGCCTCAGCGGGATGGGTCGAACATCCCTGGAAGTGTCGCGTATAAATAGATTGTACCGTGAAAAAATGAAAGTCACCACGTGAGTTGTCGAAATGGCGGAAGGTGAAGAATGGGCTAAGTTACTTTTTCCGTTTTGAATCAAGTGCGACATGCGCCGGGCGGGTCGCGGCTATGGCATTCAAAATACCGGATGCCGGGACCTCAACCCCTTCTTGGTGGTGCTGGTGGTTTCTTTGTTTTGTGCCGCTGGGGGCGTGGATACTACTGAATTTCAGAAAACATGTAAGTAACCTTAACATGCTAATAGTATTATGTATTGTTGGAGAAAACAGTTTCTTAGCATAACAGATAAATACTTGATCTGACGCTAATATGCTTCAGTTTCTCGAAGATCGTCTAAATTAAGGATTCTCGAATATTTCTGTATTGATAATTGTGACGCTTTCGAGTTTTCAATAGAACAAACGTTTTTGTAAAACCTAGGAAGTTAGGAACCAGCAGTGGTGTCATAGGTATACAGTGTCGATACAGTAAAGCATATAAAATGCAAAGTAAGGGTTACTGCAAAAATTTTATGTCATTATCTAAGGAGTTATTACGTTATTTGGCATAAAAAGCAATAAATTAAAAAATAGCTATTCAGTATGTGCATATATATGAAGTTCACAAATAAGACAAAATCTTGAGTCTGGTGTAGGTACGTCTTTGTTTGGTGTCACCTCACGCAGGTATGTGTTCGGATTTTCTTCGGCTTCTAATTAAATTTTTAATTTTATGTCGTCGATTAATTTGGGCTGACCAGATTTTGGCAAATTCTTCACACCACCCTTTTCTTGAAAGCGTGCAACAAGTCTACTAAGAGTAGATTGTGGTGGTCTGTTTGCTGTTCCATGCTAAACAATTGACAAACTTCTTGATGACCCTAGAGTCTAACCTAACATCATTAAAATTGGTATCCGTTAGTCGAAATGCATATCACAGACTCAAAACTACTTTTTGAAAAAAATTTAAATATTGTGTTTGAGAATTGTCCCTGTCGATGTTTTTCTACAAAGTGAGTTTTTGATTGGTACGTTGCATTTTTACAAAGTCGGCTTTTGCTGGTTTCGGTACTACTTTAGGCCTAACTAAACACCTATTTTACATCATCAAATTAAAAAATATATCAAAATCGCGGTTTATTATCAGAAAAGTTATCATCTGAAGATTCCATCATCTGGGATTTACTAAATATAAATTTTTGTCTATTGATTCGAGTCGGCGTTTCTGTTAATTTCCGTACCATCATCCTCAATTCAAGATATTCAACAAGTGCTTACTGCAGGCGGGAGGAACGTAAAGTACTAGCAGGCCTCATATGTCAAATTGTAAATTGACTGATCTCACTTTAAACACTTGATTGCTTATTTCTCTATACAATTTTAAAGACATTTTCTGCACGTGTTAAATAACAATTTTTCTATCTATTCGTATTGTTTTTGCACAAACTGGTTGGTAAGCATTATTTCGTTGCAGAATAGGTTGATATTATATGTTAATAATAAACAAACAAAGAAAGTTTCTAAATGGATACCTAATGTCTTTAAGCGATTGCACATGCAGCGGAACTAAAAACCAAATTAAATATGGAAGCTATATGCAATAACTCCACGGAAGGGGGGAATAAATTTCAACTTGATTAAGACTAACTTGACGTGTGTACTAGAAAATCTACTTTACATTTAAAACTATGAGCTATGATTATCAGGAGACAGCCTGCTACTACAAAACTTCTAAATTGAGCCAATATGTTTGTTTTCCCACCAATATTCTGTACAAAACTGAACAAACTAAACATTTTTGAGTTGATGTAATAAGCGACTGATGATGATGATGATGATGATATGATTAAGTAATAAAATAAGCATTCTGTTAAAATGTTTTTTTTTGGTATTTTAGGAAAACCCTGTCACTATTCAAATTTAATCGACAATAATTGGCCAGTGTTTAAGTAGCGGGCGGGTTTGTCCGAAAACTTAGAATATCATAAGTGTTATAGACTCTGAAAGCGTTTACCCTCGTAAGCATTATGTTGTACTACTAGTGTGTCCTGCCTATTCACCAGAGCTAATCCCAATTCTATAGGTAACTTTAAAATATAACAAAATGTATTGTTTTTGCTACACAGATAAATATATTGATAGAATTGCCAAGCGCAAAGCAGGTAATTTTGAGGAATTGTATATGGTAACAAAATGTAATAACATTTTTTTTATAATTTACTTCTTAACTATTTTTGGTTACTTTTTAGTTATACAACTTCCAAGGCTTCAAGAAACTGTATTCTTCACTTGACCTATGGCTTCCGTAGTTACTTTGTTTATTTATTAACCGCAGTAAACGTCTTAATGTGCCTTAATAGACGTTCGTCGCCCCCTCTTTTATTCTAGAGAAGTGCTTATCGTTTTTAATATTTTACTGCCTTTCTTTGTTGAATACTCTTATGCAGCTCTTAAAAGTTTTCGACATATTTGAACTTTATCCCCTCATTTAAACATATACAAAGAGGTCAATAAGTAGATACCAAAGTATTAAATTCTTGCATAATATTACAGTCGAATTATAAAATTTTTGCCGTATTTGGTGAAGCTCTGGCGGAGGTTTGATTAATAGTGCATGCCTGCTATCTTGTGAGACATTTAAATTAGCGTCAGTGTTTTTTGATTATACAGTACATTTAAAAAAATTTGGATTTGGATTTAAATATCTTAGGGAAACCGCTCATAAGTAATAATATGCTTAATAGTAAAAAAACGTACCCTTATTTGTTGTTGCTGCTTCCGGTTTGTGTGAGTTTTCCTTTTTTTCTAGTACCATGCTTTATACTATCTCCAACAATACCAAATTTTCTATCACTGCAGTTGTCTAATGTATCGTAGTATATCATCGGGAATAGTGGACATAATGAACTAAGTAGAACAACATCGTTGGACGCAAAGCATTTGGCACGTTTAAGTGATTTTGCCTATTATTTACCCTGACACGATATATTATGGGCAAAAGGGGCAAAAAGTCACCTCGTGGTTTGTTAAATTGCTGAATATTAAAAATAAACTTAAACGTGCTGTTGCATTCATTCAAGGTAGGGTTATTGCGCTAGTTAGATTTTATGGATACGCGAAAATAATTTCTCAGATAGAAGCTTTTGATTCCTATGTAACTTGGAAACAGTCTTCGGCGAAATATCAAGAAAGGAAAGTCATATCAATTAGAAAAAGCCCTAGTAAGAGCGTGGTAAGTAAAAAAAATCCAAATTTTTTCCAATAATAAGAATTTAAACCTTGCACTTCATCAATTTATCAGTAATTAAAGATTGAGACGTACTCACGTCTCAAGTTATAGAAGCACCATAAAAACCTGTGCTAAACACTGACGTATGCTTAAATTATGGAAAAATTTGTGAAAAGTGTAATCTGCGTACGTACGGTGGATCATTTCATAGGTTGTACGAGTATTTCCCAGATGCAAAAGAATTATACAACAAAAGCGATAAAACCTAAATACACGGCAGTTTACGTATTGAAATATTGGAATTAAATCCCAGCGATATGCAAATCGCACTGTCTGAAATTTCGATATCACTATTTGATATGTAAATTTTTTCGAAGGCCATAAATTACAAACTTCTCCGTGATTTATAGCACACTTATCGTGCAGCATTAAAGGGATGTTCGAGTGAAACAAATTAATTTTCAGTTTTATCAATCCCGATTGCTATAACTGAATTTTACGAGTTCTGGATTTGGATTTTTCATTGTATCGCTGAGATTAATGAACACAAATTGTAGTAGTAAATTCGCAATGGCTTCCGAAATGTTGTAAACCAATTTTACAGCGTTTTATTGCAGTGGCTCTTGAAATAACAAACAATGGGGGCTTTTATGTATGGTGCTGATTGCTCTTTTGTTGGAATGCGCCTATCTGTGCCAGTTGAAACCGTTTGATAATAATTAACCGTCGAGAGGTGGATTATGCGTTTTAATATTCTTGGTTTTATTGTTTCGTAGCCAATTTTTCGTTATTCGGTTTATAAATAATGTCTACCTTCATAGATTTCTATTTTAAAATGTAATTCGTGCAATTTCAATACTGTTGTTTATTTAGGAGTTGTACATTTCCTCATGTGTATGATATGTAAGCAGCTTACGTGTATGAGTAATCTACATTGTATAGCAAAACAATACAACGTTTTCTTTCATTTATAGCCTGTAGCTTACTTTCTCATTCTAGATCACTTTCAACACTACAGACTACACAGACAACGGTTTAAACTAGCATATTGTGACAGCTTTGTGATAATATTTAGGAATCTAGTGTAAAATTTCTCTTCCCAACGCAAGTTCTTCAATCATAAAGCTCCGTATTAAATTTATCCTAAAAAGCTCTTTACAATACAATCCAATCCTTGTTCCGGCACTATCGCTACGTATACGTACAAGATATTTCTGCGTGTCCATTCGTCTCTTATCCTAATTGCCGTGCATTTGAGATACGGAACAAGTAAATTAACTTTACAAGTCATGTAAAATCCCTGCAATGCATGCGTGATACTATGGTCTATCATGCAAGGCCGCGCTAATTGTCTTTTACATTTCCTGTTACATGTCTTTAAATTAGGTTAATCTCTCTATGCTGCCAGGTGTTGGTTAGCGTTTCATAATTTCGTATATGTCATATAGTTGTCTGTGAAATAAGACAGTGTACTGCAATGAATCATTAAAAAGAAATTATAAATCAATTGATGATTGTTTCAAAAGTATAACTTCTAAAAGTTGCAGGCTTATGGTCATGCAGACAGTAATAGCCTTTGACTACTGGGTATCAGTAGATATATGAAGGTTCAGATTAGAATATTTTCATTTTATAAAATGCGAAATAATTTTTTACTAGAGACGTATATTTGTACACGTAGACTATGATAACCACAATGCCAAGTTGACCTATTCTCTCTAAAGCTTATTACTAAATTGGAAAAATAGCTATTTACTTAACAAGACATGAGAAACTTTTCTGGAATAATCGCCTTAATGGGTATATCTACACACAAATAAGCAAACATTTAAATCACGGATAACCAGCCATTTAGCTTGATAGGCCCAAATAATGTGTCCATCAATTTTAATAACACATAAAATAAGGTAAAACGTATCTAGTTTTCCTTGTTTCTTTGATGAGAATAAGGAAGGAAGGACAGTGAGCAACCCCCTTTTGTAAAAATGGAATCACCAAATAAGCTGGATAATCGCTTAAGCTTAAAGTAATGCATAATTAACATCACAATACTCTAGTGGTCCCTTCGTGACTGTCTTGATCTTTGAATTGTTACTTATCGGGTCTACCAATGGATGCCAATACTTACCTATTATAGGCATTTAAAATAGATTCTAGCCTGAACATTATCTCATCTTGTATATCGCCACTTCCTTAACGCTCATATTGGGTAAAAAGCCCAAACCCCCGTAATTACTCCCTCTTTTTAAGAAAAAAATTTGCGGATACTGCAGAGACATTCAACCTTTAGCTCTTTCCCTTTGTGGAAATCATCACCAAATCGGAGTTTCTACGGAAAATCTCTATTTCCGAAACCAATTAAACTTCGGCGCGGGTGTAACCCCGTCCAAACAGAAACCAGATGCCGCCATCACAAATAAACAATTTCCGTCAGCTACAAAGGCATACGCATACAGCCTACGTCTTTCACATTTTACCTGTCCCATAATTCTTGCCGTTGCGAAAACACGGCCCGCAGGTGCGTCCGCTCATAAATTCGCGATCGGAATCGTGTCTTCGAGATCAAACGTTGTTTGCTAATTCGTTTATCGTTACCCCGATACCGCTGGCCCGTCTAAAATTGGGCGGAATCCCGGGCACCGATATAGTCGACCCCTGCGTCTTTTCCTGTCACCGGTTCAGGTATTTATAAACAAGGTGAACGCGCATTTTTACGTCTCTGCCAATTTGTATATACGCCGCTGTATTACGTGGTTTTATATTAACACTTGTTTCACTCGATTTGTAACTGTCATGATGCACAAGTTCTATGCACTCGCAACAGAAGCGTTGGCGTGAGTTCAAAAATAAACCGAAATTCCGCTTTTATTGCATATTTTTAATCGTGTTAGGGAACGCAAATTTTGTGTTCGATACTAACACGTGGCGAGGATACGAAATTGTATAGTATTTTTCTTTAATTTAAAAAAATAGCAAACATATCCTGTGGAAATATAATAATAATCTTTATTTTGCAACAGGTTAGCACCCAATTACAGAAAACTGCAAAACTAATAATCCTCCCGATCAAATTAACAACTTATAGGTAATAATGTCTAATTATCCTTATGTGATTATGTTGCCATGCGATGGCCAAGTCATTATATTTATTATGTATACATACAGTTACTATAAATATATAGTAATTAGGACACAATTTCAGACAAAGCTGTTGACAGTGTAGTGACATACTAGGCGGGAAGCTCGAAAACGCCAAAAGTACCGGAAACAAAAACCGCTTTTCTGTTTGATGACATACTGTGCTCAATCGCTCGGCAGAGAAGCAGGTGTATTGGCCCTGGAGAGCCACATTCTCTTCTTCTCATCAGTTCTGGTTTCGCTTTGTACCATGCATATAGGTCGTTAATTTTGTTAATGTATCAACAGTTTGCTGCTGAAGCTAAAGGCCTTTTGGAAGAACCACAAAATTGCAGATATGCGTTAAAGAAAGGTTGAAAGAGAAACCCAATATTCGCCTAGTATGTCACTACACTGAATAGATGCTTTTATAGATACTAACTAAAATAACTGACTTTTTGTTTTACATGAGATCTCGGAACTTTTTGAGGCGAAAGGACTGGATTGCTAATACACTTGGATTTTTGTATACTTTGTACCTTTGATGGGATCCCTCTTCTTCCTTTAAGTAGTATTTTTTTTTGCTTTTAGGGCAATACTGCTTGCACGTTAGCTACGTATTCTCTTAAGCCCAGATACATAACATTTCGCGAAGTTTCAGTTTTTCTTTCCTTTATACGAAGTTTGTGTTTCTGCTAGAACTGCCATAGAATTTTGATGATCGGTGAGTTAGTGAGTGAGTCAGTGACAAAATTAGAGAACTGCGACTACTTTTATTTCGTAGAATATAGGTATATAAACGGTACACCTATATAATTCTTGAACATAGCTAGTTATAGTACGTCCTGCTGGCCGCTGAAAATGAGGCTTCTAGCTTTATGCCTGACAAAGTTATAGTGGGGTCGAAAGTGCTTTGAGTAGCTTCTATAAAAGAATGGTGCGGCTGCGCTTTTGCTCGACTTCGTCAGGGCACTTCCGAGCCTCTAGATTGAAGAAGTTTGTAAATGCATTAACTATGTCTTGTGGCGTTGTGGCTCAGAGAGCTCCAGATTATTGTAAGTCAATATTCCAGGAATCCTAGTGGTTCGTCTTTTACATTGAATAAGCAACCAAATATTATTTGGATAATTGCAGATCATGTCCTCAAAATCCAACAAGGTATTCCTGTAAGCAACGATAATAGTTTTTTTTTTAATTCTGGAACGTTCCTTTGAACAATTCCAAATAATATTGAGATCAGAATGATTTATATATCTTAAATGTCTTAGACACACCGAGATCGAGAAGTATTGTATTTTGAAATATTTATCTCAATACTCTATACAGTTACAATGCCGAGTCACTTATGGCGAAAAGGGGCTATTTTAAGCGCTTTGTCTGTCTGAGAAGTGATGTGTGATATCTGACGTCTGTCACATTCATAGCTCGAGAACGGCTTAGCGGATCAGGCTCGTTGACAGCTCGTTGGAGCCTTGACTAAAGATGATCAGGCTCGCTGATGGGTCGTTGGATAGATTTTAGTCCAAAGATGATCAGTATGTACCTATTTGACTCCTCGGTGTTCTGGCCGCCTTGACTCGTCTTTTGATACAAGGAAAATGCGCTACAGTGTCTGTTGATTTTTTGTTCCTCGTATGCTTTAGTTTGAAATGCAAATTTACAGAACATTGCACTATTATTTTTCTTTTATATTGATGTTACTACCCTTGTTACTATGGAGAGATTTCTTTTGCACTATTTTGTACGTATTTGACATATGCACATTATTGGCCATAACAAGCTTGCACCAATGAGCATGACAACTTTTGATGGTTTTGCAAATGAAGGATATGCAAGCTTAATGTTTAAAGTAATTTACAGTATAAAATCAACATTGTGAATTGGGAGCAAATCACAAATTGTCGGAGCTAACAAACATGAATTGGTTTTGATCTTTCTTGACGCTTGTTTTACCTTCACTGTGCAGTAAAGTTACAATGAACATTTTTTGCATGATCCAAATCGACATATCTCGTTTTTATAACCTGAGTTCAAACAGTTTTTGCATAAATGTCTATTATTAGCTGCTTCATAGCGCCGATGTTCAGACAAATGCATACATTCTATACAGCTAATAATCTTGTCCCCTTTTTGGTTGCAATAAAGACAAGATACTTGTGTGCGTGCGTGTGTGTTACAAATGTTTTGCTGTAAGATTTTGTTGCTTTTGATATTTATGGTTTGCTAATGTTAACAGTTAAATTTGGTTTAATTTTTTTGTAGATTCATTAATTTCAGGCTTTTCCAAAATGTCTACCTGTTCTTTTAAATCACTTGGTAATTCGTCAAATGTCGGTAATTCATATTCGTATTTTCTCCCCTGCCACTCACGATCAGTATTGGGTCTAACTTACTACTGATAAAAAAAACTAAAGATGCATCCCAATATTCTATGGCCCTTTGTAATACTTTTATGGTTCGCATATGACTTACAACTCCATCTGCTAATTAACGATGGAATGGTTGTTAGAGTATCTTTCGTTAATTAGATCTCGATCTCCTGCAATTTCAGAATTAATAGAAGGGGGCTCATTGGAACTGACTACCTTTGCTGCATAACCTTTAGCGATGATCTTAGATAATCAAACTTTTAGCACCGTTTAATGATAGGTTCCTATTTATTAACAACTCAAAGGTATCATGATATGGCAGCGAGAGAGCGTTGGAATTTTGTTAGTTGGGAGTTTATTATTTGTTTTTCAGGGCTCTATTGTTTTATTTTGCTCTATGCATTGGGATTTATTGTTTTGAATAATATCCCGTGATTGGGAGATACAACTGTAAAATTTGTTTTTAAACTCTTCCTGTTCTCTCAGTTCAACATCGAATTTCTCACTAATTGCATGAGCCTGAACATTTTCAAATTCTTGCAGCAGGTTTCCCGTGTACATACTAATCTGGTGTTTCACATACAAGTTCGAAAATATCATCTGCTACCACTGACTTTCCTAACTTTGGCTGTAGTGCGATCTATGAATTTTTTAATAATGTTAATTGTGATTTTAAAATGGCACTAACCACTGCAATTAAATTAGTTTTGAATGACATGTAAAAGTAGCTGTCAGTGTATTGTCAGTTGACCAGTGTACCTGCTATCCTTTTGTCACATTTGGCACCACTGGTGGTTTCTTCTTGTCAACAACTAGCCGGTTGGCAAGTTTGACTATTTGATACAGGTAAACTTTATTTACCTTTGCTGGTTTACAAATACTTGCCCATAGACCATTTTGTTGACCTCTTGTTGCTTGTATGCTTTAGTTTAAAATGCTATGTGCTTTATTATCTTTCTTTTACATTGACGTTGACATAAGTATTGCATGAACTGTTGTCTGAGACGCCCAGTTCCGGATTTGGAAGGACTTCTGAAGAAGCTTGACATTCGTGCTAGCGAAACGGTAGGAAGCAATTCCAATCGACGACGGCCTTTAGAGCAGAATCAGGACAACAGTTTTCATTCATTAGTATTGTATTTTTTATTGTGGTGAGATTTCTTTTGTACATGGCACATATTTATGATCAACAAACAGTGTAAGTGCCTGTATTTTCATTATTTTAATGTTTATGATTCCCCCGCATTTATATACATACTTAGCTGTAGTCGTGCGGTACTAGTGTTCATTCGTTTGTTAACAAATTGCTACAGCCCAATTTGCGTACACCTTGAGGTTGTATCCGTAACAAAATTGTCGTTGTAAAGGGTTATGCCTGTTACGTAACAATTTGCTCATACAAAGCGCCACTTACGCATGCCTTGTGTCTTGCATCCGGGAATCATATGTCCCAAGTACACAGAAACACATTCGTTGTGTGCCATAATTTGCTCGTGTTCTCCCAGMATCGGCCCCATTGKTCCGGAGCTTACACAGGGACAATGCAGMCGTTTTCCTCTTTGTTCCCTTGATGAMTTATGACGTTTAAGCATACGTCGTCTACGGAAACAAAAACAGCAGCTTTGTGTATTCATGTAATCCTCTAACAAGAAGGGCAGGATTGCATTGATATAATGAAATCTTGTACCTCCCTGTCCAATTTTTGCCATTACGTTGCCTTGTGTTTCGTATTTCGGGAGACTTATTATTTAGATGCTGAAGAGGAAAGAGAAAAGCGCTCTTTCATTTTATGCTATACCTTTGAGTATATCGAGGGTTAGATTTACTAGATTTTGAATGGTTCACCTCCTCCTTGATGCAATAGCTTGACTTTTAAACGTTTTCAAAGACAATATTTCGGGGCATATTTTTGGCACTGATGTGAAGCAGCAATTTTACTATAAATCAAAAAGTGTTTGCGTAACCTGCTGTGGAAGCTCAGGTATCGAGTAAGAAGTGGCGAGTTTATTGGTGATGCATTCGAATCAAAATTGTATTCGTTTAACTTATTGCTATTCTAACATTTTTCTTCTTCTTCTTCTTTTTTCTTCTAGTAGGCGCAGACTAGTACATCATAATTTTAATAACGCGTATTACAACACAGTCTACATCCTGTAGTAAGATTTAAAAACTCATAAAGATTCGCGCGTAACTTAAATTAACTAGGTATGCAGTAAGAGATAAATAACATCTACTACACTACTACATTCTACAACGAAAGTTTTATCGCTTTTCATGCTTGCTACCCATAGTTAGTGCTTACTACATGCATAGCAAGCCAAAACTAGTGAATTAACTGTAACTAAGTACCCTTGGAAGAAATATAAAGAAATATTGTAGAATCATCATGAAATCTTTAACGAGCAACTGCATATTGATATTGTTACAAAATTCCGAAACCGAATCGGACACTAGATGCATTACGAGGCATGTAATGTAATTGATTCTAGTACAACCATATAGCGCAGTGAACGTGTATTGTTGCTTCTCCAGTGTCCACCTAGTTGTCAGAAGTTTTTGTCGCGGTGATCAATTCTATCGCTTATATAAACTACATGCATCGGCCAATTACAGCCCATATTTGTATTGTCAGAATGTTCATGGTATTCGAAAGTAACTGGTTTTATGACAACGTTTCTATTAGCAACTTTCATTTTTTTTTTCAAATACTGAAAGGTGCGTAACACTTTTTGTTGGCAGTATTGAATTGTTACCATATAATTACGTATTTTTTTTTAATGATAGATGCAGAGCTTCAGCAAGCCTATTGCTTCGAACTTATTATTGGATGTTGATGTCGCCTCTTATACTGTATTATAGTTGCTAAAATTTTAACCATACTCTATTTTTGTTTATATTGACCATACCACCTCATATTTCCTTACAAGAATTTGATTTGAATCGTTAATTGCGATTATAGGCTGCGTAATCGTCTTGTCTTCTCTTATTAGGAATATTTTAAGTGTGACGGATGCCTTGCCTGTATGGATCAGCACTTTCACTCAAATTTGGCTTGGTGCGTTTTAAGGTGAACGAGATAAGTTGAATACAACACAATCACAGAGAACGAAAGATTTACAAAGTTGACCTCCCCTCACTATTGAATTAACCGTTTCGCCGACAAAAACAGAATTGCCCTATTGCATCCTCCACCTGCACGTTTCCCATTAGTTACAAGGGCATAGGGGTGGTAATCCCCCTTACAATTCATCTTATTGAGGTAATTTAGAGAGTGCCGCTCGTTACTAGAAGGATTCAGTAGGAGCGCCTTCTAAATTTTAACGGGCAGTAAAAAGCTAATTTATTGTGTTTTTACCGAAACCGTAACCCGTGCACACTAAACCACATTCTTTGAACATATGGCCTCAGTGGGATGGCGAATAGACAAAAACTGTTGGAAACACATTTTGGGCGTAGGAAAAGGAATAACAGGAACTCTAAATGGAAACGATTACCGGGCGCTGTCGACAAACATTATGGGCTGCCGCATATATAGTTTTTTATATGTTAGTTTTCTTAATACTTATAGGCGACATGCGATTATTTTCGACAATACAAACAATTATTGTTGGATACTACATCAAATGGTGTAAACAGTGTAAGCTTGGACATTTCAATTATTATTCTTGATTCAGCCACTGGGACGTATCTTTAGGTACCCATTTTAATTCTTACGTTCATACCAAATGCTTCCTTTTTTAAAGGTTTTGGAGTCTTAAAAAATATACAAGCCCATCTCACAATATATTCCGTTTTACATTTGGCACATTTACATATCTGCAATTTTTTATTTATGAGCACAATATCGTCGAGTGCCTTGCTAGTGATATGTGTATTATTTATTTTATACAAATGCATACTTGGCCATTTCCTGCCAAGACGGAAGGAAGCTGATCATATATTCGTAGATTAACTATTAAGATTTATTAAACGGGGACTTAACTGGAAGCAGCAAGTAACCATGAATGAAAAAAATATAATTTCGCTGAGCTTCATCTTATTGAATTTGCAAATAATTTTCAACTCTAGACATTAGATGCAAGGAGCCTGACATATATATGGATTTTATCAATAAGCTTAATAAGTAGTAATTTAGATGGAACTGCCATCTGTCAGCATTACACTCACGGAATGACAAAGCCACCTAGCTGCCAAAACGGGTACTACATCCTAAAGGAAGTGAGCTGTAGCCTGACAAGTTGGCATGCACCAGCATACATCAATTTGGCTAAGAGGCTTTGTCATCATGTAGAGACACAGTGGTAATGCTGACAGCTGGCATTGCCATCTAAATATCTACTTACATCATACCAAGCCTTTGGTATGTAAGCAAAACCAATTCTATGCGCTGTCTGCACTAGACCTGAACTGCACTGATGAGCTATAATGATATCGAAATATATCTATCTGCAGTTGGTTGCGGTGCAGACAGCACAGTATAGACATGAATTTGAATAAATTTAACAAGTTGTTTACGAACCAAAGCCTGCCAGACATAAGCAACAGAGGTATATCTTGGTACTACTCTACCTTCAATGAATATGATATTTACAATGGGGTTGTCCACTAATAAGGCGTTTGTTACTTTAAGATTAATTAGAAGTTATGTAATTTATACGCAGTAGCTTGCCTTGAAGTTTAATGCAAATTAGAAAACTGCTTCTTATTTTTTATAAATTAAATGCAGCGCCATGATGATAATGGTTAATAAGAAATATATTTAGAAATATATACGCGCGCCTTATACTTTTAAAAACTTATTGTGAATGATTATGATAGGGATATTAGTAATCATGATTAATTAATTAATATTAATACTGTAAGTATTAATTTATAAAATTTTGCAAAAATGGAGGTATGACGGGAATGAAGCGTCCATTCTGCTCAATAAATAAAATTTATTTATTTGAAATGGGGCGTGCGTTAAGTTCTTCTCCGAAATTACTATTCATATGGCTATATTAACAAGGCGAGGAACAGATCATCCAATTCTTAAACCACCGTTGGCTTATCCATGCTCGCTGAGGTTTTGTATCCAAATACTAGCACAGCTCATTACTAATCTGAATTTGTCGTAATTAGCATAGTCAAAATAAACGTACTCATAAATTGACTTCCAACAAGATGGCGTCCTGCCACACACTATCTTAGGGACATACGAGCATTGCTCGATGAAAMTTTGCCAGGCCAGTGGATAGGACGCAGGGTGGTAATCCAGTTCCGCGCCTGCCCTCCGGAATTTGCATCACTGTATTTTTTCTTATGGGAAAAATAGAAGGTCAGGTGCACAAACATAACCACGTAAGCTGGACACACTTTGAGGATGGCATGCAAACGGTGCGCGTATAAATACACTATATAATATATAGTATATTGTATTGACTGTTATGGCCGTAATTATGTAATTTTTTTAAGATGATTAGGATGTTTCGACCTAATTCATAACTCAATATTTCCGAGCTTTCGACTAATTTATTCTCAACTTCCCTGAAGAAGATTGAGTTATTAATTAAGTCGAAACATCCTAATAAAAAATAATACATTGTATATAGGTATTTACCTTACAAGAGTAAATAAAAAATATTTTTTAAAGTAAGAGACTGCACTATCTTTTGTTAATTACTATTATATTTTCTCTCCAATATAAAATTTTTACATTTTTACTATTCATTTAATGACCGTGGAATCCGGCAATAGTCTCTATACTTGTTACAGTTCGTGAATAAAAATGAATGTTAGCACGCGTCATCTAGCGGTGGCTAGGAAGTATTAGAATCGGTTAGGTTAGTAACGAGTAGTGTTGCCATCCATACCATAATTATGGTATATATACCATAATGGTATGACAAATACCATATACCATAATAAATTATTATGGTATCCACATTTTACCATAATTTGCACAGAGTAAATTTCAGTTTTTTTCTATAACACAAAAATTCCATCACGGCAAGCTTGGTTTTCTACATCGCGTACTAGCCTCGACACAGGGTTTCATTTCTTAGCCTCTCTCTCCTTATAGCAAACTTTGTACTTGATTTATTCAAAAGTTACTTAAAATTTTGGGGTCTTTTGTACAGCGATGGGTATGTAGGCACAACTTGTATTGTATTAAGCTACTAAACTAACACCTAAAAATTCTGAACAACCCTATTTAAAGAAAATGGCGGCGACTAGTTTTTCTTGTTTTCCCTAAGAAGGGGTAAAAATTACGCATACATGGCAACGACACAAATTGAAGAAGACAAAAGTCGGAATTCAACTGTGAAGCAATATTTATTATACGAGGTAAGGTTAAAAAATATTTACAAAAATGAACTTTAAATACCAAATATGATAATCTGCAAAAAAATTTTTTGAACACCCACCAAACTATCTTCAAAGAGATTAAAAAGACCTACAATTTGACATATAACTTAAGGTTGTACGTAAAAAAATAAAGAAAATACGAGCCTGGGGAGTTCTAAGTGGCGGACCCTGTATATGTCGTTGATCGTCAACCAACGATAATGCATATACCATAATTTGTGCCAAAATACCATAATATTTTGGAGTTGATACCATAATTTATGAAGCAAGGCCTGGCAACATTGGCTAACGAGTAACGAGGTCCCTGTACCGTCCGGACCTACGCTACGGGCGGAGCAAAGACGAGCGGACACACACACGACACATATACACAAATAAGTCACAATATAAAAGAATTCTAATTAGATTAGGTAGTGAGTTGTTCAATGTGTTGGACATTGATGGACACATAAAAATAGCAAGCTAAGTTTCGAATTGCTATGCGTGCAATGTTTTGTTGAATAGACTGAGCAACTAAGAAAAGTATTTGTGTCTTACAGGAACAAGTGATGGAGCAGTTGGTCGAAGCCAAAGATCAGACGAACCTAATCATTTGTAGCTTTTAGTAGAAATGTACTAAATGTTATAATATATTACCATATATATAATTATATTTATTTTTGAACTTATACTTTAAGCATTCCATTTTCGGAAATTTAAGCTTGTAGAACGAAAAATAAATTTTCTGTCACTTCAAGGTGTATCACAGGTTGTGGACTTGTTATTGTTGATAAGAAGTTACCGCTTAGGTCAAGCCAGGTGAAGTCAGCTCAGGTCAGGTCTTCCTTTTTGTCTGTATACTTTGCCGGGACCAGCATCTTTTCAGGATTTTGAAATATTAGTTTGTTTGAAACTGTGTAAAATTACCGTGTATAAATGATGGAAATTAACTAGTACAACCATACTTGCTTAAAACGACTTGCCTTATTTGTAGTTTTAGATATTATAAGAAAGAGTATAATTCACCACGGCATTTTCACGCATTCTTTAGTGTACTCGTTTATTTTTCTTGCATTTTAGGTATAAATAACTGAATAAACAGAAAGCTTATAATCCGATATAACTCTATACACAAAATAACCGACACCATAAAGATCACATTTTAAAATATCTATCATCAGTGTAATACAATAACCTAAGCTAATTGATTAATTCGCATATATCTATATTTATTAACTATAACTATAAAAATGGTATAAAAGTAGTTATACATGATTTTTTTTAATTTATTATAAATTTAATTGAGCTGGCAGCGTAGTGAATAATCTCCTTGAGTAGGTATCTCGATTGCTTTAAGTTTAAATCATTCGTTGGGTGGATGATAGCGATTGATCCTAACCAGATCGTTCAGTTTATTTCAATCCACTAAGTGTACGTATTTACCTCAGTGGGCACTTACTCCGCTCTTTCTTTCTCACTGGATAATTTAGTGGAACGGTCAGTATTCCCGCATGTCTGGTAAGGACTCTAATTAAAACCAATTGTCCCTGTCCGTCGCTTTACATTTGGTGTGCCGGAAAACGGCAGGGTACGTCTCCGTTTAAATAAATAACTAGAAGTGGGTGCTCAATAGCATCCGCTAATTACTAATTATACAGGTAGTTGTGGGCGTTCGCTATTATTATTCGAGAAAGTTTACCCAGGGGAAAATGTTTAGAATCGTGGCATCACGAAGGCTATTCCGTTTAAACGTAATGAGACGGGACGTCCAATGCTTGATTGACTCGGTTGTCAAAATATTTGCGTGTGGTCCAATTGTATACGCACAACATGACGAGCATTAATGAGCTGTTCTAACAATAAAATGTTGCTTGACTAAGTCTGGCTCTGTGTGTTTTTAGGCTACGATTACCACAAACTTTTGCTTTCGCTTTCTTGCGCTCACGAGTAAAATTGAACGGATTTCCCACAAAGCGTACGAGGAGGTTTTACAGTATTTCAAATTTGGAATTATAGTTATAGTCTTGTAAGTTTATACGGGGATCGGGGATATCTGCCGTATTTCCAGCAATGAATTCATCATAGACTATTAACATCAATATATAAAATTAAAACATGGTACGCTACACGATAGCTTTTATATAGCAAAATTTTAAAGAACGACGGATTAAGCGGGCATACAGCCCGCAGCTCAACAGGTCAGATTCTTACTAAAAAAAAGGCAGAGGAAAGAATTAAAGATGCCACATTTAATATTATTCATATAAAAACTAAATAGCTTTGTATGCTTCAGTTTCAACTAGGCCAAACATTACTAACTGAATAAAAGAATAATCAAAATCCATTTGCATGGGTGTTACAAGTGCAACCTACCAGTGACAGATCAGTATTTAATGTCATTCGTTAGGTGCTCATGGTGCATATATCATATTCAGCTTTAAAAATTACTTTTAACGACCCCCATGAAGAAAAGGCGATTTCTTGCACATTTAGATAGGTACCTGGAGCTTGCCCGTAATCTTAATTCTAATTTGATATGTACCATCATATTTAGCTTCAAAAATCATGTTCAACGATACCCGTGCATGTTGTGTCTTAATCCACATTTGATTATACCATCGTATACAGCGTCAAAAATTACGTTCAATGACTCCCATGCAGCAAAATTTATTTTTTGCATTTAGATACCACGGTGCATGTCCGCCATAGTTTTAATTCGAATTTGACATGTGCCATCATACACAGCATCAAAAGTCATGTTCAACGATACGCATAAAAATTCTTTACTTTTGAGTACCACACAGTGCATCCCTTTACATTCGTAAACAAGATTTGACATGTATCATCATACTCATCTTAAAAAATAACGTTCATCGATACCGAAGACGCAAAATACATCAAATTTTGTATACAGAAAAACGGCAACAATACAAATAACAATAAGTTATTTGGACCGGTTTACAGACCATAAGCTATCGGACGCTTAGGAGCTAAGATCTTACTATCCACGGACCGGCGGACACACGGACAACATATCGTGTATGCAAGCGCTTTCACACCCATCCGAGATAACAATAAATAGACAACCATTTTTTTCTACAAAACAGCACCACTCAATAATTACTGCATGCGATATGTTTAAAAATGTAAGCTATTTTGAATGTGCAAACTAAGTGGTGCAATAACTAGAATTCGTAAAAGTGTAGGCTAAAGATTACCTGAAAGGTAGACTTTGTTTGCTACATACCTTAGGGTCTAGAATCTTTTGTCTTTCAAAGAAGCATTTATTTATTTCTAAATATTTAGTAATTTACGGGGGTGCGTTTTGTAAAACTGGGTGGGTGTCTTTCTATCGTTATCTACTCGTAGAATATATCTTTTCCCTCTCAGCGGTTAAAAATTACTTAAGTACGATAGGAGAATAATGATTGAACAATGTGGTCGTATTTTATAGAAAACAGAAAAGTTATAATGAAATAGATTCAGAAAAGATAAGTGATAATTTTGCCAAAGAAAAATTAAGGCGCAAAATATATCAAAACCTTTATTTTTTATTTAGTCATGTCAAATATAGTTTTGAATAACCGTTTGATGCATTCTTGGATGTTAGCTGGCTGGTTTAATTAAAACTGAAATACGAGGCATGTTTTTTAAGTAAGTACCGTTTTGCGATTCCGCCGCTGCAGCGCTACGGTCGGCGTTCCGCGCATGCGCGCTGGTTACCTACATCTCTTGTCTACGCACTGACGCCATTACAGTTTGATTCTTCATTGTATACGTTGTTTACTGAGTGTTTAAGATGCCTCCGACAATCGTGAGTCCCGCCGATTGTGAAATACGGGCTGTTATACGATTTCTTAGTGCTAAAGGCGTAAAACCGATCGATAATCATCGTGAGATCTGTGAAGTTTACGGACAAAACATTATGAGTGATGGGATGGTAAGGAAATGGGAGAGCATTTAAAGATGGCCGCACAAATGTGCATGATGAAGAACGGAGTGGGCGTCCTTCGGTCGTTAATGAAGATTTGATGCAGAAAGTGAACGAAAAGGTGACAGAAAACAGACGCTTTACAATTTCATCATTGTGCGACTGCTTTCCTCAATATTCTCGTAGTGTTTTGTATCGCATTTTGACCGAGAACTTGCATTACCGGAAATTGTGTTCACGTTGGGTTCCGAAAATGTTCACGGATTTGCACAAAACCCAACATTTAGGCAGTGCATTGACTTTCCTTGAGCGGTACCACAATGAAGGTGAATATTTTTTAGACCAAATTGTTACTGGTGACGGAACATGGGTGGCCTACGTCACACTAGAATCGAAACAACAATCCATGGAATGGCGACATTCATCATCATCCAAAAAAGTGAAGTTTAAGCAAACAATTTCTGCCTGGAAAATCATGTGCACAGTTTTTTGGGACAGAAAAGGAGTATTGCTAGTGGAGTTTCTGCCTCGTAATGAGACAATCAATGCAGCGTCTTATTGTAAGACATTGAACAATCTGCGTCGTGCAATCCAGGCGGCAGAATTTTATGAGGAGGGTATTCAAAAACTGGTGCCACGTTATGACAAGTGCCTCAATATTCACGGAAATTATGTAGAAAAGTAGATTAAGGTACAGGCTTTCATGTAAGATAAAATTATTGCGATATCTTTGCACGTCTTTTTTTAATTCCAAAACGGTACTTACTTAAAAAACATGCCTCGTATATAAGCAAATCGTCTCTCCTTGCCCACTTTTTATTCTGGTGTCTCGAAATATTTACCTCCAGGGCTCTCCGATCGCCTGAATTCGACACCGATTGGAACATTGATACATTTTAATTAAAGGTGAGTATAAAAGTCTCAGGTGGTTGCCTTTAATACACCCGTAAGTTTGACGCGGACACGCCTATCTTAAATGTGTGACAGAGAAGTGGCGAGCTAAAAGAACATGACCAAAATTAATAATTCGAAGCAACTTCATTTTAGTGGATTTTCTTTTTTCGCTGGGCCTTTCCTGTATGTGTCGACCTTAATACACATCGTACAGTTAGAAAATATGACGCACACCAATTTTACCAAAATTACCGGGCAATCTGCATTTGGGTATCTGTACTTACTCGATCAACTTACATAGTAGTTCGTAAAACCACCGCTAGATAGTATATATGCATTCATACAGAATATTCTTCAAAGTGCATTATAAGACTGTATTATATTTCATATCTATACAAAATTATTTTTCTGCATAATTAAATGCATTTTCGTCAACGTGTCTTAATTTTAACAGCAACTTAACTGAGATCAACAACGGATGAATCAGCCTGATCTTGCACTTCTATTACATGCTCAATGACTAGTGTCACCAGTTTTTTATTGGACTTTTAACAGGGTAGCATTGGAAGGATTTTAGTTTATATCTTATAACAATTTAAGATTGAGGAAAATCATAATAACATAATTGCTTTTGAATATAGTTACTTTGGTTTAGTTTTATGATATTTGATGCAAAGAGTGGACTATAGTGATGCAGAAGTAATGAAGAGGTATTCTTGTAAGTTAAAATTGTATCACACTTAAATAGCCGTACATAAGTACGTAGGTACCCTGGCTTACCTATATGTAATAAATCGCTGCAAATTGAATCAATTCTTCCACATTCAATTGTCAAAATGACATTTACGTTTTTATTTTTATACTATACGATATATATACTAATCCGTTTTTGAGCACTTTTTCTCTCTACACATTTTTTCTAAGAGAAACCGTCATGATATTAGCAAAAATATATAAATTTTAAAATCTGTTTTTTCCAAATAACTCGATAATTATTAACTTAACAAAAAAATTACAAGAGCGCTTTCTGATCAGAAATGTGATTTTCTATATAATACCAAAATTTAAAAAAAATCGCACGAGCAGGGTCCAAAATAGGTTTTTTGGAAATATTTCGAAAATGTCAAAATTTTGGATGTATTTTCTAAGACACTTTTTGTGAGAAATTTTATTTCCTATCTGATGACATTTTAATTTTTTTGAATATATTAAATATATTCGGAGATATTTATGAAAAACCGTTTTCTTTAAGTGACGCTTTTTTGCTAATATCTTCTAAACAGTCTGCTGAACCGAAAATTTATAAGAGCTAATAATACTCGCAGTTATACTACTAATCACATACTAAAACGAAGAAAATATAAAAAAATAAAAATTTGCTAAAAGGGTAGTTACCCCCCCTAATTTCGCCCCCTTCCCGATACCCTACTTACCCCACAAACAATAGGTCACTTTGGGTAGTTGAGATTTATACATTTGCCAAATTTCAAGTTCATATATTAAGTCTTTCGAAAGTTATCGTATCCACAAACAATACCACAGACACACAGATTTACACACACAGACAAGAAATTTTTTTTGCTCAAATTTTGTTTTTTTTTGCGTTTTCGACCATTTTAAAGCGAATGAGCAAATAAACATTTTTGAAAATTTTTTTCGCGATACAATACTTCCCATCCGTTGGATGTGGAAGTAAAATTAGCTTTTATTCAACACCTAAAATGTATTTCTTTTAGTGCAGTTGCAACGAGTGGTCACTCAAATTACCACTGTATTTTGTGCTTGAGTATTGTAGTATAATAGTTACTCGACATACCCGTTTTTAAGAAATTCATTAAATGTATTTCTTTTACCCAAGCATGTGCTTAAAATTTTGGATGCTTACATATTTAGACTACCATGTGTTTCAAAAACAGCAAAATCGTGATACGCAATACACTCTATATCCTCCTGAGTCCTGAGAATACATTTATAGTAATATGATGTTAATATTTGGAAGTTTTGTTTCTTTTGGTACAAAAACATCACTGAATTTTTTTGAAAATTTTTATTTACCCAAAAGTACAAAAAAAAATATGTCCAATAAATTGGACATTAGGACGAAATCATTCCTAATTATTACGCAAATGAAAACTTCTAAAACAATTATTACTGCCCGTTAGACACAAAAATAGGTCACATTTTTCGCAATAAAATTTTGTTTTTAATTTGCAACCTGGATTTTTACATCTCACAGCATTTTTGAGATTACTTGCCACAATTGGCAGATGTAGAATCTTCTCTTTTCTTCCAGACGGGGGCCGGGTTGGGGTTCTTGAACCAAACGGGGAGAGATTGCTTCTAGTTACCATTAAGGGTAATCTATTTTCACCAGCAGTTTCAGTGTTAGCTTCTTCAAGTAAAGAATTGACGTAAGAAATTTTAAAATCTAGGAATTTCAAAATGTCTGCAGATTTGTCCCCTAATTTTGTTCGATCGCCTCTGTACAAAATCCACGAGTTAGCCACTCCTAAGTCAATTAAATGGAGAATAGATTTAACGGTCCATTTTTTAGTTCTTGTTGTACTGATGCGATAGTAACTAATCATTCTGTCAATTAAATCAATTCCTCCCATGCAGGAGTTGTATTTGTTCACAATATTTGGTCTTGGAATTACTATGTACTTTGACTCTTTTTTAGACCAGCGCTTACACTGGTCTTGAGGTTCTACCTGTAAGCCTGTAGAAGCAAGCAGGACATTTTTCATATCATACCACTGCACCACCGAAATTTTACCATCTGCTCTAACTGACATTTCAGAGGAACCTCGTCCAAGTCTTGCCATTGTCTTTTCAGATGTTAACTGCACACTCCTAGGAATTCTTGACTTCATTATCGTACCAGTGACCGTGATCTTTTTCTCAAACATGTGTTCCAGTAGTGGTATTGTAGTGAAATACCTGTCAATGAAAATATGTGTACCTTCCTTTAAGGTTTCAGATAATCTGATGACGGCTGAAGGGCCAATCCCTAGGTTTTTTGATTTTTCATTTAAAAATGTATCTTTTCCTTGATAAATTTCAAAGTCGAGTACTAGCCCGTCAGGAGTAGCACAAACAAAATTTTTTAGGCCCTCGGGGTTTGGCTTACCTCTGACAAATTGTTTCAATCTGCAAACGCCAGTGAAGGGAATCATTTGTTCGTCGATAGCGACCTCTGAAAACCTTGGTAACATCAAACATCCCTTTCGGATCCGATTAATCAGAGGGCGAATTTTGTACAAACGATCAGATGATTTTTCTTGCAATGTTACGTTATTATCGATAACAACTTTTAAATTAGTCCGGATTAGAAAAAATCTATCCCTAGTCATTGCAGTAGCGATGACATTAACTTTTGTAGTTTTTGCCCAGTACATTCTGACTTGGGGGTATTTCAAACAAGACATGAGTATGGAAATGGCAAAAAACTTTTTAATTTCAGGTAATGTTAAATTCATTGGTTTTCCTTTTTCTTCTAAAAATTTTACATTAGTACAGTCGCAAATATTTTGGAAAATTTCTTCATCCAAATACATTTTTATGTAAGCTAGAACATTCCACTCTCGTCGTTCTTCGATATCTTTAAAATCTTCTCGAAATTCGAAATTTGGAGGAATAAAGTTTTCCGATTTTTTCCACTTTAATCGGTCAGTAGCAAGTATCCGTTCGGCAAGTAATCTTCCTCGAACTACACTGAGAGGCTCGTCATCGGAATCTTCTTCATCTAAAAATTCACCAGGGGCATCTTCTGTTTCTTCAAGGTCTTGTTGAAGTTCAGGAATGTCAAAACCACCCTCATCGCCAGATGAATCATCAATTTCAAGATCGGAGCAATCGGCATCAAAAAGTTGATAAATTTTATCATCGTCTTCTCCAGGGCGAAGATATTTTTTTGATCCAAAAATTGCTAATAAGAAAAATCACATCTCGGTAAAAATGTTGGAGTACGTCCTACTGTCCAACTAAATGGACAGCGTACCATAACCTTTTTATTAAGTTTAATAACTTAGGTTATGAACTAAAAACATTCTAGACCTATTCTTAAACTATTTCCTAGTAGTTTAAAACAAAAATAAAAGAAATATATGCATAAAATTGGTACTTACTGTCAATTGTTGCACGACGAAACGATGACATTGTTAACACGTTTATTATGAAGCACTCAATACCGCAATACAACATGACCTTGCACCAAATTCGCTCACAACGCATGCGCTCGTATGTCCAATACGTTGGACCGAGGGTTTCGCTGCCGGAAATCCAGTACATATTTAGAAAAACCGTAAAACTGAGATGTCCAACATATTGGACATCGGGACTCAGGAGGATATAGTTATTTTTAATGTTGCATATGTCATTGAAGTTCGTTTGTAACATGAAAGAAAAAAAACATATCACGACACAGGAAAATCGGTATTGATGAGTCCAATAACGGCATATATACTTCAAAAAGATGTGTTAATGCCCACAGGCTGCTACATGCGGTCCTACGTTGTACACACACGTATCCGGCGCCTCTGTTTCCATTCAAGCCATATGAACTCGTCACGCAAAAACACATCAAAGAAATGTAATTTATGGAATATTTTAATAACGCCGGTTTTCTTATGCGTGTGAGTCTGTTTGATACTTTGTTTATCTTCGTCATTGTAAACATTTTCGCTGTTCAACATGTGCTGGGCGGCCAACTTGATAACACTTTTTTGTACCAATTTATGTTACTTATGTATTTTCTCACCTTGTGTAAATTAATTATGTATTTATGTATGTATAACTAGAAAATATAACGATTCAATACCTATAAGATTATTTTATAAAAAAAAATTTTTTGAATTATAAAAGACTGTTACACAGGTGCATATAACCGTACCGAGGCTAAAAACACATTGGAAGTACTTCCATACATATGTACAGCATTCAGTGGCGGCTCGTTACCTTCCAAGTAGTGTAGGTAACACCTTACACTCGTATATAATATAAGCAATTATAATTATTGTCTTCGATCTTGGAATATGTGTATGCCAATAATTTATTTTTTGTCGTATACCACCGCACATTTATTCGTTTTCTGCTCTAAGTGACCTTAAATTTCTCCAAATCGAATTTTAAACAAAAAATTTAGCAAAACTCAAACTATAATAAGCTCAAATACGCTAATAAAAGTAAACGAAACTTGTAAAGCAGTACTTAATTTAAATAATAGAGCACCTAATCTTATCCGTGTAGTAACTATTCAGAGCATATTGAAAGTTTATATAACATATTCCTATGTCACGTCTTCCTATTGCATGATTATTATGATGTTTTATTTTGAATAAGACGATAAAATATGTAAAAATCTTACACTTGCAAGTTGCTACCATCTACCGATGTCATTTAAAACCTCTATCGCCCTCATTCGCAATGCGAATAGCCGGAGTCCATACAAAGTTTGTCGTAAGCGACCGATCATTCCGCCTGAGACGCATCTATATGTGGGAAGATTTTACTACGTTAACCGTCAACTGCGGTCGTTAACGGTGCAGATTCTGAAGGACGTGAACACAAATACAAATGAATTTCAGTTGGTCAAGTTGTGTCGCCTATTCCCAATTTAAACGTTCGCCGTAATAACGCGGTTCGTCGTTTTTGAGCGGTATGGGTAATCTTGAAATGAAATATTAAACAAACACTGGTATAAAAACAAATTGCATTAGAAATTAGAAATTTCTAGCTAATTATTATTTATTTTTATGGCATTGTTGATTGAAATTGCAAGGCCTACATTGCCTACCCCGAGGAGCCGCCACTGACAGCATTGGGTGAAATTTGAGTATAAAAGATACCCTATGGTACCGTAACTGCACTTCGGGAATAGCTACTTCTAAATCTGGAGTCAAAATACGTTTTAAGTTTTGGTCAAATCTAAATCTGCAGTTAAGGTATTTAATATGTATACCTAACGTGCATGGAGGAGCATCAGGTGTTTAGACCTAGAGTTCCCAACTTCCAAGTAGGTTGAACTATAGCTAGAGGTTTATAAAATATCTGTGGCCTATTTATGTTTCATCCGGTGTCGTCTTTTAACTTTGCCACAGGTTTCTAAAAGCATTGCAAAAAGCAACGCAAATGTTTTCTGGCTTCCATCTTGCCTTCACCTCCGCAGAAATCTGACAGAATTGCAGGTTCCAATAGCTACATATTATGATAAAATGTCGATCGGCGGTAGTCTAAGACTGTAGACTGTATTAAATAAAATAAATCCAAAAAATAAGTATGCATTTGGATATTAGATAAATCATTTTGATGAACTTCATAAAAAATGGTAAGATATAATAAATTGAGAACATTTATGGTAGATTTACACGTATTTCTCGGCTATGAATTCAAGTTATGATCTGGATTGACGCACTACGTCATCTTTCATCTCGTAGATGGGCTCCGTCACACACCACTGCAAATTTTTCTTTTCGCAGTGATTTCCGTATGATAATTATTTTTAAAATCCCTGAAAGTATATATCTGATTCAGCTTGACAATCTTTCACATAATCCTCCAAAATAATTATTTTTGGACTGTTTTCATTTCTGATTTTTTACTGAATGGTATTTGAAATATAACGTAGCTGTTCTATTTATAACGGTGTGTTAACTAGTCGAGTTTTATGAGCTTCAGATTGTTTTTCATTGCGTTGAAAGGAGTAAACCGGAACAAGCTTAATACACACCGCAGGGTAGTATTTCGAAACACCAGCAAAGCCGACAGGAAATAATAGAGTAATTTATGCCCCACTATGGAAGTGCAATACGTAATTTGCAAGTTAACTAATCCGGAGTAACGGCGAAGTTGGATGGGAACTCCCGCGATTGTAAAACTTGTTCTATTTTAATTTATGATTTTAAAACAACCGGCGGGACGGGCACAAAGCAACGCCTAATTGAATTTTGGTTTATGCAGTATCCAACGGTTCCGATTTCTTTTGTTGCTCATTCCTTTTAAAAAGTTTGTAATCGGCTTCTCATAAATTATACTCTCCTGAAGCGATCCACTTAAACCGCCCGTTCATGTAGTGGATTCTTTTAAAGCTGGTACAGCAAATTGGATGGCGTTATTTACGACTTCGATTTCTGGCAACACTGGGTAAAATCTATTTACACCTAGTCGCTTTTATTTCCTTGCCTCAGACTTATAGATCCAACACGAGGGTCGGGAAACACTGCTATGCATTACATTATTGCAGTGCAATATATATGCGCTCCAGGATATGGCGTCACAGTGCAAATTTACTAGCGAGTTTTATTTAGTATAAAAATAAATAAAGAAAAGTCCGTTCGATAATGACGTTATTAGTTGTACGCTGCTTTTCTACCTGGTACCATTTATAACTTGTAGTTTTAAGTTAAATATCCTTAAAAAATTTCAAGCCTTTAAACAGGTGCCGCACTCATTTATATATATTATTCCAGGTCTCTGTTTACCCCTACTTGAGTGGCTACTATCTAGCTAAAATATACCCATTAATGGTTGAATGAATACTTTAATACGGGGCAAGTGAAATCAGAAAAATCATTCTAAATGGTTAATTAATGGTCATTTGTAATTTTGTATATTCCAAAGATTTCTAAATAATTCACTTTTAAGGATTTGTTGCAAGGCTGTCATGAATTCAAATGGTTTAATGTAGCAGTGCGTTTGTGTATTAATAAATGGTTAAGAAACGACGAATTTGTCATAACAATACCAGTATTTTTATATTTTATTGTTTAAGATGTTCAATTCCTCTTCTGGTTTGTCTGATATAAACAAATCTGCAATCCTTACAAAAAAAACTATATTTTCGAATGAATCAAAACTGGAATTTTGTCTTTATTACGTACAAAGAGAGAAAACACAAAATACATATCAGAACAACAATTTAGACAAATTTGCTGAAACTGCACCAGAAAACCTAAGAGGGTAAGCAAATTTTAGCGTTCTTATTATGAATAAATATGTACAATTTTTTATTAAATTACTTGGGAAACTGTTATAGAAAGCAATTGATACTAGCTTTGCTGGTCCAGCTTCAGAGCGTTTGCTAAATTATTTTTTTGATTCATTTAGGAATATACAGTTTTTCATGTAACAATTATTATTGCAGTTCTGTTTATATCGGACAAACCGGAAAATCCCTTTTAATTAGAGGAACAATTTGAATATATAAAAATACTGGTATTGTTACAACAAATTCGTCGTTTCCTAACCATTTATTATTACACAAACACCGTGCTACCTTAAACAATATCAATTCATTACAACTTTCCAACAAATCTTCAAAACTAAATTATTCAGAAATTTTTGAAATACACAAAATTATAAATGACCAAAATTTTACCATCTTGAATGAATTTTACAATTTTATAGTTACCCCATATTAAACGGTTTATTCGATCATTAAAATCTTTGTGGTGCTAACATGTAGACTACTTTTTCTTTGAGGTCAAGTCTGTTTGCTTCTATTTTGACAATGTCAGAGTTCCTTGTGAAATTTATTTGAAAAATTGTAAACTGTACTGACGATTTTATTTTATAGGATAAACTTGGAACGATTTAGTATACAAGAAAAGGATTCCATTATTAGTGTTGGAACATTTTCTGTTGTTGTATTAAACAAAACAAAATATTAAGATAATTAAGATTGATATAACTATTGTTTTTCAATCTTTATCTAAAATACTTTCGTTTTTACTCCTCAATGAAGGTGTCTTTCTGTTATATTTTCCTGAAGTACTTATTTTCTCTAATAATTAAACTCCTAATTGTAAGTTACTGAAGCTTGATAGACCTTTATTACAATGCATAGCTCTTCTCTTTTTTTTATGCATCAGAACGTCAAAAACAGAAGGAACGTCTTTTTTTAATTACAAGCAGGTTAAATGCTAGTCCCAGACATTAGCAATCTTAGAATCTATAGAAATTTCCCATAATATTACTGAAATTATATATTTTGCAAATACCTACAGAACAAGCAAGAAAATATATTACGTACATGTGAAATAATACATAGCTTTATAGTTTGTATTGAACTGTGCAAATAAAAAATAGCAAAAGTTATAACACCTTAAATGAGATATGCGATTTGTGCACCTTTACCTTTTGCCATAATATCGGGCTCTTGCTCTTAGCGTCTTAGATATGTAGTAAAAGCCAAAGCCTATTTATGATATAATGACTTTGAGTAAAAGCCACGTCCAGTACTCCACGTTACGCTGAGATCGGTACCTCTCTCTTTACTTTACCAATGAACTACTCTTTCTAGTTCAATATTTTAGCATCCCTGAAACCATGCCCGACAGCACTCTACAGCCGTATTTAGACTTGTTCCTTCTAGATAACAGAATTCGTGCTCTATCAAACTCGCCGAGCTGGTTTTAATTTATACATCTTGTAGCTTTAGGCATACTTTCTGAAAAGTCAATAACGTTTTTATAAATGTCTCTGCAGTCAGCCACAATTGTAATTTTAACCTGTTTTGTCAAATGAAAAAAAGCAATGCATCGATAAAGTTGAAAAAAAATTTCGTTTCTTATCTCGATAATAAATCAGCTCCATTAGAACAAATATTACTAGGTGTTCGTATTTCTGCGACAGTCAATATTACGTACACAATAATCTTCCGTCTGCATTATAATCCAATAAGCCTTCCATTTAGAATACCTGTATATCATTTTTCTTAAATTCGCCATTCGTGTGCTTGGGGAGACCCGGCTGACACAAACTCAACTTTTCTAATTAGCGTCTATTAAAAAATGTTCAAAGCGAAGCGGAAACTGTCGCATGCGGCAAGCGCCGGATGTCCTTTAATTTGTACACGAGGAGCATTCCGTCGGATCTTGCCAAAATTGCTATCGTGCCCATGGAAATGCCTTCGAACTTAAGCATACCTATTTTTAAATGCACTTTGAGTCAGTCGCGTGCCCAGTCAATGGAATCGCGACCAGATGTACCAAAGGACAACCCGAGAACGAACAAAGGCGCCAGCCTGAAGCAATGCATACAATTCTCTGCATTGCTATGCACTGGTCGAGTTTCAGCAACGTTCCCCGCTAACAGCATGCCAGCATATTGAGTGGCATATTGATCACACAGTGACTGTAAATCAAGATGATTTACTTTCGCGAAATATTAAATTTTCGACGTAAATTCAGAAAGTTTCCCTTTATATATATTGCCCTGTTTTTATTAAACTTCTAGTGGGTAAACAATATCGAGGTTAACAAATTTCGTTGTCAGCGCTAATATGAAAACGCACTTCAAACGGGTACATATAACAAAACTCGTATTAGATGTTCATGTTCTTAGGATGTATATGGAGAAATCGTAAAGAATGTAATTGTTCCATGTATACGTAAGTTGTTTGTATATATGTTCCAGTCGAAATAGAGAAATAAATAGTGGTACGATTACAACAATTCGCACACAATTGAAAACTGGTACAGGGTCTTAAATACACTATTTATTACAAATGAAATAACAAAAATCCCCACCGTCTGCCTAACAAAAATTATTCAAGGTCAAAAGTAAAATGTGTGGGTCTTCTGCATTTTTCTCATAAATGGAGACTGTTATCATAAAAAATAGGTCAGACAATGGTTGTGCATTATACCATTATCTACTAAAATTGTTGTAATGTTTTTATTTGCTAGGAATCACGATCATTCCATTTCAAACATCGAAAATGCATGTCTACGCGACATAATATAGGTGGTACATCATCGGACGTTTAATATAAGTTAAAACGTGGGTTTGTGTAACTAACCTGTACATATAAATTATATGATTTTAGATGGATATACACTCGAAACAGGTATTTAAGTTTTGTAGAGAATACACATAACAATAAAAGATTACAACTACCTTGTCTTTTTCAAACATCTGCTTCTGCTTATCAACACGTATGTGGAGTAGTGATGTGGTTTGGTAATCGAATGGACTCAGAAGACGTGTTGAAATTAAACAGGTAGTGCTTTGGAGCCATTTCAAGCTTCACTCTCACCTGTTCTAGAAAAACTTCTTAGCACCACCATTGTCAAGGCCAGTCTTGCTCTAATGTTGAATAAAATGCAATAGATAAGGATTGTTATGATATCAGTGAACAGACAATTCTTAGAAAAAGAAGGAACAGAAGAAGAAGGAAAAGAAGAAGAAGGAGAAACTGTTAAAGACGTTACCGTTGAAGTAGCAATTATAAATTATCAGTCGGGCTACAGCTTTCCGAAATCAGCAATAGCTCGTTCCACTGTTAATCATTAGCAACAGTATAGTTTTTATTTAATATAATAATACCTATTGTGCAAGTACACTACCTGCGTGGTTTTGTTATCGCGATATCTCTGAAATGACGATTCATAGGAAAAGAAGTTGGTATTGGAATAATTTTTGTCCATTAAGTACCTACCATTTACGAGAAAAATACAAGAAAACCGATGCTTTTGACATTCGACTTTGAATAGAGTTTTGAGTAAACGTAGGATTAACATTATTTGTAATATAGTATACCTAAAAATCTGTACCAATTTTCATTTTTTGGGAATCAGTAAACTAAAGTGTCTATTTTGACTGGACCATTATACATCGATAAAATACAGTCATGCATGCTTAAATGACTCCTTCTGATAGTAGTACAGAAACCGTGTATCAGTGAACCAACGTTGTTTCTGTGTTTGCTTTTTCAAGCTTTAAAGTATACAGCTCGTGTTGTGAGTGAGAGATTGGTCTATTTAATATGGTATTGCTTGGACTTTAGTCATCCTCGCCAAATACCTTGAAACAATCCGTGTAAATAACATCCGCCCGTTATTATTTATTGCCCACTAAATTTTTAGCATCTTCTTTAGTTATGCGAAAGTTTTTTTGTCACTGTTGAGTAAAAGCAATTGTTATATTACTTATACTCATTGATTACAACAGGCGTTTGGTGCCCTAAAGAGAGACTCGTATTGAAGGACGGGAATGCCGAAAAAAATTAGCAAGGCTAATAAAAATAGCCAAAGGTTCTAAGGTAACAGAGATAATCCCAGATGGATTGTCGAGTTGTTGAATACAGTTTTGTAAGGAATCAATAAGGCAAGCGCTACTGGAGGAACATTAACGTAAAGAGCAGTTCAACTAGCCGCCTACGATGACAATATAACTGATAGCAAAGACAAAATAAAAAAATAATAGGAGAAGGGGGGGGCATGACGGGGACCCTAACGTTTGAAGGACATTAAAACACTCAATTTAAATTATTTTTGAATGATTATTATTTAGAATAACTTTTACATTATTAATATTTGGGAATTAGGAACTTAAGGCACTTTACTTAAAAAACGGAAAAATATAATCTTGTCAAAGACATCTAACACCTGACTCTGACATAAGATAGGGTAAGACGGGGTACCCTATGGGGCAAGATGAGGTATGGGGGACATATTCTAATTTTCATTACAATACTCGCAAATAAATACTGCCTCGTCGTCCTTTCCTTTTCAGGGTAGTTTGTGGCACAGAAAATGTTTTTAATGCTACTTTATACACCATTTTCTCTTCAATGACCATATTTACCGCATCTTTTATACTTTTTTCATTGCAACTCCCTTTCTCCATCTTTCTTTTATCATTTTTCACCATCCTAAAAGAAATCACTAAAAGTTAGTCAAAAACATACCTAAGTCATTATAAAGTCATATTTTATTTTGAAGGGAAAGATGGGGTACAATACCCCATCTTACCCTTTCGTGCCTTTTTGAATAAAATAACGGACCATAAAAAACAAATCAGAATATTGAAACAAACGTATTCTTACCTGCTAGTATGATTATTAATAAACAAAAATAACTTTCAGTGACTTCTTGATAGTTTATATTGAGGTGAAAAACACATGCCATGCACAACGTGAAAATAACAAGCAATTTGACAAAAATATAGTGTTTGGCGCTAGGTCACAAACGCATAAACTAACAAACCGGTGACAGTGCTGACTGAGAAACAATACAATGTCCCGTCATTACGAGCCAGAGCGGCTTAGACGTTCGTACGACACGTGAGACTCTCTGCCCCGTCTTGTCCGCTACCCTGTCTTACCCCCCCTCTTTCCCATACTCATCAAAAAATCAGTAGAAAACAATTCAATGCTAGAAAGAGAAGACTATAAATAAATCAATTAAATAAGAGGATGGGAAGGGGCGAAACATAATTCCAGTGAAGTAACACTAGGAGCGTTTAATTGCAAAGAAGCAGAAGATTTTGAATATACCTATGTATTAGATTAAGTTTCACAACCGGCGTTCAAATGATAATGTGAAGCTTTCGATCTGGATGACTGTGGTCAATGTCTTCTTCTTTCTTATTCTTCTTCTTCCTCTTCCTCTTCCTCTTCCTCTTCCACTTCCACCTCCTCTTCCTCTTCCTCTTCTTCTTCTTCTTCTTCTTCTTCCTTGTCGCACTGATCACCCTAACCGTGTGTTATTATTAGTGGGTGTTAGTTAGTGTGTTCTCCGCGACGTCTACATCCACGACCGCGAGCTTGCCACTGAAGATTTCTGCCGCAGTAGTAGGCGAAACGTCTGGAGAAGGAAGTAGAAGAAGACATCGACCACTGTCATCCAGCCCGGAAGCTTCACATTATCATTATATTTCAAATATCTTGGGAGTAATTTTAATATACAACATCAGAAAGTGATTCAAATGGAATGCATATAAATTTTGTTTTAGAAGTAGAAAGGGATGAAAGCAGCGTTGTTGGACTTAAAGTATAGAAGAGTTAAATCTGACATTTTAGCGTCAAGGTATAAGAGCATTATTCGACAACATCTAGTCTAACGTTAATCAAACCACAGCACAGGCTCAATTTAAAGTAAACTAAAATACTTTTGTAAGGGATTACAAAGATATAAACAGCAAAAACTGGACATAGCCACTATAAAAGGCAGATTGAATCTAAATATTTGAAGTTAAAGATATACACTACCTAAAACTCAAAAACAAAAACGCCTGCAGCAAATAACAAACAAATAGAGGCAAACGCTGAGCACCTTAATAGTCCCATGAAACAACTGCTCCTTCAAGCAGTTCTCAACCCACAGCTAATTCAGTTACTGTTGAAAGTAGACCAGAGAGAACTGTAAAACCGCCTAGCAGGTACCTATATTACATAAATCTTTTAAGCACGGAGGGACAACCTACTGTAATGTATGCTTGCTTATAAATTTAGTTTTAGACAGAGGGTGACATCTTTCATCATTGACGTTAATGGGGTGCTTTTTGTATTTCAAAAAAAGTTGTTGAATGCAATAAACGAGGTCCATCAGTGTCATTATTTCCATACTTCACAATAATGAAGAGCAAAAGAAATAAGTCAATTGCTAAAGCTACAGTATAAAAAACACCATTGACATCCGTTGTTGCGTGTGCAACAGAAACATGAAAGCATTAGAGACCCAAAAAAACAAAACAATCGCCGACGCTAAGTAAATTTGCATTTGATACCCAAGTACCGTCTCAATGAAATGAGTAGTCATTGAATTCTCGCCATATTGCACTTCCAATTGACACTGCGGGTCTCGATCGGGACACATGTACCCACCGATACAATTTATTTTAAATTCCGAGTAATTATGCCAAAAATTGACCCTATATAGCAACAATTCAGAGCGTTTACAGAACCATTTCCAACGTTAAGATTTGCTTCTGTCAGAACTATATTCTTAAAAATGAAATAGCTTAACTCGATAAGCTTACGATTAGTATTCACTAGAACGAAACCGTTGAGGAGCAAAGAATATCCGCAACGGAGGTCATATATCTATTCATAGTGAAGCTTGTTGGCATCTTATTTAGTTGTGGGTTGGTGCACAAAAATTAAACACCCTTTGGCTAAAGGACATAGGATGGCGCCCAAACTCGTACTCAAAATACTCATATGGCGCCATCATTAGTCCCGCTATACGTCAAATATTTTGGCAGTATCATTTAATTGTGCTGAAAGCTTTTTCTTTGAACGTTATCCATGATGGTGCCAGTGTATACTGCATTTTCTTATTCAAAACAAATTAAATAATTTAACAAATTATTTAGTGCGCTTGTTCGTTAATAGTACTTGGCTGTATCAAAGGATGAATTTCTGATTTTGAGGGTCAGTTATATCGATTCTATAATGCTACGAGTCCAGTGGGCATGAGAAGTGAGGTAATAATTCCGCTTACAGGTTTTATTCAAAATTCCGTATCAACAACCTCTAATGGAAGCACCCACGCTTCTATTCTCGTACGTGGTCGAAATTCCCTCGTTGGGCAGGATGCCAGACCCGGCACACGACACTTAATAAAGCTCTGCTGGGGTTCTGACCTTTTTTTCTTTTAATGACAATGTACTAGTAAGGATTAGGTGATTTAAAGTGTGGGGAGCATCCTCAATGTAAATTTAGCATAAGGAAATTGTGAAAGGCGACCGGGAGGTATGAATTACAAAGGGAAACCTACCAAAGTTGCTACAGCAACCGAGGAAGTGAGATAATGGGGAATGGTTTCCATTTGTTTGCTTTAACCGCATAAATAAAAAGGGTTTTGACCTAAAATATCTTCTATTATCTTGTTTTATTTATCTGTTTTCCGACAGTTGGCGATCTTATGCTGCTATGGGAACAGGCATCCAGTAATGTACTTCGGGATTTCAAAATTTAAATACCTACCTATTCACATCGTCTAAACTTATTATCATACAATAAAAATTCATCCTTCATATATCCTGAACTGTGTCAGTATAAGGGCCCTTCGAATATTATGTGCATCTATTACAGAGGGATCGTACCCTAAAACAGTTAATTTAGTATGGATCCTGCATAATGTATTATAATTTTTAAACTGTCTCAGACTAATGCAATGGATGTAAAATAAGTGAAGATGTGTGCATATTACAGACGCTTTCTACCATGTAACAGATAGTTCTAGACGAGTTGAAAATTTGTTTTAGGATTGGCTTTTTAACATTCGTTCTTTTTTGCGACGGTGCGATGGTTTCCGTTTGGCAATGTCAAAACATGTCTTTGTGGAGACCTAGGTTCCTTCTGTAATTTACTTTTATAAAAACAAGGCTGGAGCAATCCAGAATACTTCTCTTCCTTGAAAACTTTTGTTGTTTGAGCAAGTTAACATTTCCTTTACAACCTTCTAAGTGTACTTGTATTTTATTAACCTAGGACTGCCTTGCTGCAGGTATGTATTGCCATATGTGGTCTCTAAATTCTACCTGCAAATTTGCAGTTGTTTTATAATATAAATTGACTTGATTCCTACCAAAAGTAACGCAGTGTCCACATTTGTCTATGACTATTACGTCCAAGCACGGTTAGGATTAGGGTTAATGGAACCCGTTGATTTGGTGCGGGTTCATTCCCTATAGACACAATAATGTTATGCTGTATTCTCCAAAAGTTATTTGTTTATTCAAGATAAACGACAGGAAACTTAATAACGGCTATTTAACTATAATATGGCGAATTTATGTTTGCCGCCATAGCAGGTGAGAAAAAATTAGGAATCATTAAAGCGGCAAAGGCACAGACAACTGTTTATCTGTGTAAAATATACTCATCACATGATATATTCTACCGTCACCTTTAATTGCAAAGGTTGCACAATCATTACCGTTTTCTTTTCTTTTCCCAAATTTCTTTAACGTTTTTTTGTTCCCTATAGGTACGTATTGATAACGTGGATTCTAATTTTCCATAATATTAGCACAAATACAAAGTACTCTTACTAAAATTCCTATTGCGAGTGTTTACGATTATTTTATAAGATTGTTTATCAAAAACACCTCTTTCTTTTTTTTGCATAAACTGCCATTTCTCGTCCGTTTTAAGATTCGTTCGAAGGACAAACTAGCTTTTATACTTTTCGTTGTACATTTTTCTTGGAATAGCTTCAAGTAAATATCTCCAAATACTCACACTAGGTTATAAAACGTATATAGGTTTAAAGACTTTATTAGAATATTCACAATTTTACTTCTGCTACCAGAATTAACCTTAGTGAGGCAGTGTCTACAGGCTTCTGAATATGACAACCTTAACAAGCTGAACTAAATCCTGAAAGAAAAAGTGGGTTTGCGCCTAATTTTATACAGGTGGTGGGGATGCTTGGACGGTGAAGGAAATAGATTGTGAAGGTGTGGATGGCCGTTGTGTGATTGGATTGCCGATACTGGCGAGGTGATAGTCATCTTTACTTTTCAGGTTGATAGGGTGTTTACAAGTTTCAACTGCTTCTCGTGTAGAAAGATGCATTTAAGTACCGATACACAGAGTGGCCTAAACGACCATTTGGTAACCGGGTGACAACGACAACAGGAAGTGGGCAATGTTAATTTATATATCAGTCTTATTGTATCGGGATAGTAGTTGACGAATGAAAATATTGAAGTAGATTATAATGTAAGTGAGTTCTGACATAAGTGTTTTGAAATATTTCAAACATGTGAAGATGTTCTCTCCGTGTAGTTCTGCTATTATAGTGGATAAATTAACAGTGCCAGCAATGGACCTAAGTGGAACTTCTTTTTTTATGTATTTTTGGGAGACCCTATAGACGAGAGGTTTTAATTTTTTGGAGCTAGCTTGTTTCGATCACCTTGAGGGATTTCTGGACTCTTAAGCAATGAATTAAGATATTTTTAAATTCTCGAAGTAGAGCCGTGAGAAGTGGGAGTATTGTTGATTGTTTCTACATAAACGGAAGTATCGTATGCTGCAGTCGCTTTGCCTTTGCCAGCCTAAACGAGGATTACAGAAGTATTCCACATGCGTCATGCTATCCTAAAGAGTTTGTTTAAAAGTAACTATGAATATAAACTACTGTTTTTTTTCTTATATTAATACTTGGAACGCTAGTGGACACAACCCTTTATTCATACGAGTATATATTACAAGTACACAAAAATTTATATGGAAACATTTGTTGTATATCAGCTGATTCACATAAATGTAGTAATCACATCCTTGTGTACTGGAACTTGCCTGGCCGCTCTACCTCGTACCTTCGGGTCTCTCTGGTGCCTACTTTATAATCCCGTTAATCTTGCGGTTTAAGTAATATGCCTTCAATTAAGCTGGTGTGAAACATACAAGGGTAGGTATTCCTCGGTGGCGTTACAGCAATAAACTGCAATTTGGAGAGACCAATCCTACTACAGGTCCCTAGACAGCACGTAGGACCTTGCCTTGTTTGTTGAKKGAAACAGTTTCAAAGTTAAACACTAGCTAATGTGACACCACCGGATGGGCTGTAAAAAGCAGATTAAGGCGAGCGCAAAACATCACCTTTTTGCTAAATATCACGAATATTAAATGTGTTCCGAGCTTGCATTAAATTTCTAAAATATGCAGAGCTACCTACAACAAAACCCAATTTCCAAAACGTATGCACGCCGTATTCTAACTGGTATTTGGGATGCTGCTCGAAGCTTCGCATGTTGGACAGCATTCCGCGAAACTACGTTCTGTGCTATTTCCATCCGGAATGCTCGGCAGTACGCGTCCTTATCGTATCCGTTTTATTTAATTCGGATTATGTTGGGGGCAATCATCCGGAATTCTGGGGACTCTGGTTAACCGAGATAGAACGGCCGTAAGATCCTGCTTAATGCTTGACCTGTAAGCTGATGTAAGACATTTCTACAAGGGATTACAGAGACAACGGCCGACTGTTTTTCTTGTCACAGAGGAATTAGGCTTTGAGGAGGATCGTTTTTGCCCAAAAGTACATTTACCAAGTACGGTATTTAAAAATTGTTGAAAGTTTAAACGTCATGTCCTATTAAATGAACGTAGCGTTGTAGTGGTAGTTTCCTCCAAAATACCTCTTCTTATAAATTAAGGTGTCTATGCAAAATCATTTTTCGGAAAGGAAGAAATTAAGGAATGCAATAGTTCTGTTAAAGATCAGCCCATGAATATGCCTATACATATTTACGTAAAAGCTTATTTCGGAGTATTCAAGATAATGTGGAACTAGATCCTTAATCAACTTAGCGATTCCAAAAATAAATGACGCCGTCATTTTTCATTTTGTCTCTTTCCACGATAGTTTAGAAGTTATAAATTGCTTTCATTTTAAATACGAATATATAATAAATAATATTCTTAATAATAATTGTTTGTCCTTATTACATATGAATATATATCTGCTTATACATAAATAAAAGCATAACATTTACAGGTTATTTATATTCCGACTTTTCATCCATATAAAAAATCTTTCTGGAAATATTTCATGCCGTAACTAACGCTATAATGGAAATATTGCGTAAATTATACTCTTCTGCGTTAGACGTGAAGAAAATGTAGATAAAGCACTTTGACGCAGAACATTAGACGAGTGGGTTAAGTATATTATACCTTAAACTAAATAAAAATAGGTTTTGTTAACCACTCCGTGTGTTAAATTCCTTAACATTTGTAAAGTTTGAAACAAATTTTTAGTACATATTACGCACTTGCATAATGTGATTTAGTAAGTCATCATGGTATCCAAATACCCTTCTTACTTCTTTGGGACACAAAAGACAAATAATACGTTACCAAGTCTTTCCCTCCATGCCCATATTACGTAAAAGCCAATTTTTGACATGCTAGTAAATTCGGAACCGCATACTTCATATTCAAGTTATTTTTTCTTAAAAAAAGGTTTCATTACAACTTACAATTATCATTTGCTTGTTTAAATTAATGTCCTTGGTTCAGCAATGAAAAATATTCGTCTAGCCCTTCAATATAGCATAATAAAATGATTGACTTGCGATTAAAAGATTTGCTATCAAAGGAATACAAGGGTAGAAGAATAAAATCGCCTGCCTATATTTTCGGATTTATAGAAGAGTGACAAAGTCACAGTTTACAGTCATTAAGGAACCCATTTGGCATCAATGGGAGCTAMTCKTATAAAGTGATTTTGATCGTCATTGTTCAAGTGATCTRGGCCTAATTAATGTATGCCCAAACAAGTTGTCCCTCTTTAGACATTTGTCTAKTTATCATAATTATAACAAAATGATTTTTTGTTTACAATAATAACACTTCAAAACAATATTGACATTTTAGGCGTTCTACGCGCCTATCACTGTTTAAGAACAACTAAAGTCGGCATTATCATAAATGTTGATCAGCTAGTAGCCAATCTATGCAATTTAGCTCTTACAACATTTATCACATCTTACAAACAATATTTGTTCTCAGACCACATGCTTTCGGATGTCAGAAACGATAGCAAATATGCTAATTTGTTTTGACGTCATATTAAGTTTTTAACACTTGTATTATATAAAAATGATCGAAACAGAAAATTATATTAGGCATTGTTACTAAATCTGTCAAGATAATCTTAGGTTTGGCAACGCTCTTGAGTACAATCATATAAAATACATGTATGTGCATTTACGGGTATGAGTATTTTTATAATAACAACAACAATTAAATTGCCATTCACATTACTTAAATTGCACATTTTCCGCTAATATGTTCTGCGGTTCTGCCAGTGCTTGCTTATTAAAGATATATTCGGAAAACCTATTATTATTCAACATGGTGAGTAGGTTTAAATTCATAATGAATGATAACACTCCACCGTAAAATCCATATGCCTGCCGAAAGCTGTCTAAAAACGACCACTAACATCGACTAAAGTACTTGTATACAGAATAAACATAAATTCGACAACTGCGAATGTGTTAAGGGGATTATAAGGTGCTTAGCGTTGTCGAATTCGTTATGGAAACTCAACTTTACATAAATCCGGTGCTAATTATTGCACACGAGCGTTCTCGGGTGCACACCTGCGCTTACAAAACGCGTGCCACATCGAGTGGTACAGAAATATACACACCGTTTCCACCATAGCCTTCTTTTTAGTGCTTCTGTTTATTTCGCTTTTTATAGTTCCTGTCATTCATACCAAAATAGAACTGGAATTTTCTTTAAAAATGCAATTCGAACCTTGACAACGCTAAAACAAACAAGCAAAGTCGGTTTAGGACTAAATCAGCTATAGAATAGGGAAAACTTTATGGTAATTAAACCGCAATCAGCGTCTACGTGTGTGGCTCAAGCCCCTTGTATAAGGCACCAGAGATTTATAAACCTCATCTATTACCGCATGTGCGTTCGACTAAAATTGTGCTGTATAAATGCGACAATAGCCCCACAAGCCCGAATGCATTTTTCAGCGCTCAATTAGGTACACGTCGATTGCTGGACTGTTTACGGAAAACCAATAAATATTAATTAACTTGACAAGCAGAACAGTGGAATTCGTGCTGCGATTGATTTTTTATCTCCCTCTGTTATTTCCAGTGCCGGCAAAGGTTGTGTGGGGTGCGATAGGCAGAGATGTGGAATTGCCCTGCGATGTCACGCCACCGGTACCCTCTGATGCCGTTAACATGGTTTTCTGGTTCAAAGACAGCATCGGCATGCCTTTGTATAGGTAAGTACACGGTTAAGAAATGAGTAATAATTCTAGTCGATTGCCTATGGTGTAAGACGAAACTAATTCTCTAATAACATCCGAAAATTATTATGTTAAACGGGTTCTCTATGGAAATATCACGCTTATTCGTATTACACATGACAAAAACATAAAGGATGTGTGAAATATAAACAGTGATATCATTGTTAGGCATATTTTGAAAGATTCAGATCACACTGGCAGTTCTGGGAACTAGCTTACATAAAAAGCTGCTATGAAGCAACTCAACTGTGCTTTCCAGCTTGTTTTCAATAAAATACTAAATTATCTTGCTAACTACAACAAATTGAGAAGCACTTTTATCCATGCATATTTACAACTTTTACATATTTCGTTCAATTTACTGGTGGACTGGCACGCAGCCCGTAAGCATCATCACATGGTTTTGACCTACATCGCTCTATTTTTTTTATAATTTAAAATGTATAGGTGCTGAGGCAGTTATGGTTATTGTGCTCTTATTGGAAACGCAAAACAAATGCGAACGCACACACCAAATCACAGCGCTGCAGGCAATAAACGCGCACTATCACATCACTCACGCAAACGGAGCCACAAAGAGTCGAGGCTGTTCTTGAAGATGATGATGATGATGATGATGTAACGACGAAATCAGGTAACCGACTCCACTGGTTTGAAGACTGCTGGAACGAAAGAATTGCTTCCGCTTCTACAAATAGTTCTTTGGTTGCCTTGTCAGTATGGGCGTTTAGGGCCTTGAAGACAATGCAGAGATTGTGGCGAGTGCGGCGCCCCCAAAGAAACGCCAATCGTAACAATCTAAGACGTTCGGCACATGGAAAGTTTCTATTAAATGGAAGCAGTGTTCTGGCGGCTCGACGTTGGACTCTTTCGCTAAGTTAGTTAGTTGTCTGGTATTCGACAGGGGGACCACATAGTTAGTAGCAGTATGTTCAAGAAGAGATCTAATGTAGGACTTGAAAATGACGGAGGTCATGGGGTCTGTGTCTGGGGTTTTAGATTACAAGGAAGTTTTGAAAAAAGGAAGGGTTTTGTTAGCAGTTAGTCTGCTTTACTAATTCGGTTACATAAACCTGACTTGACCTGCCCCCAATTCCAGTACTCGAGACGGATATCTTCTGTCCAAGTGAAGCAGCACGCATTTTTAATATAATAAGAGTCGGATCGTACTCGGTAGTGGCCACCTGGTACGATCAATAGTCAGTAATCAGTTTAAATTAAGTCTAGCAAGAAATAAATTTTGTTTATTGGTTGGTTGAGTAATTGAGTTATGGTATTGTTTATCTTCAATTCTTGGAAGCTCCTCAAGGAATTAGAAGTTTCGCTTTGGGGCTAAAGGCCACTTAATCTTTGGACAATTAAAATCTCCTAAAATAACACAATTGTAGTAAGCAATTGAAAATACTTTCCAGTTCAATCCCATACAGTAGTGGAGTAGTGGAGCCAGGGGGAAGGGCGGTAAACGCAGACAATAGTGAGAGATGTAGTAGTAAAAGGTAAATGCAACTTATAGAGGCTCAGCATTTGGAATTTCTACTTGGATACATGCGATCTTGATATATCGCTGGTCAGGTTTCCTAACATGAATGTATGCACCTCCACCTTTACAGACTCCACGCGTTGAACACACACAAGCAGTTCATCAGGATAACTCAATCTGTTGTCTTATTTTTTTTTGTAGCCGAAGCTGCCAAGTTTTATTTTAAGGAAAAAAAAATCACTGTATCACAAATGCACTAAAATCTAAAACAACTTAATCGGGTCTTCAATTTTATGGTGCTCTTTAATCTTCTCACTTTTTGCACCATATAAATTGAATTATCTTCCAGAATTATTTGCATTGCACTGCCAATTGTACATTCTGCTACTGATTACACCTTAACATTGAAAGTTTCTAATCCAGAATACTGTTTATTATCGAGGAACGTTTTGACCTTGTGAGTTTATTTTACAACAGTAAAGACTGTTTCAAAGCTGCTGGTCGCAGCTTCCTTGAATTGTATCCGGCTGAACCCCTCCGTCACAAATAGGTAAGGTTTGGAACTTATGAGAAAATTGGTTCAGAATGGGAAACATAAAACCGTCCGAGTTTTTACTGATGGGTTTGTTCTCATGGAAAATACACAATCCACTGCAAGTTTCTGAAGTCAGCACATTAACAGTCGGCACAAGAGGCTTTTAATGAGAGAAACCAAGAACAATAATCCACGTTTTATTTACAATATTTGGTGATCAGATGAATCTACATTTTTTTAAATGGCTATGTTAATCGACGTAACTGCAGACTCTGGAGCGATATTAACCTCCACTCCTCATAATATTAAAAATCCTTTCTTTCTGGAGGAAAATCTTGACGGTCAAGCTTGTCTCGATGTGCTAAAAATATTAATTATTTGTGCCCATATYAGTGACATCATGGACCAAGCTGGAGTTGAATGCAATTCAACTAGTTTTTCAGCCGAACGAGAATAGGGGGGAAATTTTGCTCCTCCTGTCACGCAATTTCTTAGGGGCGCTGGACTGGACGGAGGGGATCCTATTGAATGTTCAGCAAAGGTTCCAGATCTTACACCCACAGATTATTTTGTGGGGGGGCATTTCAAGTCTAATTTTTTTTAAATGTATCCGTTATCCTCGGGGGAATAACGACAAAAATTATGTTGAGTGCCAGCAGTTTTCAGAAGTATCAAGCAGACGATGAGGTTTATGGGAACCTTTTATTTAATCATTTGCAACTTTGCGTAATTTCATAAAGAGCTTTTGATGAAAATTAAGTATTTCGAAGCAGATTTGATCGTTTTATTTTCTAGGTATTTACAAGAGACTCTTACAATTACTTGACCCCTGCACCTAGGCATTTGCAAACAACAGCGTGTAATCATAGTGGAACATACCATGCACGAATTGAAAATTCTTTTTAAGAGAAAATACGGCATATGTCGCGTTATTATAAGACACCCGCCGTAAGAGCCTTTTAATGTATCATTCAGATTCATATACGGGGACCTACGGTGTTGTCAAAAAGTAGCACTAAGAGCCTGCCCGGGTTGTAATGGGTATTCAAGCGTCGAAGCGTCTCTCAATATTTGATGGGCCGTCTACTGTGATAGGTTCCGCACGTTCAGCAAATTATTAAAGACGGTCTCTCGGCGGCCGCAATAAATGGGAATGTTTTATTGTGCCATTAAATAATCCATTACATCTGAATTTTGATGTCTGGAATTGATGCAGACGTCTGTGCCATATCTGCCGTTATCGGGAAGGAGGAATTTCGCGATAAGCGGTTATGCAGGAATTCTTTGCATCGCACCCCACATCCGACGKAGGGTTAATTGCAGTGACAGATTGTAAATTTGAATAGTTATTCGGGGMATGGCGTAGTCGTATAAATGTGTAATAAAAGCGGGTTGAATACATCAAATTCTGAACTGGGCAATAAAATCGTTGCAGAATTTCAATCCGCATCGGAGCGAGTAATAAATTTAGTAAAAGTTTCATCGCAGACTGCTGCAACATTTGCGTGAGTTACGGGGCATCCTATATTATTGTTAGCAGATGGTTAGGAACTCGCATCCATTGTGGAATAGAAACAAATTATGTGGATGCCACAAGTGATCCATCAAAATTCCACGCAAAGTTATTGATGAGATAGAGCTACCATTTATTCAAGCGCTCCAAATCTAGCTTTTGCAAAAGATATATAATAGGTGCAAGTTCACTTGCAATAGCTTGTCCTTGAATAACACGCAAAGACATTAGGGAGTGATTATTCAGAAATTAGAAATAAATCTAAATAAATCCGAAAATGCTCCATAAGAAAGCTGGGTTCCCCTGAAGATTGTGTTTTTTATTTCAAATATTTCAGTAACTGGTTAAGATAAGTTTACTAATTAATTTCTTGGCACTGAATCTATTGGTGTTACGTTAAGTACTTTTTTTTATTTTGAGGCGTAAAATTTTCTTTGAAAACAATGTTTGCAAAAATTTTCTCTTTTAACAGATGGAAAACGCCCAAATCTTTTAGTTATTAAGGGGCGTAATCGATTTTTAACTAAGGCAAAATCAACGGATGGTTAAATGAAACACCCAGAGCAAAGACACTTCTTAAAAAACAATAATTTTAATCCTGTATAAAGCAAGATATACAAAATCCACTAGTTACGCCAAGCAGCCATGGTCTGCAGTTAAATCCTGTCAAATCCCCTGTAATCATGTTTGGATAAAAAAAGAACCTGGGTAGACTCAATCAAAATATGCATATTAAAGTCCCAAATATGTCTTTGGAAATTGTTCAATATGTTAAGAATATTGGTTTTAAATGGATAACAGTGTGCTTTTTAATTCTTATGCCAATCATATTTAAATTACTAGTATCACATACTGCTGTATTTACTACTATGTGGTTTAGCTATATACTCCCTTACTTCAGCCAAGCAAAAAGAACTTCAATGGCTAAATATCGAAGAGAAGAACACGGTGTCTTTTCGTATAATGGTATAATAAATACAAAAGCATCAAGAAAATTTAATGACGTGGTGATTTACATTATGTAAATACTAGTTGGAAAGGCAAATGACATATTCCTAGTTTCAAAACTGCATCTTTTAAAACATGACATTGCTCTAATATATGAAAAGTAGCAAATCCTATTTTTGAAAGTATTAATAGCCTATCTTTTCATTAATTTAAGCTTCCTTAATTAATCTATTGCCAGGCAGTCAGTAATTTTATTAACATTAATGTTAACTTATTCATTAATTTGGTGTGGTTCTTTGTTTTCTAGATTGTTGTTTTAGTACAGTTATGAGCAGTATATGCATTTCCTTGTAATAAAGTAGTGTAACTTACAAAAAGGTTGTGGAAGATCAGGTCAGGCAAACCTGTTGCTTGAGAGACTGAACTTCGTCTTTTAGCGCAATAAAATGAATTAATTAATGGAGAAACAATCAATGTATGTATGTTTCGTTAATAAAGTTGTTATTGTATACGTGATTTTGAAACCTAGTAGCGTTTGGTAGTTTGGCAGTATCAAGAATCCTTCTCTGGGCAAAATAAGTATTATGTCCCTGTTAGAGAACATGCTCTGCAACAGCATTTTATCCATGGCGGCAGCATCTCTCGTGTTCTTTTATCATAGTAACAGCATTTCTTTTGCTGGTTCCAATATACACCCTTCCGTTGCGGAACACGAACACGAGAGATGCTGCCGCCTTGGACAAACTGAGAGATCTGTTGTAGCACAGCATGCTCTCCAACATCGACATAATATTGACTTCGCCCAGGGAAGGATTTTTGATACTGCCAAACACTGCTACGCCCGCCTATATGTGAAGCTATTGAGATCTACAAAAACCAAGAAAACTTCAACTGCAACTAGGAATTATTGGAAATAAGCAGTGCATGAACACCATGCACGTGCACGTCAGCACCCAGCGGCGGATGCCCGAGAGTCAGTTCGTGTTCACTCGCATACAGTTACATTCACGACGAACCCTGAAAATGCTCACTGTAGAAGTGGGCGAAACGTCAACAAAGAGGAAATCGCCACGACGACGGCCAACTAACCCGTAAACTATCTACAAGTACAAGTTAATGTTTTACCCCTCAGGCTAAAATTGATCTGCTTTACCATTTCTTTCAGACTTGGGCAAAACTGTTGATTTTAGGGTGCATACACTTTAGTACTTTTTGTACTCTCCGAAAAGACATGATTTCCTGTTAAACGCCGTTTTTTATTATAATAATATTAACAGTAACACTTTTACTTTGTTTAATATGTTTCTTCCCGATTAAATTACATATTTTGAACATTTACCTTTTACACATTAAAAATTGTAGATAATCCGTTATTATTACGCAATCTAATATTACAATAAATATCATCTAACACGGCAACTTCGAACAAATCCACACGGCAGTCTTTTACCGGGAAATCCACACCCCATAAGTACCAGTTAGCAGAAAGCCGATCAAGTTTCCTCCCGCCCCTTATAACAGAGCATGCAGCTAAGCAGCCGCAAACCATTGTTTACCCTTGGCGCACACCTCCCAGGCATAGATTTATTCGACGCCGAAGCATCCATTCCCTTTACTACGAGGTATCAATTTGACACCTTTGGCGTGCACTTCCCGCTGCCCCTTTCCGCGTAGCGTTGGAATATTTCAAAACAGGCTAGATCGATTCCGGGGCCCGAGGCAAACTGTGGAGGATCCCGAATATTTAGCGGGCTTCCCCACACATAAATCAAAGTCCCGGGCCACGAGAGCAAATTGCCTAGCTCACTACTTTTACACTACAATTGCTCGAAGGTATATAGTGCAGGATTCGCCTGGTATACTGCTGATAAACCACTTCTGCAGCGGTCTCCTCTGAATTACCATTATGTGGAGTTTGTAGGCATACGGTGGTGAAATAGATTAGAACAGTTTAAAATAGTTTTGATGGTGCACGTAATGTTTCATGACTAATAATTCGGAATTTACTAGTTTAAAAGGATTTATTACTGTGTTAGCTCTGGATAGTAATGATCAGGAAAGTCTGAGTTACTTTTGAATAATGTATCTTAATTGTAGTTAAAATTATTCAATTTAACTTTTATTAAGATCTTTTTTCCGCCGACGAAATTGTAGATACATTATTTTTTTACTTACTGTTTTCTTTAAGTAATGCCTTATTAGGAGGGCAGTGTGTGTGTTTTTTTTTTTAGTAGACCCTGTACGTGTTTACCGGGTTAAAGTAAACAATCAAAGAACAGACGAGGATCAGACAGGCTTCTTGTAGAGTGTGCCACTATCTTCTCCTATCCATAATATCCCAGAAGTGTCTAAGGGTGCAAGATCCGGAGATCTTGGGTGGCTAAGTTCAAAAACTGATATTGTTTTATCTAAAGTTACATATAGTTGTAAATTATCTTGTTAAAAAATAAACTGAAGAAGGTTCGCACGCCAGGTAGTTCAACTACTTACTGGATATAACCTTTGGCAGTTACCTTGCGTCCGATAAAGTCTAAAGTTAATGTGCTGTCATGACCTACTGGTCCAACACCATTACCATTAATACTTCTAGACAAACCCCCCAAAATCAAATGTTGTCATTCACAGTAAAGTGCTACAAAACATTACATAGATGGTGTTACTGAACTCATTTCTGAAACAGCAGATCGTATACTCAACGCTCGAAGATCACCTTGTTGACGCACCCGAGTAACTCGATTTTCTGGTAATTATCTTGCGCTTGGAATGCATAACAATATTTTAGCGAGTAAGTACTGAAACACAATTCTGTGAAGGGGAGGATGATCAAAGCCGAAATTCTTATTCCAATACCTACCTCCCACGTTTCGTAAATCATCGGCCTACGAGTGGCTTCGTATAGGAGTATAGCGGTCCTTGAAGTCAAAATAAGACAAGCTTGGGGTTCTGCGATTCTTTTCTCGTTTTTAGTGTTTGGCCTTTCTGGAACTATACCTTGACAACAACACGCTACCGTGCTAAGGCGCGTTTTCGTACTAGTAGCAAATTGTCTTGTTAAATAGGTATTCAACCTCGAGATAAGAAATAATAAGTCACAATGCCACAAAATCCATTTTTTTGTAAATAGTATGTTTCTTTTGCTCTATATAACATTTGGAGTTATTAGAAAAACGAAATAGTATCAAAAAATTTTGCTTAGGTTTTATTTATAACACCAGCTTATTTTGAATTTATTACATTTCAATTTTAATATGAAGGAAGTTTTTCCTGTTATTTTTACTATTAATAGCAAGCGTGCAGCTAAATATTCTTCCTATTAATCTCTAATAATCTTTTTATGGATTCAAGGGTTTCATTTTGTAGTACCCATCACTTTTCCTGGGGTTATAAATCATTATCTAAACAAGTTTGGATCTAGTAGTAGACAATGTTAATATTCATATGCTGTCGAGCTGCTGCACTTGTTTGTTGAGTCGATTGTCGATTGTCTAATTTTGGAGGATTATATATGCTAACGAGACACGTCCAGGTATACATACATAATATGGTATATAAGTGTACCTATGAACATGTAAGATATTTTTTTGATCTCGGGCCTTTTGAACACCACTCAAACGCTCTACCCACTGAGCTACCAAGGCCCTATTCAGAATCGAGGTCAAAGCGGCATATATTCATTAAAGTTTTACTATGTAATGCTGCTGGACGCCATCCAGCGCATTTGCAGTTGAATCGCTCGTCGCTCGTTATTTGCGATCAATATTTAACAGTATATAGTTTATAATTTTTAAAGAATTATACTACAAATAAAATATTATCTGTACCCTTGCTATATGTAATACACTATAATATAACCTAAACCATAGTACCTTCTTATTTTTGTCCACAGTTGATGGTGAAAATAAATAATTAACCATGCAGAATAACTGAGTCTTGAATAAAATATTTCATACTCACTCAGTAAAAGTGAATTTCATTATTATAATTTTAAGTTAGGAAAATTTTTGCAGTATCTGCAGAATCATCCATGACCTTTGTCGTACTCACTCAATGGTGACTTTAACTGTGCATACATACACTGTTATGCTGAATTTGCACTGATTTGTTGTTGTCTTTTTGTAGCTTGGACGCTCGGGGTGGTCCGCTGACAAAAGCGTCACATCTGGCCTTGACTGACGACTTGGGAACGCGTTCCTATTTTATCACCGAGGAAGAGCCATCCAGAGCACGATTAAAGATACAGAACGTCAGCAAACAGGACGAAGGAGTGTTCCGCTGCAGGGTTGACTTTGTGAACTCTCCAACCAGGAATTTTAAAGTCAACTTAACGTTAGTAGGTCAGACGCTTATTCAACTAAGAAAACGCGCCTTCGTAGTTTATTTTAACGGAAGTTTGGATTACGGCGTTATAAAGTTTGATGTTCCATATACTTGTAAAGGACTAACTGATGAATTGCTGAAAGATGCACGTAAAACATTTGGTGGGAAGGTTTCTACTCTCCAGCACACACCAGAACTAAATTCATTCAAAATTGCTATTAAAATATGATATATCTTTATTACCGATGTACGTAAGCTTCTGGCTACTTTTTTTAGTTTTAGGCTGAAATTGACAATTGTATATTTCCGGATGTTCTGCTAGCTGTACTTCGAAAACATTTCAAACTGTTATTTAGATCATTTTACGTAGAATCGAACGATGCGATTATTTTTTTATAATCGGGAACATGTATTAACAACAACATTGTTGGTAATACTTAAGAATTATTTTTTAATGTCGTGTTGTGCTAATCATTATGTATGTAACACTCCTTTAAAATATTTCCAAAGCAATTTCATAAAACGCTGCCGCTCGGTGGTCAACAAGATACTAAATCCAAAAAAAAGGTCGGATGCGACAAGTTCCAATGCTATTTGCACAATATTGTTACTCCAATCCGTAAAAGTTTTCTTCGTTTGTCACTCTATCTCTTATGAATGTCAATAATTTGTTATAGGACGATGGTGTGCTTGTAATATTTATTTTGAATAAATGATACAAGCAGCTTTTGGTTGTATATAAATAAATCGTGATGCAGAGTTTAGAACAGAATATTTTTTTAATATCTTAGAAATTTTTTCCTAGATTGTTATCTCTTGACTTGCACAATAAAACTATGACATTATTGGTTTCCTAACATCAATATTATCATTCCTTTAATGACAGCTTCGTGCTTTGTTTTGTTGCATTGTCCAAATTATGATGTAAAAATTATCATCTTGCTTATGTATTTTACTTAAAAAAAAATTTGCCTAACGACTTCAGTACATAATTAAAACTGAAGCACAATTAGTACTGTACTGGTTTTGGTATGATGAGCTGATTCATAAATTAAAACATCAGAAAACAAGTAAATACATTTAGATTCTTCAATCTTAAGTAAAACAGAAACCAATTTGAAAATGATTTTGATGGAGGTAAATTTAGAAAGTGTGGCAAACTACCTGAAGTACAAACTTTCTGCCATTAACTTTTTGTCAGATTTAAAGAAAACTTCACGTTTATGCCAAGAATGGGCTTCTTATGATGATGGTTGTATGTGGCGACAGGTTTGAGGACGCATGCAGAAGCATGCGAACTGTCAACCAAGTAGGTATGTACAGGCCCACATTACAAATCTACAGTAAGTAAAATGATTACCAAACTAAAAGGAATTGAAATTGTATCCGTGGAAAGGTTGCCCTCAAATAGACCGAGTAAAATTAAATATATTACTTAAAGCTGAATAAGTATTTTTACTTCGCCAGTTAGCTCTAAATCACAACATGAATCAATATTTTCTATACGATTATTAAAATAGAAATATATTACCTGTACAAAATGCAATTAGACAACAGATTGCGGGTATTTGAAGAAGTATTGATACGCCGTGATCTCTTGCTGGGAAACAATTGACATCATAATCATGCACATAAAAAAGGAAACAACCTACAACACAAAATCTATCAGACATTTATCACTACTGGTATGGTGTAGTACGTTCCCGATATTAAATCTTACTGAGAAACACAATGTGTGAATGATCTTGTATAGCGTAAACGCAGAAAAGCTAGCAGCATAGCGAATACTCAAGTTTATAAGCCCTAACTATTTGCAACCCTCAAGAGTCTTACTGCATCTTGTTGATGGTTGCTGATTCATGAGCTTCCTCTCTGTCCCGAACGTTCACTCCTGTAGCGAATGTGATTTCACATAATCTGTTTGGTCGGTCGCTTTGGATCCTAACCGGTGTAATGGTGTAACGGTAGTAATATATTGCGGCTTCAATTTACACAAACTATATTTGCCCTGCATAAATGTGACGTGACTGTAAATCGTGATCAGGTAAAATCGGATTTACTAGTTTCAGAGGAAACGCACGGCAAGCAATATGTTTGTGTATGTCAAAGGCAGCGCTGATTCGAATGTAAAGCGTCACCTGTAATTTAAGAGATGTCATAGTGCGTCCTTTGGCAATTATTACATGTATTTCACTAGATTATTTACTGCAGGCTAATACAACAATTTGCGGTTGTTGCGTTATACAAACATTACTTACCGCGCGCAAAGGTTTTAACATAAAATATGAATTCAGAAAGAAATTTTCACTGCCGTGGGATCTATTTGAGAATTATTAGGACATTTAGATGCATTTATTTTTAACCAAGTAAGCTATTTCAACAATTATGAGTTTATTTCTAAAATAATTGTCGGACGATTATGTTACAATTAGTTTGCACATTCATTTCTTGCGTACCTTACAAATAGAATTTAGCATATCATTTTTAAATTACATTACGTTTAAAACCTAAATTGTTAACGAATTTTGACCAGAGGTATTTCTATAATTTTGGACGTGGACTAACTAAACTTAAGCTGGTGGTGCCTGAAAATTAATCGTAAACTTATGCCGATTTGAATTTATTTTACAAGAAGCTCTGGAAATTATAGCGGATTCATAGAACATCTGATGATTAAATGAAACCAATCAATGTTTATGGTTATCATCTTATTACTGGGCGTGTAACTAGTCTTTAAATCGTTATGTATAGCCAATGTGGAGTAATATTTACACCGACATGATCCTCCAGACGTATCCATACTTCGTTGAAATTAAAAACGACGGTTAGATATAGCTTTCAGTGGTCCATCGTGTTTTTCAATAATGCAGTTACTCAATATGTAGAATTCTATACATTTAATAGTGTGTCCTTTTTAAACGTTTGAGTTTTTCCTAAAAGGCCAATAGACTCCTTAACTCCTTCCCTGAGAATGATATACCATTTATTTCTGGATGTATCCAGGCGTCTATTTGATAAAGTTGAATCTGTCTGCCACATATCGTTTATCTTATAAAAAAATAAGTTTATACAAGTATTTAGCTCCAATATTGCCTGCATAGTTGTGCAGCAATGAATTCAAGTTTACTAATCAGCCCTTTCTGATTTTACAATCTAGTTCTACATTACGAAGAGATCTAATTAATGGCCATTATAGCACTCTAGAATTTTGTACGCTTCAGTTACGAGAATTCTTGCTTAGAATTTGCCCATGCCCAGACTGCAACCACTGGAATGGTCTCTATTATTAAAGTGTTCCTCCCATGAAAATGAAAATGTTTATATAGTCCATACCTCTTACAACCCTAAGGCATATCAGGCACGTACAGCGTATGCTTCGTTTTTATTCCTCTAATTCCTGCGCTGTATTTGCATTGTTTGTTATTAGTTCATCCACTGAAGTTATCTTCCGTATTTCTTTCAGTTGTTGATCTTGAACTTCCACCAATCGACAGATCTCTTACTTCACTCATTTTTTTTCTGAACTTACTTCAACTATAGATCAGGAAGCAGTCATATTATAAAATACATGCCATTCACGTCACAGTAGGCAAGCGATTTAACTTTTTCAAAGAAAATGCGACACTGCAAAGCATTCGATCTTTGGAAATGTATTACGTAGAATGTGATTTAAGCAGGCAGTTGAAGTTGTAGAATCAAGTGCTAAGTGCTAAGAAGTGTGTCCGTAACTCTGAAAGGAGAGCAATTATTTTGTTACAAACGAGGTTCCAAACTTCATTGCCTGACTTCACTTCATTACAAAAATATTACCTACAAATATCTAACCGATTAAGCTATTATGTATACAATAGGATAGTGGGAACGTATAACTCTTGACCTATTGAACCTACCGTTCTTTGCGTATTTTTTTTAACAACACCTTTGCCACACGCGTATACCGCATGGAGATTCAGCCGAGATACATGCGAGTACGGTGATATTTTACTTTAAAATTAGGCTCTTGCAAAGACCTTTGCATTTTCAGTGCAGCCATCGGCGCCTAAGATCTTCAACGCGGAAGGACGAGAGGTTATCAACAACGCGGGTCCTTTCCTGGAGGGCGAGGAGCTTTTTCTGTCGTGCCAGGTCAAAGGAGGTATGCATTTCATTGAACTTACCTGCGTTAACAGATTTTACACTTCACGTGTCAAGAGTTTGTTTGAACGTGAATCACGAGGGCAGAAGTTTTTGTAAGTTAATTTACAAGCAAGCGTGGCATACGTTTTAGTTCGACCAAGGATTATTATAAAGCCCAATTAGCTACTGCCGAGGGTAAACCGCTGTGGAATTATGGTGCCCAAGTTGGTGGAATCAGATGGAAATATTTGGACTTACTTGGAAGTATTTGGAATTATATGAAAGGATTTGGAACTATCTAGAATTATTGTTTGGAATTCTTTGGGATTCTTAGAAATTCCTTGAAAGTGCTCGTTCAAATAAGCATGCGCAGGGACAAAAAAATACCGGTACGCATAGTGCAGGTGCGTTCGAGCCCTGGATTTAAATTTGCCGATTTTTACTTTTAATTAACGTCTCTGATGCTTGTTTCAATTACTTTATTACACATTGATGAAAAAATATAGAATACTTATTAAATCAAAAAGAAAACGCATTGCAAAGAAATTGTAAGGTAAGGCTTTGTTGAAACTACAATTTATTGTAGAGTATGAACACTTTCTTACTTACTCCACAGGTGTAAGATGATTCATATGTTGTTAAAAGTACAAAACGCAGAATTGTGTAATTTGCACAGCAAGCTTTGCAATTAGCTACATGTATTGGAGATTTTCATGATGGTGTACAGTAAACGAGATTTTATTTCTTTAAATTGTTAGTTGGGTTATTTCATATCAAAATTTTTTTAATCCAACCGGGGTACAATGGATGTCAAGGGAAATTTTACTGTTCCATACCATATCACATATCTCGCACCCCCTCGCATGTGGTTTGCAATTATTTAGAGAGATTTGGAACGGTTTATTCTTCGGATACTGCGGTATGATACGAACACCTCGAAAGTGAAAAAAATGTCTAAAATATGGGATAATTCCAAAGATCCAGTAGAATACGAAAAATATATTAGAATTAAAACACGATATTCTACAGAAATTTGTTTTAAACTATTATCGTTAGCTTCCTAAAGACCAGTAAACTGCGTTTTTTAAATATAATTTTAACTTGCCTTCTTTTTAGGCACACGTACCTTTGGATGCTAATTTTATAACAACAGATGATTGTCGTCTTTGCATTATATAGCTTTTCACCTTAGTTCATACCCTATGTACTATTTCCAGGTGTACCTAAACCATCTATAGTATGGTTAAATAACAACACAGTGATAGATGCTGTGGTCGATTCGCCAAAGGACAAGCTAGTTACCGTTAACCAACTTCTAATACCAGCCTTACCAAGGTCGTATTTTGGAGCTACTTTAGAGTGCAGAGTTACCTCGATGGAAGTAGCTGGATCTGTATCGAAAGAAGTGGCTATTACTGTATATTGTAAGTATTTCTTTTTAAAGAAAATGCATTACCTTTGTAGACATTTTAGTGTCATTGGTTTCTTGCTTGTAAAATATTTATTCGAGAAACAAGTACAAATATTAAAACAAGTTCGTATAATCGAGCAACAGCATGTAAATTTTACTAAATCTTCCGATGTTTTATATTGTAATATTCCCAAGGTTCTTTCCCAATAAATTTGGACAACTATAAATCATACATATGTAAATTTTCATATACACCAAAAAGGCTTGATCGTCTAAATAGCTTTTAGTTAGGAACTATGAGGTGATGAATTCACCTACCTTGTGATTGAGGTTGTACTGTTGTGGAAAGCTAGGATGGTAAGGTTGGCACATTGAAACACATACTAAATGTAAATGAATTCATTATATTTATTAAACTTATAGTCGTTCATCTACATACTAGTGATATAGTTATTATACTACTCTAGGTTGACCTGCCTAAAATACTAAAGTGCCGTTACTCACCTAGGACCATGGCGGCAAAAGAATCACGGCAGAGAAAACTCGTTCCAAACAAGAAGAAATGTATCTAATCCTAAATAAGTAAATTTAATAAGCGATTTAATAAGTAACCTGAAGGAGAAAAGTATCTTCCCTGATAATGACCTGTGCCCTATATAGTATACTGATCAAAGTTTAATGTAAAATGATTATGTACTCTAACTGTAATAGCTGGCCTCTTGTAATATAAAAACAGAACACATACAACAGAAATGAAGAATACACAAAAACAGAACACATGGAACATAAATCAAAAATACACAAAACTAGGACACAGAACAGAAATGAAAAAAGAACACAATATCTAAGTAAGAACACAAGAAATATCAAAATTAGGAACAACCGTATAAGGCAAAATTAACATAAAAGACGTACCTACATAGAACATACGGCATGGTTCTAATATGCTTTGTCCTTCGTATTGCGGGAGTAATAGTAAATATAGCTAAAATTATTTAGCGTAACTTATTTCAAAATAACAAAACAGTCCCATTTCCCTTCAAAGCCTGTCTAACAAATGCGTACTGTATTATGTGTTGTTTTAAAGCGATCAGCTGAATGAATGCGGGAAACCTTAACTTGAGTCGCGAATATCTCTAATATTCCTTTTGGAAATGACTATTTCGTTTTAGGATGCAATACTTTTTCTAAGCTGTCGTAGCGGGGTTTGTTATGTCAGAAAATCCAAACCTTTTAAATTATAATAATCTATAGACGTTACGATTTAAAATACAATTCACTACCACGATTCCAAATAGATTCTCAAAAATAAAATTTACTAAACTCAAAACAGCAGCAACAACTAAATGTCATTAAAAGATATATTTATGTGCAATATCCGACTAACACTGCTGCAGGTTTGTTCTTTCTGCCATCCAGTAAGTACCGGCTATAGAGTAACCATATTTCGTTTTCATAGACAAAGCTGTTTAGAAACATAGCAAATTTAGCCTACTCTGGATTAGGTAGGCGCTATACCGAAATGTAGTGTACTGTTTTAGAAAAACTGCTCACTCAATGTTTGTAGTCATCATAATAGCTTTTTTCCATACTGTCTAATCGACCGGTAGTGTTGTTAGTTCAAAAATTATAAAATGGGCATTATCGTTTTACTTGAAGGAAAGCCATCGAAAATCGGAATTAGTTCGTTAATTAGGACGGTATGTTACTATAGTAGAATCACCCAACAGATGAAGTGATCACGTGTAGTCCATACATCTATCACGTGATCGCAACCCCTTCCCGACTGAAACCGCACAGCAAATTTTAACAATTCCTTTTTCTAAGGCAACATAAACTCACTTTTTTATACTGTATTTTGTGCTGTTACTTTTAATGATATTTTACTGTTGTAGATTGGGTTTTATTTGATTAGACAGTCAAATTAAAGAAATACATTTATCGGATTAGAAGTATTTTCTGACCATTAGATTTCTTCAGGGATCTTTATCTGAAGAGTTCTCTGTGATTTAGTATAATTTTAAGTATACTATTTCATTACATCACTGTACCAAATTTGAATAAAATATTTTCAAAACATCAGCTGACGAAAAAAAATGGGTACAGAAAAGTAATTTTTAAGGGATATAACTTGTTAACGAAACGAAATCGCTGTAAGGTACTCGTTTAAGTTGGTTTATTTTGACCCATGAAAGCTACGCTTAACGTTTGGCCCATTCGATACTGAGCAACCTGTATATGGGAAATATTGCTAGGCAACACTTCCCAGCCTGGTACTGTAATGTGTTATTTCCCGGACTCAAATTATAACGTAAAGAATTGTATACTTCTTAGTGGAATAATTATACAAAGCTTCCGCAAAATCTTCATAGTTTTTAGAAAGTGTGGCCTAGCTTCATCTCTTAACGAATGTATAATACAAATTGTTATATAAAAAATAGCTTGACGCGATCATACGGATTTAAGCACATTTACGTGGAGATACAGCAAGCCGTCAACCGGCGGCATTGGTGCACTAGTAACATGCCGCCGTGATTAACGAATTAATTCTGATTTTCGGCGGCTTTCCTGCGTAAGAATATAATGGCGGCGGAAGGCGTCTTTTTTTTTAATGAATTAAGAACACCGCCGGCGTCGGCGGTCGATTAGCCGGTGTGTTTTTTAATTCGCTTCTGCTATTCGTAAAAGAACATTTTTTTCAGTGAAACCGAATAAGGTGAAGATAGTCACGCCCAACGACCTACTGTCAGTCAGCAGGCCTCAGTTGCACAGATGCGAAACCTCAGGATCCTACCCCCCAGCGCGGATAACCTGGCTGTTAGATGGAAAGGCAATCACCAACGCCGTCACTACGGTACGATCCGTTTTAGAATAAATTAGGCACTTACGCCGTCCTGCTCAATCTGAGTGCAGGATGACACACGCACCCAGAACCCTTCACGGCAGGGCTTAAAGTTAATCTCGGCGAAAATCCCACAGAAATTTATTTTGTGGGAATGTGCAGTGAAATATAATCTAATTTCTGTCCTTCCATTCAAACTCTGAGGCAGCGCCGACGGTGTTTATTTTTCAGGAGGAGGAGGAGAAATCATTTTCAAGCAGCATCATTTCGCTGAACGTTGAAGTGGGCGACGACGGAAAGGATCTCGTGTGTCGGGCGGACAATCCGCGGTTTCCCGGGGGACATGCGGAAGATCGAAGACAAATACGTGTTGCATGTAAGTAGGTCTTTGACATCAGTGTCTTCGTTACGCCGTCCTCGCTCGCTAACAATAATTCATAATTCACGATGTTTACAAACCGCAAGAAATGCTAATTAAAATACGTTGCAAAATAATTAGGTTTGAAGTCAGAATTAATTATTGACCTTTCAATTTTGATTGATTCTATATTATAGTTTCTCAAAATTGCTTAGTATTTCAGTAGAATACTAGAAGAGATAAACTTGCAAATATTGAATTATGCTTGACTGACTGAGCTTTATTAATTTGTTATCTACCATAAGATTTTATAAGAAGGAGTTACTTATCAACACTTCATAAAAAAGATATAACGACCTTAAATCAAAATACGATCGAACGATACTCACGTTGGTTACTTATTAATCTTATAAGAAAATTTCTGTTCACTAATTCAGTTGTGAGGAATAGGTATCAATAGAAGGATAGGTTCCATCCAGCTTAAGAAAAAGAAGCTTTTTTAGTGTAGAAACATGAGAATTTTTTTGCCAAAGCGTACAATGACTGCATACAGACTGAATGTTTGTGCAATGACACTATCAATGTAGCTAACAAAGACAATTTGGGATCAAATGTTACACCCAGATCAGTCACAATATCCGTCTCGAAAGAATTGCACCATTAAAACAATAGTTAAGCAATATGCCGTTAATTTTTAAAGCAAATGTTATTACACTACACATTTACTAATGTTAAGTGTAAGATTGTTGCCCTGACACTAACGGCGTAAAGCAACCAAACTCGCGTACAAACGATTGCAATCATCAGTGCTCTTAATCTCAAAGAAAATTTTGATGTAATCTGCATGAAATAAGCAGGGGACATTAACAGTCTCAGTTATATCATTCGCAAAGAAAATAAAAATAATGGTCCTGAATCGCTTCCCTGAAGTACCCCAAAGATGGCACAAAATTTTCTAGACATGAATCCATTGTACTTAATTTGCCGTGTGATAAGCAAAAAATCGTTACCAAAGGGCGCAATGAATCAAATTTTACAAATTTTATTAAAAGCAAGCCAGAGTCATATCTATCAAATGCTTTGGTAAAGCCGACATACATCCCATTTTCCCATTATCAACACACTTGGAAATTATTTAAATTGGGTTGCAGTTAAAAGTTTAGGAATAAATTCATGTTGTTAAGGGCATACACTAGTGCTTATACATGTCAGTAAATTCTGTCGAAACATTATTCTCATTCTTATAAACTAGACACACCCTTGATAGTATCCATATATCAGGAAAACATGAAGTATTAAGAAACAATTGGAAATTAAAGTTAGAGGATATGCCAGTGTCTTTAGGATAGATGAATCATCAGCTTATCCCAAGAAATTGACAAGTAAATAGTTGCCACTGGTATTGCAGCAAACAAAAAAGGGGTAGAAATAATGAAGTATGACAAAAAAAAACAAAATCGTTAAAAATATACTCTTTTGAGTCAAAAGTCATCAGAAATCATGTTACTGCTTATACTGGGAATCCTTTATGTTATTAATAAATTTTCAAAATCTGTTGGTATTATGCCTAATATAACGCTCAGCACACTCAACAAAGCTCATATAGGATTGACTATATCAGCTTTTATTTATTGCCGAAGGATTTAAAATGGCTTAAAATCCGTAATGTTTTTGCTCTTAGGACAGCGTTTTTATTTATCTTATTATTAAATCAATGATGGAACAATATGAGTATTCTTGATAGTTTTGGTAAAACTAGAATATTTGAAGTGGAATACTGATTAATTTACTCCAGCTGAATTATTTATTAAAAAACTCAAAGAATATATCCAATTTAGTTGTTCCATATGGTGAAGTGCTTTCGACTAACTACCATAAATAATGGGAAAAGATAAAAGTCATTCTGTCTTTGTCAAAATTATAATTAATCGAAATGAGCAAACCAGTCTTGACTAAATACGAAAGAGAAACAGCAACGCAAGCTAGTTAGGAATTAAATAAAGAAAAATGGAAGGGAGCAACAGTTGATATCAAAAACAGAATTAAATTTAGGTATGTAAGTTTTTCTTGTAGCTATTATAATTCAGCTTATATATGTTGGACATCTTGGACAAACAGGAAGAACTTTTTTGGCTGGAAGTAATGAACATTTAAAACAATTTGATAATTATAAAAATATGTTACTTTGTTAGCTAATCATCAATTCTCATTTAAACATATTACTGCGATAGACTAAACTTAAAATCATTACAATAAATTTTAGAAGCAGTCATGATTCTAAGTGATTCGCTTATTTACTTGTATTGTTGGTTTGAACGTTGTTTTTTTTCTTATTTCAAGTCAAACCTGCTTGGTATATTTCTCGGTGTCAAAAAAGTATGATTGTGGTATTCTGTTCCAAAAATAAATAAATAAATAACGCTTATTAAAGCCCAGGGAACATAGGACGTCCTATAGATATAATCAAAATAATTTTATAGCATAGAGAAGTTGATTCCTTATAACTTTGATTTGAAACATCTTTTGAAATTTTAAATATTAGCGGAACTAAGTGCTATATAGATAGGTAACGGAGTATATTTATCTGGACCTAAAGAGGTAAACGGGAGTATCTATAAAAAATAAGTACGCCATAATACCTTCAAGTATCTCACCACATCAGCAGAGAATATTAATCTTATTAATATAAATTGGAAAGTTTTGATTTTGATTTAGGTGTGACTAAAATACCGGTCTGATATCGCCACCACTTCCAATCAAGACTGAATAGAACAGTCCAGTCACCTGGTGGGATACCTTGAATTGCAATTCCATTCAGCGGCACATACAGAACTACAGCCCCAGACGCTTTGGTAAATTGCTAGGTCCTCGTCCACGTAATATTATCCCCTACATATCGTCGAATGCAAAAGCTGCTTACGATTCAATGTAGCGCTACAGGCGGCGAACGGCGTGCAGCATATCCCGGAGAAGCGAAGAATACGCTAAAGCAGAGTCGTAACTCACCCGCTGTGGCCTCTCCCGGATCTTGTGACAAATGTTAGGTCAGCTTGTGTCCTGGAATGGAGACCACAGCTAACTGGATTATGGGAGGTATACGATACGGTGGTTCCAATCCCGGCTTGTGCATGATGGGTTAAACTATTATCCGTCCTTGCACGGCCATATAGATCTGCTGATACAGCAAGAATGGATTGTGTATATTAGATGCCTGAAAAGGTCAGTGCTTGACTTAATCTAAAGGATTTTGTTATAGAGGTTTAAAAACTCTTCTTTCTATTGGCTGCTAACTCCATACCAGGGGAAATACTAGTTCCAAATATTCATTCTACATTTTTATTGCTGGCTTGAAAGGGTACAAATTACATTTTTAAATTCACAATTTGTACCTAAAGATGATAAATTAAAATAGTTACACTACGAATCAAATAAAACTGATAAGTTAGCTATATTTACATTATTTATCTCTGAGTTTATTAAAAAAGAACGAATCATGTAAAATTATAAATTGATGCATGGCATTTCTATAAATTTATAGTCTCTTGCTACTTCTTTAGATGCCAGGGAAAGCCAGCGGTGTATTTTAGGACACGTAAATGAATTACCTTTAGGTTGCTCTCATTTTATTTTCGTAAGATGGATAAATTAATGTATTAAATGTAGGCCAAAGTAATATTTTATCAATTCATTTAAATATTCATTTAGCTGGTTATTTACAGTTTCACAAAGAAGTTTATGGGAATCAGTCCTACAAGATGCCTGGTTAGACTTAACGATTATTAAATGGAATAGATTCGTAACTATGTCTCTCATTGCGCAACGATAGGGTGCCAAGGGCGTTAACTTACAGATCCAGGTTCGAATCCTGCTCGAAGCAATCATTTTTTATATATTTGCATCTGTTTTTATAATAGATAATTTTTATCTGTAGGTTGGACATTGATTGATTTATTCATTCAACCAGCGTAATATATGCATTTCTGCCGCTCCAGGATGTATGTACCCCCATACCAGATGTGTACGCTGGGCCGAGTTGTGTCATGCTTGCTGCTAGTGGGCTCTTACGTAACGCATGTTACGGGAAGCTAGGTATTGAAACGGGAAGGCTTGTAGGGTGCACGCTACCACTAGATGCTTTCCTTCTTTCTTTCTTTCTTCTTTCTTTTTCTTCAGTGCTCTCGTCCGGTTGGAATGTTGTGTGCCCCTATTTTACATGGACTACTAATTTCTCATGAAGCATTTATGGTGTTTTCGTTATGATTTCTACTCCTTTCCTTGTTCGAGGTTATTAAGGACTGCCGCGATTCTGGTAGCCTTTTTCATTAAAACTGTATAATGGTCCCAGTTTCTTCCAAGCTGTTTCTGAACTTTATGTCTCAGTCCCCCGGGATTTACTGTAGGTACAATATCTGTGCAATTTTTCCTTTTCCTTGTCTTCTTGTTCCTTTAAGAGAATCTTTTGATTGGAAAAAAAAACATCTAAAAAGTCAAGAATTATATATATTTGTTTGTTGTTCAGTTAGTCCTTCTACTGGTTAGTTGCAGAAAGGCGGTATTGGTGTTGCTTTTGGTCTCCTGATACTTACGATCTTAGTAGTGTGGCTTGCTTCACTTTAGCGATTTACTGACGCGCTTGAACGAGTGACAAAATCTACAAAGAAACGATGTAAGGAGATAACGGATGTTTTTCAGGCAGTACATGAGTACTARSTTCCCTCTCATTTGCAACMGTGTAGGCTACAGTTGGCTGTCTTAAAGGTACTTACCGGTTTTATTTCCTATTTGGGATGTAACGTTACCTATTGATATAATGTGTTTATTCACTATAAGGTTTCCCTACAGGTGTATTTCCCAGCCTGTTTTATGTTTATTTCCTTAACCTTTCCTAACTTGGTAAAGGCGGTGTTAAGCCTGATGGCATAAAGTTAGTTTTAAAGTTTTAGCGATTTTGAAACTACTGCTAATCACGCACTGGCAAAACGAGTAATTATTATGTTAGTCAACCATTATGCCGCTGCTTATGTTACTTCCACATCCAACGGGTGGAAAGTATCAAAAACGTAAAAAACAAAATTTGAACAAAAAAAATTCTTGTCGGTGTGTCTGTGTGTCTATGGTTTTGTTTGTGGACACGATAACTTTCGAAAGACTTAATATATGAACTTAAAATTTGGAAAACGTATAGATCTCAACTACCCAAAGAGACCTATTGTTTTTGGGATAAGTAGAGTATCGGGAAGGGAGCGAAATTGGGGGGGGGTAACTACCCATTTTGCAAATTTTAATTTTTTATTTTTTTTCGTTTTAGTATCTGATTAATAGTATAACTGCGAGTATTATTCGCCCTTGCAAAGTTTCGGTGCAGCAAATTGTTTAGGAGATATTAGCAAAAAAGCGTCATTTAAAGAAAAAGGTTTTTCCTAAATATCTCTGAATATATTTAATATATTCAAAAAAATGTATTAGATATTGATAAAAACAAAGTTTTTGTACGTGTGTTTTTGTATAATCCTTATCTGTATACTGCAGAGAACAGGTTTGAGATACACAGTTTTAGAGAAGACTTGTAAGCTGGAGTGCAGTAAATTCTGTTGCTAAATATTAGTCTTTTATTTGCAATTCCTCTATCTAACAGTGGCGACGAGGAAAATAGTGAAGTTGTGATAGTGTACAGATTTATATATCACACAGAGGCACGTTAAACAAAATTTTATGTGCCATGCCAGAAGACAAAAGTAGTAAAACCCAGTGCATCGGTCTCTTGGGAAGTTTGGGTACTTTTGATCATAGGTCATCAGATTTCACCGTATTCAGCGAAAGAATTAATCAATTTTTTGTGGCTAACGATATTGATGAGGATTGTAGGAAGCGTGCCATTTTGTTGAACACGTTATCAGAAGAAACATACATCTTGCTGCGCAATTTATGTGTTCCTAGTTTGCCTGAAAACAAAAGCTACAAGGATTTAACAAAAATTCTGAAGGAGTACTTTACACCAGTAAAATCTGTATTTGCGGAAAGGTTGGTTTTTTATAAGGCAAAAAAGTATAGCACTGAAAACGTACAGCAATGGGCAGCACGCGTGCGTAGTTTGGCATCCACTTGTAGTTTCAATGAAACGATGCTTGATACCTTAATGAGGGATATTTTCGTCACTGGATTAGATAATCCAGCAATCATGGACAGACTATTCGAGGAAGATGCGTCAAAGGCAGACGTAAATTTTGCTAAAGTAGTTTCAATTGCGAAGGCCAAGGAATCGGCGATACATGAAAATTCATACAGAAATGGACCACAAGCAAAATCAGAACCAGTTGAAGTACATTACAACAGGTCGAGATATAATTCAGCTCGTCATCAACAAGGAAGACAGCAGCAGAAGCCATCCCAAAATTTTGGTGAGCAGTCCAATCGTTTCCACGATGGAGGAACTAGTTCCAGTAAAAGATACTCAAGGTACCAATCGATGTCTTCCAGAGAAAAATGCAGTGTATGTGGACGTAAAAATCATATTTCTGTGGTGTGCCGGTACAAAAATTTCAAGTGTCATAAGTGCGGGAAAAAGGGGCATTTGGCTCCAATGTGCGGCTCGCAGGCAAAAGTGCAGCAGAATTTCCTGGTGGAGTAAGAACGAGACAATGCCACAGGTCCTGAAGGATACGACTCTATTTTCTGCATCCATGAAATCGATCCGGACACAAGTGGTAATGTTAAACCAACTTATATACAATTATCGCCTGAAAATGTTCCGATAAATTTCGAAGCGGACTCTGGTTTTGCGCATGCTGCAATTTCAGAAAAATACCATCAAATAGGAAATGAAATTTCTCACAAAAAGTGTCTTAGAAAACTTATCCAAAATTTTGACATTTTGAAAATATTTAAAAAAAAACTACTTTGAACCCTGCTCGTACGATTTTTTTTAAATTTTGGCATTATATAGAAAATTACTCCTGTAATTTTTTGTGAAGTTAATTTTGTTCGAGTTATTTGGAAAAAAACCGATTTAAAAAATTTATATATTTTTGCTAATATCACGAGGACTTAAAATTTATCCCAAATGTTGACATTGTCGAAATATTTCCAAAAAACGTATTTTGGTCCCTGTTTTTTATCAAGTTAATACTTCTCGAGCTATTTGGAAAAAAACAAATTTTAAAAATTTATGTATTTTTATGTATCACCGTTTGTCTTACAAAAAATGTGTAGAAAGAAAAAATGCTCAAAACCTGATTACTAATCGTATAGAAATAGAGACGTAAATGTCATGTTGACAATTGGATGTGGAAGTATTGATTTAATTTGCAGCGGTTTTTTTGCTGTTGTTGGCTGTGCTCGGCGTGGCGGAGGGTTTTTCACATGTACTATTTGCTCAGGTATACTCTAGTGTTTGGTCTAATACAATACAATAACGTTAACCACCTGTTCACTAATACAAGGTCGTGTAATATTTACTAGGTTTGGTGGTTTATTTTTCATTCAAAGATTGTAAGAGCACTACTCGGTTGCGTATGTTCACTACGACCGTCGACCTTTAATGTAGGGGAATTCAAGTAGGTTCTAAGTACTTAGTAATTACCTGATTAAATTGTAACTGGATATTTTTGTCGCTTGGTTTGTGTTGCTGCAAGTTAGGAAGCCTGACACCATAGTCAGTTCTTGTGCACAACGTATAGCAAGTATAGATAGCATGTCTGCAGATCGTATACCTAAAAAAATGAAAAAATGAACGACATTGAAAAGTCAGATAAGGTAATGCGGGGCTGCAGTCTTCTGAAGTTTTTTAAATCGTCTTTCGATAAACGTTGATAACCTGTTATAACAGATTTTTTTCTTCTAACTTTGTATGTTTCCATTAAAAATTAATTTTTTAAATACCTATAACAAAATTTACCTGTACGTCTTGGTGATATTAATTGAAAAATGCATTTCTTACATTTCGGCTTTGAGCATGTTTATGGTCTTTCCTATTGCTCTGCGTATTTCTCGTGCATGGATTCACGCTACCGATTTATACAACGTTGCCTTGAATAAACGCCTTCGGTCTTGCAGACACCGTTCGTAATTTCCTCAGCCTGCTAGAAACTGAATTAAATTAAAATGCGGATTATAAGAAGCTTCGAATTGCAGTCACGTTTATAAATAAAACGAAGAGGGATAAAACTTCGTCAATAAAGATGCTCGAAACGGCATCCTGCGGAATTTGCTTAAAAACAAACTTGATTTAACTTATCGCGGGACAGTACGCGGATGGCAAAACAACAGCTCATAAGTCGTCTGGATCCTCAGGCACGTCGATGGCGCTACTTGTCAGAGTTGCCAGATGCGGTGACGAAGGGGGTCCTTACTTTACGGCCATTGGAAGAATTTGGCCATGCATATAATGACGGTTTTAATGAACAAAGTTGCCTACATCTTGTAATAAAGGTATATTTCTATTGCGTTGATACCGACAGTCAAGACTAAACATAAAGTGCTTGCAGTAAAATTTTAACTCTGATATAACTGTTATTTCCATTTGTCCGGGATTTGATGGACAAACTCAATAGCTCCAAAAGTACAAAGTTTTGAAGAGAGGGTAATTACTCAGAGTTAAAAAAAGAAGAACAGAAACACGATCTAATCAGTAGAACCTACTTCATTGCCTGCTACATTATGGTTATATTTAGTAGTAGTAGGAACCGATCATTGCTTACGTAACAGAAGACACTAAAAGAGGCAGCAGATAAATAAACAGGCATAAATAGATATCAAAGTTTATTAAACAAGATGATTCAAAAATAAACTATACAGACTCGATATGAAAAGAACTAATAATATTTTCTTTAAATAAATAATACACATGACTTGAAAATAACTAAACAGGTTACACAGTGCTACATACATAAATAACACTCAACTTCTTTATTAAAGAGTATGAGTTCGTTATTTACAAATGGTTAATATATCATCATCAAGCTCGAGCTCATCATCTGTTTGATTTGGATTTGTATCGTGATTTCTGTAACTAAATAAGTTGCATGTGGTTTTATTTGGAGTAAATGTTGCTTAACAGGTTTTGTGGTTGTTGAAATAGGTTTTATCTTGCAATATAACATCTAATGTTTCTATTGTTATTCTATCTTTGTTCTTTGTTTTTATTAAATTCATGATAAAAAAACCCTTTCAACTACTGCATTGCTCACAGGTATTGTTAAGAATTCTAAAACAAATGAGGATAATTCCTTAATCACCACCAGAATTTTTAAATGTATTTAAAAAGTCCAAAATTCCATAGGATTTTCGGGCACACCTGCTATATAATATTTGCTCTAGTTAAAATTTAACAAATTCCTCCACTGACTTTCCAACAGCAACACAACACACAATGAACGGATGCTTACCGATTGCATGCCACCGCACCTACATAGATAGTAAGATGCGAGAAACAAAAGGTTATTTCATGAAATACGATAGATCGATGCACGAAATATCAAAATCAAACACTTAACGAAATGTGAAACGAGTACGGATTACTGAGAAGCGAGCGAATCATCGAACGTCGATGCGATAGTACGATAGTAGGCACGGCCAAGTTGGTACTGACGCATTCCGTAATCCGTACTACTTGTTTGGGACCATTCGAATGAAATCCAACAACCTCTCGAGCATATATCGATACAATCAATTGTTTTCATTCGAGAGGTTCCAACGCTAGTTTCTGTAAGTTATCGGCGGCAGCATCTGTGTGACATCAAAACCAGAATTATTGTTTTTATCTTGACCTTTAACCTTAAATGCCGGCAAGCGCATTTAAAGCCTGAAATCGTAACACACTTTAATCAATAATTTTAGTTAATTTGAATTTAACGATTAGGAGATATTTTTTATCTATTGAGAGCTGCTGCCACCTAGCGGTGCAATATGGGAAATCATTTTTGGACAGCTGCAATTATTATTCAACGAAATGTACTATAATACAGCCTAAAAGCAACGGAATTTACCAGCCTGCAATTAAATCAAGCGGCAACGGCCACAAATTTTTGAAGCGTAATACAGCTGCCACACTGAAATCGACGAAATATGCTACCGCGATTTACACCTAAAATGCAAAATACCTGTGATTAACACCTCCTAATGTCACATCGAAGTACCTGCAAGCTGAGGTGTCACCACCCACGTCTCAATATCTGACCATTCATTAACACCGAAATCTCTTGCGACATATCCCGCAACCTTCGAGTTGCATTTTATGGATATCCCGGGCCTAGATAAGAAACGAAGAAACGGCAACGCTGCACGGTTATTCCGCAAAAATCTGCTGCTCTATCGGTACGATAGTAAGGAGTCACCGGCCAATGGACCAATCAGGTGGCTTCGACAAGGCTTATTTGAACTTTGACCCCCGCGAGCGCGAAGTGGTACGGTGTTGCCAGGTAGTGCGTTGCAAGGTCAAATTGATGCAGAACCGCCCCTCCATAAGTACTGTCAGTAACTTCAATAAGGTTGTAGAGGTAAAGCAGTACTATGACGTGTTCGGTCTGTAAAAAATGAGGAAATTCTAACCTCTTTTTAAATTATTAAATTAGAGAAGCTAACTCATATATCCAGGTGAATAACATGAGTTTTCACGGTGCTGGTTGCGGATTGATGAAGATTAAATGAATTAAAGGTGTTAAATAAAGTAGCAGTCCGACATCAAATTCACCTGATCTATTTTGTTTGGTAATTTTAATACCAATTCTAGACTTGTAAGAAAGACATTGAAATCACCTATTGGACAGCCAAATAAATATACTCCATTATTACATTTATAAACGTAAAGCGCGCAACAGACAATGTTCCGCAATACTTAGTATACCTGACCTTACATGATCTGTTCTTTCCCAAATAAATACCAAGCTCTACGTGGCCTTAGAATAGAAGCAAAACTCTCTTCCGTGCCCGTTCTGATTTTGGTGTTTTTTCAGCAATGACAGGCCTAAAATTATCGTTGTCTCTTTTGGGCGACAATGAAACCGCTTCAAAATTCTCTTGATGTGGGATTACTATTACTAGTAACGTTGTTGGTCAACTTGGATAGGTGGCGTTTGTTGACGAACGCTTGTTTTTCCAGCGCTCAAGATTTCATTAATTTTGGTTAGTTCACAGTTAAAAAAAATATATTTTGTTTACTAATAGCTGCATTATGTTGCAAATCTTAATCTCGACGAAACAGATTTTAACGATAAAATTGGGGAATTCAAGTTTGCTCCGACGATTCGATACTCATTACAGGAATCTTGCTGTCCGTTTCCTGTAAGACTTTTTTTCAAGGACTTTCAATGAATACTCTTGTTGGGTACATCTCTACGTGTTAAATAATCATCTGTACCGTTCATCAAATTGATCTTGGGGTAATTCTATTACTATGAAATCACGCAGCACATAAAACTATGCTTACAACATATGAAGCAGAGCTGGCAACACAGCTCTCATTGCTTCGGGATTAGCCTTAACAGGATATCTTACAAAGGTTTTGATGTCACTTAACGACCGGCTATTTCCAAAGCATCCCCGTTCGCTCCAACTTTACCCTTGGTAGAAGGTGAACCGTCCCGCAATCTGCCGGCGATAATAACCAAATTAGTCAATTAAAAAGGACGAAAGTTCGATGGAACGCTGTTTGGAAGAGGGACCCTTGGGTTTTCAGCGGCAGCGGCAACAGACCGCCCGTAATTAACGACCTAAATCAATTGAATAATCGACCTCCGAAATGAATTTCTAACCCCTTGACGTCCGAGGAGATACGAAACTTTGGGTGGCACATGAACGGAATACAAACGGGTCCATTTACGACGGGCGGTTTCGAAAACCGAGAACATCGGCTATTCCGCACGGGTACTGTGAAAAGGAAAAGACGGAGATAGTTTGGTACAACATCTGCAATGATGTTCCTATTTCTGTTACACCGCTTCGATAAAATCATGATGTTCGCCTTGGGAAGGAGATTGGAATACTTCGGTAACTTCTCAGGCATTATTGATTTATACATCGTTTGCTTCACCGCTTTTTTATGTTACTAGATCCTTGACTCCAGCCCTTTGAAAGCTTAGGTGTAATAAACGATAAAGACCATTCGCCGATTCGATGACGATTATTGAACAACACTCAAATATTGTAATTGAAAAATTGAGGGTAAAGTAAAAGTAGATCTTTACTGTGATGACGATTTACTGCTTTTTGTTAATCATGTGAACAAAAAAGGGCTGTTATAGTGTTTCTTCGTACCACGGTTTAAAGAAGTAAGGCTTTTGACAACGAGTAACTATGCTTGTGCAGTCAACTTTTGTTTTGAACGAATATCTAACACAGGCCCCTGGTCCCAGTGTGCAGCTCATCACAATACTACAGTGTTGGCTTGATTTTCCGTCAAACCAAAATTTAACAGATAGGTAACTATACAGTAGCATTCTAGAGTCACAGTATTGTTGCTTGTCTAAGACGGCCGGTTATTTCAACCTCCGGCGATGGGTCATAAAAATAAGACCCATCTACATTAAAAATACAAAATATTTACTTCATCTAGCACAAGATATTCAAGCTTTGCTTTAAAATTTTACACCATTGTTGTCTGGTTTTTAGTTATATATTGATGTTTTGCAATATGTAAAGTGCAGCCTTGAATAACAGGTGACAGGGATTTATAATTATACCAAAATCTACTAGTTACGCTCGAAAATATCGCGTCATACCCTGTATATTAGTGACACATAGAAGTTAATACTTAAACCTGTCTACATATAAAAATTTATTTAAAACCAAAAACCTACATTTCTATGACTGTGCAAAAGCAAATAATAATTAAACAGTATGTTCTGTCTTCCTTCTCGGGGTAGGGCCATACACTATTTGCTTGAGAGAACCATTAGTCTGTACGTAAGTGGCACGCATTCGTTGTTTAGAAGACTATTACTTGAAAATGAATTAATTAATGAAATAAATGAATTAATTACGAGTAAACAGTAAACGCCTATTAAAATCACGTATTTTAGTCACTCGTGTGATGGTGCAAGGTCCTTGAAAAGAACTTTTAATAACTACTGCTGGAAATCATGATCAAGTACTCAAGCTTGCTTCGCCTGTAATCGCGCATTGTAGCAACTGTCGCCCTTAAAATCTAAAGTAATTATTAACCATTTGGGCATATTAATTTCGATACCAAATATTATCAGCAATCCTTTCTAACCAACTAGTACCATGGCGACGCTGTTATGCTGTGGCTTTCATCTCATCGCTGCGACACACAGGCGCGCGTCGCAAGTAGTCACACGTATAGTAGAGTAATTAATCGCCTATTAATGTAGTCGTTCTGCGTGAATAGGTGAACAAACCGACGTAGGGTGTAATAGCGATCAAAGGGCATTTGGAAGATATCGGATAATTAATACCGGCATGCGTTGCGCTCGATCTGGTTGAGGTGGGAGTGGGTTAAATTTGCAGAAACAGTAGTTAATAGGTATGCATAATGATGAGAGAGTTTACTGAACATGTGGAACATGCGAATTAGCTACAACAGTACACTTGTCATCCCGTATTTTCAGAAGATTACGTAAAGCATTACTAATATTCTTTCAAAGGCAGAATTGACATTTTGAATCAAATACATGTAGTAGACAACCAGAGTTAACGTTAATAGACTGATGTATAGCAGACAATTACTTATAGTTATAGGTTACGCATAAGAAGGCTATGCCTAATTATTAGCCTAATAAGCTTGAGTTGACAGGCAAAGTATGATAGTGAAAATTGAATCCATATTCTCCTGTTCAGTTGGCGTGTAATTTAATAAAAAGTATGATAGTTCAAGAAGAGAAGAGATACACTAATTTATAATGAACGGACCGGACGCATTTTAGAGCATTAAGCAGCAATTTTTATTAATAAAAATGTTTACCAAAGATTGCCACCATAAACTTCCTACTTGCTTAATATGTCACTATAATTGTTACAACATATAATTATTACTATTGTAGCACTCTATGAGAGATACATGGCATTTTATTTATTCTGGATAATTTGTTTTAACTTTTCTCAGCTCATTAATTCCTGCAGAGAAACCTTTGTATCAAGTCGTGTTATTCTGTCAAGTCCTCACAGAATTTACTGTAGGGGAATTGGGTTTGTTTCAGTATTTTGTCAGCAATAAGAGCTTTTTCTAAACCTCCAATGATTTACCTAATACTTTTTGTTTTAAATATCTCTTAATAAGAAGCAACTTACATGAATTAAAGAAACTCACGCGAGATACATGTTGATCCTTCTTTACCTATCTAAGCTTATTCTCAAGCTACAATAAAGGAAAGTTCAGGTTGCAAATCCACAATTTCTGTTTAGTAGAGTCATTACTCGTTTCAAGTATTTAGAACAAACTTTGAACGGATCAATCTTAGTTTTAAGTTTTTGTAATAGATGTCTTGTAAAGGTCTGGCCATCACATTCCGCAATAATTTTTTTCTGTATATTTGTAGTTTTCTCAACTGGACCTTTTCATATTGCAGTCATAATCTGTGAGATTATGATTAAGTTTTTCATCCTGCAAAGTCGTAAAAATTTTCATACTTAATTTAGAGTTTTGATAGCCTCGTTTATTTCTTTACCCCTGCGTTTCCAAAACTGCCGTCCATTGCGAAGCAATGTTAGATGGATGCAGAGAGAATGTAGAAACATCACTGTACACTGCACAGTATCGAAATATCCCAAAGAAATGTAGATATTGATATAAATATTGACGTATTTATTAAATTTTTCTGCGTTGTACTGTTGTCAATAACGCAACATTTATGGTATAAGCAACGATTTATACTTTTTGAGTTAACTTTTTTAGTGCAACTGGAGAATTATCATGGCGAATGCTACGCGGTGGTGATGTTTACAAGGTTTTGGCAATTCTATACCCGGTTATGTAAAAAATTACAAAATTCTATTTGATGACCTACCGGAAGAGAGGAAATTATCGCTGAATAAAATTTGTGTATCTGTTTTCTGGCGATTTTGTACTCATATATGAGAATATTAATTTTACCATTTCCTGCGTTACTGGTAAAATCAAGTACAGTATAATGGAAATGAATAGGTAAGCAAATTTTCGTCTTCTGGGAGATAATATTCCCAAGCATTCAATTTTTTCACTTATAAGCCTAACGTAACATTAAAGATTAATTAATAATTAATTAATTTGCATGAATACCTAATATGTAGACAAAACATGAATTATTAATATTTTTCCTGACAAAAAAGAAGCAGAGAAGACTTCTTTTCAGGAAAACTGCTGCATACTGTGTATGTCGACAAGTTAAATAAACAGTAACTCCTGTTTTGAACGCTAGTGATTCCAAGTCGCCTCTGTATTCGTCTGTATCTGTTGACTGTATGTTAGCAATAGATCCATGGTTGTTACCCCTTGAAATACTTAATGTTTTTTTCTGTAATCACTCAGGTACATACGCGCGGTGAATGTTAGTCAATGGGTATATGTCACTTCCAGTAGTTTATTGCTGAGTTACACCAAGGACCACATTACTTCTCCATAATTTCATTCATTATAATACATTAACCACGTAATTCTATTATATCTAAGTATATTGAAAACAAAGCAAACCACACCGTTCCATTTTTGTGTTGAAATGTTATTGGAGCGGTTTCGGTTCTTTGCAAAATCACGGCTTACATCATTACAATGTGGGCAATTACTGATGATTATTTTCGCATATAAGCAGGTTGATAAGAAGTTATCTGAGCTGCTGTTTGTTACACAATAATTTAAATTCCGTTAGCTATAAATAGGAAAGCGATTGTTTGCACCCGATTCTATACCTCTACAAATCGATGTGTACCGCGAGCTTGGATGAGCACCAAGGGCGCATTTGTGCGTTGAAAATAGTGAAGTGCCTTTGTTTGTGGAATATATAACGGGCTTCTGATTATATCGTAGTTAATAACGAAGCAGACCGTTAAATGCAAGAACTTTCGCGAGGCCTTTCATCAGAGGCGTAATTAACGTAAAGAAGCTTTCAAGGTCCAATACTCTACATGGCTGGCTTGGGTTTTCGTTTCCCTTTAGTTTAATGGAAACTAATGGATGATATTTAAGAGTGCTGAAGTGAAAAATAATGTTTGAGAAACAATTTATTTGAGGCATTATTATAAGAAGACTGCTATCACATTACTTAAATAACAGTAAACGTGTAAAATTTTACCGTCTTGGGTCACAGTAAAATAATAACATATATACTCGCTTCATTTCTATATAAATTACTACAAATGTAGCTATAGTTAGCACATTTAGATCTAGACTAATTCTTTTAGCAGCAAGATCTTACTTGTGAATGCTGTAGTATGTTCAAATACATAGTGTATCGAGTTTTTCATCATTAGTAATAATTGTAAACTTTGGAAGTTGTCCGACATTGATCAAACGCCAACCGTACAGATTGTGACAACGGTCATGTCCCTCTTGACAAATAATCGACCTTTTACAGTGTCTCAATTTTTCGAGAGTGCGCGACTGTCAATTTGACTAGACCAAACTGGTCGAGTCAAACTTTGGAGCACGGCACTCGAGAAAAATTGAGACAATGTGAAGAGTCGCTAATTTATCAAGATCGAGTTATATTTGTTAGATTGTCGATCTTCTTGTCAGAGACGGTATCGAATCGACTGGATCTTCTTGTCTATGATATTCTTATTTATTCGACATTATAGTGCAATTGATTTGAGGTACTATTAAAATAGTCGATTCTGATATTCAGTTTGTAATAGTTGCTGATATCAGCGTCTGATTGGTTAGTTAGTTAGTTCACCGAATCTACCTCCTCTTCCCCCTTTAATAATACTGTACCATAATTTATAAAGCATAATTTTCAGTTTTTTGTTATTTTCAGTTTTGTCATAATGTATGATATAATTAAGTATAACGGTTTATTTATAGCTATATGTATCATGAATGTTTAATACTTAATAGATTCGTATAACGTTTCGTCAACAAATCTTATCCTTTAAGCAAGAAACTTCGTTGAAATATTCCTTTTATTTTTCTTCAGTGTATCGGCATGTATTCGGCTAGTTCTGTTGAAGAAAGCCACTGTTATCGACAAAGATAACTCTTAGAACATACAGGAATTTTTTAACAAAGCGAATGACATCTTGTGATAACTTACTGAGCTTTTGTCATCACTATTTAGACCAAGTCCATCAGAACTTTTTCATCATACAGATATGGGTTGTACATATAACTCGTTCGAGCATCTACCAAACATATAACCTTTACGTGACTTATTATTTGGAATGTACATGTTAAAAGCACATCTGTCGCACAAGATCTACAAGCATATCATCTACAAATGCTGAATGTCCAACCGAATACGAACTTTGAATGTTCCTTATAAATAAATCAAGCAAATCGGACGGCTACAATTATTACAAGAAAGCGCTGAAAACTGCGCTGAAGATTTCTCTTCCTTTGCCAATTATTGTACCAAAAAGTCTGCATACATGTTGGTCATCTGATTGAATATTGACGTGAACACCAATAAGGTTATAAATTATTTCAACCCTATTTTATCAATATCGGATAATTCTGGTTTATTATTTAGTTTCTCCACCTTATCATATTGACCAGTTTATTATTTGTCCAGGTTATGATAAGTTGACTCAAGTCTTCAGAAAACAACTTCTAAAATTATGACGAAAGATTGCTCGCATCTCGAACTTTGGGACGTGTTATTGTTAGTAGCGTGGTTGCCTATAACGAAAGAAGTCTGTAGTTTGAACAACAGGCGCTATTGGATTGGTCACTTTGTACGATGTTGCAATTATTGTATACATGTTACTCCATAACTGAAACATAACGCCTGTCGAGTGGTTCTTGTTTGATGAATTTGGATCTGCTTCTTTCCATAATAACACTCTTTTTGTTTTTTTTTTGCCATTTTGCTTTATTATTTTAGAAAACTTCTTCGAAACGTTATCTTTGGGAATCTAATGTTTTTTTCCAAATCAATCACTTTCTTCTTCTAAATGAGGAGAGTCCCCTTTTTGTTCAGCTTCTGTGTCACGATCGCCATTTATGAATACGTTATCATCAGTTTCCAAATCACTAACACACACGTGTGTCTCATCATAGCACATATTGCATTCAAAGTCTAGTTCTAGGACGTTATCGGAGTTTCGTGACCTAGCCTTAATGAATATACTGTTACTATTACGTACACCACACACGAAGACATAGAATCCTAGAGGCTTGTACGTMAATAATAGAAAATCGCGCAAAACAGTCCTACTGGGTGATAAAAATAGACCAATACTAGGAAGGTACTGAATGCGAAAATGCTCGGGGAAAAATACTAGTAGGGGTTCATGTCAGTACTTAAAGGTTAAGTTGATAAATAAAAAATTCAAGCATCTTTTAGAATAGTGTCTTGATTTTAATTTAATTACACTCCTCTGGTGGCTGCTGTTGCTTCAGAATTATTACACTATGCTCATTTACGCCCAATGAAAATCTATCCATGGTTCTATATTCGAAAATAATTTGTTTTTAGACTATTTGCAGTAGCTAATTCTACTGACGATGTCGATAAATACTATCTTAATGTTATTCGTATTCATGCTCTTGTCTCCAATGCATTTTGAAGGCATTGGGTTTTTTCATTAGCCAACAGGTCTGATGAAACGATAGTTTCAGAGCACAAGTAAATTACTACTGAATAAAACTACCCGTGGAGTGAGAGGTAGCGAAACCGTGCCTTAAGCTGTTTGCAGTGATTGACAGTTATAGCCACAGATATAATAAAACTGAATATGGCTACTGGCTAGAGATAGAAGGCATTCGCACTGCCGAGTGGTAACTATATACAGCTATAGTCCAGATTCGTAGTCAGTGTGGTAGAGAGAGGTACAGTAACAGATGAAATACACAGAGATGCAGATACACATACAGAGAACGCAGTGACATGAATAATTAAACGTTCCATGTAATATTTGTGTGAAGTTCATCTGTATTTTATTTCCCCACATCAATCGACAAATGTGAAATAAAATACCATGAAAAGACTGCAAAATTTACAGTTTGTCTCGTACAAGTTAGGCCTTTGTTTGAATTCCTTTGCTGCTTGCCTTTTTTCACTTCACATTAACACGTGCGCACGATTTTTCGCTTCAACTTTTTCCAACAGAATAGCATAATTGTATTAATGGCTTAAGTAAGAATTTAGAAGGCAAAACCAGTTTTATGCCGTGCTATCTGCACTAGACCTACTGCACTGATGAGCTGTAATGACAGCGAAATAGATCTATCTGCAGTTGGTTGAGGTGCAGACAGCACAGCATAGTCATGCAATTTAATGTACTATTGGCTACTTTTATTTTAGTGTAGTTTATACATCTTTAAAGCCACTATCTTCCAAAATTCTCTTTTGATAGCTTTAAGAGTATATTGCAGCAATTTGATACTGATAATAAATAATTGAAGAGATTTCAAGAACAGATAGATCCATTTCTGAACTTAAATGAAGACGATAGAGACAGCGAAAGTATCATTTCCAATCTGTAAGAACCAAACATTGCAGAATTTTATTTAATAAAAACATGTAGGGAGCATATTATTTATACATATGTTATTGAAACAGCTGATCCTTCATCTACATTAAGGCGAATCTTTGGTGTTTAGCGTCACTTTGAAAATAAAAATATTTCAATTGTATGTTCTGCAGGTGCGCTCTACTAGGGAGATAACTGACTGTAAATGACATAATACCGATCATGAGATATACAACACTACAGACACTACAAGCCGTCCACGGCCGCCATTTTTTAGCTTGGCGCGGAATTACAGCCATCCGAATAATATATTTGCATTTTTGAAGTGCAAGGCTGAAGCCGTTGGAACACAATTTTTTGCGTCAGATGCGCGGGAGGAGCCTTTAAGCATTAGATTGAACTTATGGGCACAGAAAAATCTCGGGATTTTTACGTTTCGTATACTATAATGTAGATTTATATGAAATAGATAGTCCGATCACTGTAGATTTTTTTTTAAGATCTCAACCAAGCATATACATGTACATAGTGTTGATGTTCTTGATAATGTAATTGATGAATTGTTTTCAAGCAAACAATGTGCCTTGCAAAAATACGAACCAGAGATACTTTCAAAGTTTGTTTATCATTATGTTATAATTTATAATGCCAGTCAAACAGTACTACAAACAGAATGACAAATAGGTATACTAATAAGCGAAGTGCGAGGAAGGAGAAATAACCTAGCTTACAGCCTTAATTTTTAGATTCTTTTGTTTACGTTTTATTGATAAAGATTGACAGCAGAAGTACCTTTTGTAATCTCTAACACTATTATTTACTGTACTTCTAAAGGCTGGTGTGAGATAATAGAATATACGTATTTCTGTACTTAGTTTTTCACTATCTAATCCAAGTCTGCTCTAAATCATTTCCACACTTTTTCGAAGAATAAATAAACCATCGCTGTTCACTTACTTTTAAGTATGAAATGAATATTTTCAATATAGCTTGTGCTGCCATGTGGTTCTATGCAAGGATTGTGTGGTACCGCGCGTATATCTCCTTGCCTACGAGTACTACCGTGGGCTAGAGCCTACCTTATTTAGCAGTCGACGAACACTCAAGCCACCATAAGGAAAGCACAGCACTTCGATCAAAAAATGCAGTGAAAGTTCTTATAGTGATACGTAGGACTGTCACTAATACAAGACATCGATCTAGGTAATATTTATATGATAAAGTTACATTTGCTGCCACCGAACGCACATAGCATGTCCAATTACGATTACGATTGTTAAAGTTTTGCTAATTTAGCCTGCCGTCCATCAATCACGTGACGTTGTCCTTTTGTTATGTTGGAGTCAATAGCAGGTGATTCAATTTTATTAGATTTTTGGTCATAGTTGATAAAGAGGATCGACATACATTTGGTACTCATTATGTATAAAATTGCATAATATGAGTACGAGTAATATCTAAAATGTACGATTTCATAACTTTTTTATTTATTTAAGTATACGTTGATAGCATCCATACACATGCACCATTCATGTGTAGATAGCCTTAAAGAACTATGTCCTCCACTTAATTTAATTCCTAACAAATGGTCGGCAAAGCCTCCATATATCCATTTCAAACGCCAGCTTACTCCCCCATTATACAAAATCCGAAGAAATATTACCCATCCCCTTGTTCAAACACAATCTATTATCCTAATACGCCAAAATCATTTTCGTTTTGCGCGTAATCCCATTATCGGTTTAATGTTTAATAAGTATGTGGAAACGAGTTTCTCTGCCGGCGGGGCCTAATGCCCCCGTGATCAATAACGGGCCGGGTCCGTGCGAATTTCGGGCTAAGGATGGGAAATAATCGGTATGCAATTGTTTCAGATCCCCCCAAGGTGACCGTCAAAGCGGATCCCCCGCTAGAATCTCCTGTGAAAGAGGGATCGGGCGTGATACTGAGATGTGATTACACGGCCAGACCCAGTCCGCATAGCTTTAGGTGGTACCACAACGTAAGTATAAGCTATTCCCGATCCTTTGCTGCTTCCGATTAAGTGCTAGGAGGAAATGGGAAGGGTGCGATGTTAGATAATTAAAATAATCCTGTTTACAGTGGAGCGGAAAGAGATGACTAACCGACAACGTAGAGTCTGTTGGCGTTTTGTAGTTAGTGCAGTTAGTATGCTTTGCCAGCCTTTGTGGCTGGCATACAATTTGTTTCAACGCTGACTGACAGAATTTATAATGTTGAATTAAAATCCAGTTATGTGTTACTCAGTATTTTAAAGCGGAATGATTTAGGACTAGAACCCTAAACAGAATATTTTGTACAAGCGGTTTTGCATTCAGTACTAATCAATAATCATGCAGTTCTCTACAAAACAGGCAGATGCGGAATTWCAAGCTTCACCACCTGAACGACTGCAGAAAGAAAGACTGCGAAGTGCGAAGTTAATACTCATCAACACTTTCAAGTGTTAAAAGACTGCTACAATATATGCAATACTTTGTAGATAATTCTGGATAAAATGCTACGCACTATTACTTTAGTTTAGGAAGTACAAAGAGCAATAACGCGTCCACTGCTATTATATAAACTTCATCTAAAAGATATAATGCTTTTTGACTCTGAAAGCTATTTGTGCATTCGAAGATCTTCGAAGTACCTAGAACTCACGCTGTCAGTACTTTCCATGGGAACATACCGTCTGCTCTGGGTGTTACCACTGACTCCGTTGCGCAAAGTTCGTCTCTTGGTAAAGCCTCAAGCCAGACTTAACCTAGAGACCTAGACGTAGAGTGAAACTTCATCTACTTTGGTAATATGTCCAGGTTCTGATTGGGTTTCTAGGCTGTTAGAGGTAAACTTGTCGAACGGTTTTGCGTTACAGCCAATACTTCTGAAATCACAGTATCGTTCGCCAAATGTTTTGGAAGTTAGTATAGCCTGGTATTTGCACGTAAAATACTGCTTAGGCAGCAGCTTTTTTAAATTATTTTCTTTGAAAAATATCATTTATGTGACTTTCTAGAAATGGAAGACTTTGCTAATCCGTACATCAACCTTAAATTTGGAAATATGAATAATGTTCAGTTAATTAAATGTTGTTTATTAAAAAAATAGTAAAAATAGCTGACATGCACTTTGTTATATACGGCACGATCAATGGAAAAGTATTGGAAGATCGAAGACTGCACGAAAAATGTAAACATTCCCTATTATCTGATGGCGTTTTCTAATATCCATTAACTTTTGTGCTAAATACGGAAGTTCTAGTTAACTATAAGTAATTGCGGAGGACCAAGAAGCACCCGGAACATTGAAAGCCGTGTAAAAGGGAAAGCTAGGTATTTGAATATTGCTACGCATCGAGAGGACATCATCAGCACCATCTATCCGGCTAGAGCTGTAGACCATATTGCTACCATGATATAGAACACTGTAATTTATTATGTACTGATCCTAGTAGCGGAAAAGTCGAGAACGTAAAGTCCCTAGATATACAGAGTACCGCAATTGTCGCTATATTCATTCTAAAAAAGGAGGAAATTTGAATGTATCAGAACCGGGATATTTGGATGTTATTATAAGAACAGATCATCATCTTTTATATTTATTTCCAAATATGAACTTTGAGAGTAATATCCTACCTTTTTACAACATAAAACTATTGCAACTTTTATTCTTCCTTTCCCTAAGAATTTTAAACTAGCCGTACCGCTTTCACGGTGGTTTGTTTTGTATGTTGGATGCTATTTGTTAAGATGGCAGTTTGGAATTTTGTCAAATGTAAGTTTCTGTGGTGAAAAGATGTTGGGAAATACTTAATCGTTTAAATGCATTGCTAAATGACCAGCTCGTGGCCACTAAAATTTTATGGTAGTTTATAAGTGCCTGGATGCCTGAAATACAGCAACCCTGATATAAAAATATGGAGAAAGCTAAGAAAGCTAAGAAAGAGTTCTTGTCCTCCAGGGTTGAAAGTTAAGACGACTGATTTATTTTATAGTAGTACTAGCAGCCTCTTGTAAAAACTATTACAGTACAGTAACAAGTCTCGAAGTCCGGACAGAAACTTTATTTGGCCATGAAAAGTATATAATGCAACCAACAGAAATTTAAAAGCTAAAGCCATGGATAGTGACGATAGACAGGTATAGCACCGGTAATTCAGTGATTAATCTGTAATTGTATATCTGTATATATATGATGGGCTATGCTTCTGTGATTATCATTAGATCTCGTAATAATTAAGTATAAGTGCCTGACTAATGGACGTAAATCTATCGCCTGATCTTCTATCATAACTTCACCAAGCCTCACTGCTGTCTTGTGTCGAAAGTAACTATTTTCACTACCAAATGGAAAATGTCTATTATTTGTCGTACTCTATATATCTAAGGAATTTAGATCACGATCAGACCTAGTAGTCTTTCAGAATTGTCTAGACGGAATACGAAAGTTGGAAGCTACTCTATATGTATAAAGAGCGGGCTGGCCGTGTTTGAGGTCAAGTCTTATTTACAAAACACCAAGCAAAAAAGGCGATCCAAGTGCTGTTGTGCGTGTAGTAAACTGTAGTCTTTCATTTAGTGATGATTTGTATTAGTTGTGTTATACTATAGCTTGCTGCATTTCGTACCTACTGTGTGAATAAAGCCAGTAAAGTCGGGAATCCGCATTTTTGAAACCGTACACGTAACGAAAGTAACACAATGCATGAACTTTCTTCGAAAACTGGACATTATTTTGTAATTATTTCGCCTACAGTGGCTCAAAACAACTTTTGAAAGTACCAGTAGATTCACTGTCAAAAATTACCTCCTTGGCACTTCTATTACGCCGCCTTACATGTCAAAATTAACATTAAGCGATTATATCAACCTGATAAAAGTATCTGACTTTTCGTCGAATGTTTTCAATAGGACAATAATATAGCAAACAAACTAAAATAGATTCAAATTGAAAACATGAAAGCAAATAGGTATTTCTAAAATACATCTTACGCGATATAATTTAGAAGACGGAACATGATATTGATCGGGTAGTTAATAATTTGGACCAACAGACATGAGCACATGACTAACTTACCCAAAACTATCTGGTTAGGATACAGCGTTGCCCAGTCCTAACTAGTTTCCTACCTAATATCGTGAGGATCGAATCAACGCATTTCTAATGAACTATTGAGAAAATTAACGTAAAGCTAAGTATTTACGCAGCACTAAAAATCTCCAACAATTCACTCAAAAGAGTCATAAACTTTGCTTGCTGCACCTGCTGACACAATTGGAGAAGTATCGATAACATTCTCACAAATTTCCTTATAAACGGAATGTAGAGTTTTACCAAATTTTAATCCGAATATGCCTTTTGTTATAGTATAAAGCATTGTTAAAATTTCGTCCATCCTGGATAGAAACAGCTATTTTTTATGCCTAGCATAAATATCAGCATTTTTGCCCCTAACAGATTGCGGTGCTCATTTTTTATGTTAGAGAATGTTCTCTAACCATGTAGTCCACATAATATCTTACCGAATACACAAAAATTAGCAATCGCGTCAGTTTAATCCATCGGGATTACCATAAAAGGCGTGTTAGCTGAAAATGTGAAAATACTACACTATAAAATGAGAAAATGTAGTTGATTGGGCACTTTGCAACCTGAGTACTTGGTTAATAAGAATTCTCGATTTCAATAATACAACAAAAGTCTTATTTAAAACTTGATAAAATTATAACCAGACATCATGAACTAAAAAATGTGTGCCACAACCCTTCGGGAGTGTAAATCTAGTAAAAATATTTTAACCATCCATTAATACTCAAATTAAGTGAGAGCAGCATCGTACTAATGGTCTGGCCATTAGCGGTTTGCGTAAAAATGATGAACAGCCTGCGCTGCACCCCGGTCGTATCAAATTCACATCTTATAGCCGAAGCTAGTTAAGAGGGTCGTTTACTTGTCCCAGTGGCGGTTACTTTTAAATAGCATCATTTATAGAATTACCTTTCTTTACTGATTACATTGTCCGGCGTTGCTCTCTTTTGAACAACTGTTCTGCCTGAACCTCTTTTCCCTCAAATGTAGAAGCATACTGAAACAAATTGCAAACTTACTGATTTTTAGTGATAAAGGCATATCATGTGCCTGCTTAAAACATTGCCGTGCAGAAACAGCTGCTTTTGACTAATGTATATAACCTTCTTTTTCATTTAGTTGATTCATTTTCTGCACATGCTTTGCAATCTAGATGTAAGGCTTCACTGACGGACTATACAGAATAATAACCTTGGCAGTTAATATCACTCCATCTTAAAAAAACTGACACATACAAATACGTCTCTTGCGACAATATTCATGTAGCAAAAGTTTCTAATGAGCCCTTTAATTATACGAGCCGCCCCTGCTCCTGCCTTTATCAGTATTCTTCGGCTAGAGCGACTTCGGCCTTTAAAAGGCGACGCGCCTCTTTTTCAGCACAGTCCACTTACCATTTCCGGCAGGTTTAACAACCGCCGCGAATCACACTCGAAAACACATTAAAAGTACATCACTCTTAAAAACTAAACAGTCTGGAGAGATAACGTACCTGAAGACAGCTTTGAACACGGCATGTATAAATCTTTTATGGGAGTTCTACCCTTCCAGAAGTTAACGTTGCTCTTGGGGGAGGACTCTCGGTGCAGTAGGCTAACTTTCAGGCGCTTCAGCGATCTCGATTATGGTTTTTGCAGTCAGAATGCGGATATTTCAGTATATATTTTTGTTGTACGGGTATCAAATGCTCGCTTAAAGCTGGACTTTGGCATAAAGAAATTATACAGGTTTTCTATAAATGATTCATGCATCGAGCTCTTATGGAAATTATCGCTTAAATTAATTTGCCGCCTCTCAGGAAAGTGAACAGAACCCTCGTTTTGACAGATACTTGTCAGATGATCGATTGCCAAATTATTTGGAATATTTTGATATGAGAAAACGCATGGGAGTGTGTATTTTCAAAATATGCTGTAGTGTTTTGTGGTATAATTAACTTTACGATTGGATAAAGCTGATATTTCTGAGCTGTGGAGTGCGGAGAGGCACCGTTTTGTATAACTTCGAGGTATGTATCGCAGTTGTGAGGTTGTGCCTACAGCAAACCTGTTACTGGTACTGTGATGAACCAAAAATGTACTTATACTGCCGTAATCGTAAAATTGACAGTTAGGTTAAGTTGTGGTGATGCTAGCAGCACTATCAGGGTAACCGGTATTTTACGGGGACGTAAATAGCCAAATAGCTAAATTGTAGTGGTACAATACTACTAGTTACAAAAGAAGTGCAAACATTAAGACAGGAACAATGACCGAGATTGACAGCGTAGGCTTTCAAAGTTGTGGAAAATAATTAAATTTATACAGCCATCTCGCAATAAAACGGGGTTACGAGCGACGTAATTGTGTATATTAAATTATGTTGTGTAGCTTTGTACAGTCAATTTATTGTTACTGTTTACGTTGAAAGGAAAATATAGCTGTAAATCGTTGGAAAATTCTTATAAAACCATCAATTTCGTGGCCAACTATAACTTTATCCGCAACCTTCAGTAGATTATATGATAGTTGACAGTATATTGTGTTATTGTAGCTTGGCAGCCGTTATAAAACGGCGGCACAAAGAATTCAGAAATCAACGCCGCCCTCGTTGCATGAATCATTTATAGAAACCCTGTAGAAACAATAAGCGAAAACGAAAAAAAAAATATTTCTGTGCATGCACTAAATTTTTCACAATGCTTGGCGCACCTACTTGATCAGTTCGACGTGATAGATGGCATTATACACCAAAATAGGCTAAAATATTGAACATTAATATGAAAAAAAATATTTTCATTATATGAAACGCGAATGAAATGTGAATTTATGATTTTATTAGTTCGTGCTATTTGACCTATGCACTTCAAAGATTATTATCAAAGGGGCATAGATCCATTAAATCTGCAAAGTTTGTAACGTACGCTGTCTATATGACGCATATATTCGTCTAGTGAATTATACCCCAAATGCTTTTTGTTTACGTAACCATTAATTAAATGAAAATTTTTAACGCAAAAATGGCCGTCAAGCTTCAATTTGTTCTTCATTTAAATTTTATGACCCAAAGAGCAAGTTCAATAAAGGAGTGAGGAAGAGCAAATGTATTAAAAGTAATAATTAGTCCTGCAACAAAATGAATAGGATATGCATATGAGACTCACTGGTAATTTGTTAAGTTTATAAACTAACGCCATCCGCAAGTATATAATATATAATTGCCTTATTTTTCGTGTAATCTATTGTATAGATTATGGACTTATGCTAGGGTTTAAATCAAAGAACGGAAGTTAACAAAAATGGCCACTATTAATAAATTTCTTTAAATGGTGATTACAGTCCATCTATGATGCCTCTTGTCCCATATGGGCAGCTATAATGTTAAAATAGCGCCTAATAAGCCAATATAACTATAGAGTGAAAAGAAGTCATGTTATGCGCCACTGATTTTTGTTTCAAGCATCAAGTATAGTGAAGCCTGCCTAAACAAATACAACGATTTTTTTCCTGTTTGAATGTTTTACGATTACTCTAGGTAAACTTGCATCACTGCTGATCACTGTTAGAGGACGGGGTGTCCCATTGTGAGATAGAAAGTCCCAGAATGCTTTTTACAGGTGTCTTGGCACTTCACCCTTTGAGTTTCAGATATTTAGCGAAAATGCGGTAGTAGTATGTCAGGGGAGGAAAATAATGGACTTACATGAAATTTAGATAAAGTATTCGCAAAACTGTCATCAACTGTGGAGTGCAACCACACTATTAAAAATGTCTGCTTATTATTAAATAATAAACTATAATAACAAAGATATATCAGAAATGCAAAACTCAGTATCAGGGTACGTTGATATGACGATTGTTTTGAATGAATAATAAACTGCATTTACTTATTTTGCTATGTCTTGCTCTTCAAGTATAATTGAGCATAAATAGTGCTCTTTTATAACCACTTTAGTTTTCTTAACTGCTTCTAGTTAATCATTATGAGTTGCGCCTATTATGGACCATTGTGCTAGGTCGATTTTAAAAACGTCTTTATCTGGTACCGGAACAACTCAAATTTGCCTATTTTATGGACATAATTCTACAAAGAATTTATAACTACGATGGTGCCATTCCGACAAATTAAGGTTCCATTGTGAGTGAAATCACCAAACGCCTGGCGCGACAAATTTGAGAAATGAGCTTTTCACCCAATGCCCCAGTTGATTCCTTCGTTGAAATGGATTAAACAGCGAGATGAATGAATTTAGCACTCAAGCTGCGGTTTCCTATTAATCACCCCGGAGGGAGGTACTTTTTCCGCACTTGTTGTTTTCATTCCAGCGCACCGATTCCATTTTTACCCAAAATTCGAGCAATCTGTATACATCTGGGAAATACAAATGACCTCGATATCAGGCGAAAATAAATTGTCGTCATTAAAAACGGGATTATTTGTACAAAGCATTGATGGATAATTTCCAATAACTGTCAGAACGGGAACGAGAGGAATAATAATAAACGCTTTTCCCGCAAATGGATCGGTTTTAAAGCGTAGCAGCTCTTCCTCTACAATGCAGGCGGACGTGTTATTAATGTGAAACCCAGAACCGAATCTTGCAACCTAGCAAACGCAGAAAATATTCTGGGAGGGACTGTGAGAAATGGCGTGAAGCTGCCATGAAAGATGAGATAAATATCGGACGAACAGCATCAGATAACACAAATCTACCTCAAAGGTAGATAGAGATGGGCAAATCGACTATTTGTTGATTGCTCCCTCCTCCTGTCGCTGATGCTAAGACATTTAATTTGAAAGTTAATATTTTATGGAGTGAACGTAAATAATAAAAATTATGTAAATTAGAGATGATGATTGGAGATTGTACATATTAACAGAATTGCTAGTATAGTCATTATGCAAAGCAGTACTATTGCAAATGCATTATTTGATATCTTATCAAATATATTCGTTATCAAAAGATAGATCACAGGAAATCAAGTAGTTAGCATTTGACACAGGAATAATTAAAAATAATTGAAAACATCTAGAGTGCTGTGAAATTTTAAAACATTTGTTTTGCATTTCTTTGATCATTTCTTGTTGAAAAGAACCCAAAAGTTAAAACTGCGACTATTAAAACCACTTTGGCTCCCGTGTCGCTCGGAAATTAAGTCGTAATCCGGGCTTGCATTCACTGGCGTAAAGGAGGTTTGCATTTAGTGCCGCGACCATGGATCACTCGATGGATACGAATCGAGGGGGGGGGGAGGCTCGAATAGGATCCCATCCGTACGCTTATTCGAAATTTAGACAGCTCTGACATTTACCTTCTTGAGGTAAAAATAATCGTTCTTTAGCGCGCACATGTAAAAATTCCATCTTCCTAATCATTTCAGAGTTGGACCTTCCATCTAACATCGCATTTTTTTTACAAAACGTGATAATCGATCATCGAACTTCATCTGACGAACTGAAACGTCAAGTCAAGTCAAGTATGACAGGCAGAAGCATAACTGCTGGTTATGTAACCCGCGCCGACCTAAGCCTGAGGTCTACAAACTGTAGCTACAAAGAAGCAAACGCTAAATAGGTAAACCTAGTGTCTTATAGATAAGTATAGTCGTCGCCAAATTAGAAAGTAATATGATGTCATCAATGCGCGCATGCATGGCTGCTTGTGGTCCAGTGGCTTACATGAAGGGTGTAGTCATGCCACTAATAGATTTGTGTACTCGGATTAAGTGTGTCACGAGAGTTTTTCAGACGGTATTAACAGCACAGTAGTAATTAGTAAAATATGCGTACTGGTGAAATTAGCGATACTTGGAATACTTAACAAGTTTTTAAGTTATGCGAACGTAAACAAAGCATATCTATTGCTGATGATAACTTACTAGCTCTAAAGAAAGAAATTGTGAGAAACAGAATCATACGCAAGATATTAAGGTTCTATCTACTCTAAGCCTGTTTAGAGGTCTTTTCTTTTCATTCCATTACGCATTTCTATAAGTCAAATCTCAGTCACACTCAGGTACAACGATATAAGTAGTTGACTTAAGCATAGTAACAATCAGAAATAGAAGACGCTTCGTGTGCATGTGTCACAAGAAACCGCACCACAATGAATTAACGCGTCGCTCGTCGCTGGCGAGTGTACATTATCGCCACTGTCAATCTGAAATTTGTCTACTGCTCAGATGACGTAATGTAATCTTCCAATTTGGCGAGTATTCTATTTGTCTATGGCACAAGTGGAGCAAAAACGATATCCCAACCTCCACATGCTTCATGTTTGAACCTGACACTATCGCAAGCATTGGTGCAAGACCATTACMGTTGTTTTTCGTATAGTTCAATGCAATCGATAGACCCATCTACATCCCACCAAAAACGATACTGATTAACGCAAATTTGGATTGATTTTTTTTCAACGTAAACCCAAACGATTTAGACTCCCACAATGTAACTCCAACATGGCACGAGGTTCATATATGCCCTGTGGAGTATAAACAGTGGCGTAGCATAAATAGAGTTGTAGAGGATAAAAAAGAAATAGTGTCAAGTTAAATTTTGGCCTATTTTCCAGAATTTAGTTGGAGGTTCTAAGTGTAAACAAAATAGAAAGAGAAAGATTTAACCACCCTAAACTGACACGACACTGCAGGCCAAGCCAGATATATTAGCGATTTCCTGTTTCAACATTCACCCGCCCTCACTCTTTATTTGAAATTTTCCCAAAAAAAAAGATTTGGTTAGAGTTTAGTTCAGTGAATCTTAATAATAATATTAATATTAAATGTTGCATACCTTTATTAGCATGTTACATTGACACGAATATGATTTTCGTGAATTAGAGGTTTTGCGAACTTGAAAATAATTTCCAGCAACTTCTCTTGGACACCTTAAGTATGTTTTTCCTCAATGTCCTATAACTACCGGTATATGAGATAAAACCAGTAACCTCCCTTAATTGCTCACCCTGTGCATACATAAGAATATGTAATGTAGCAATCATGTATATTGTGAGAAATCGAATGTAGCGAAAATGCAGGCCAATTGCAAACACTGGACGTTTCGTCGTCCCCAGGAAATAATGGATGTGCTAGCAGCCGAGGTGCAGATGCAGAAGAGACAGAGGCTGAATGACTTTCATTGGCCGTGAAAGTGGTAAATGGTGTGAAATAACGTGGTTCCTCTTGCTTACCCTCTATATCATCTCTGGATTGTTCCGAGCTATTGGTCTCCTTTATCCGAAATCCTCACTGCCTGTTAGGCAAGACAAATATTGGTACATTCAGAAAGCAAGAACAATAAGGCGTCGTGGTGGACATCTATGCGCTGCGTTTAAAAATTATTCGTGCAAACTAATATTATTTATGGAAGTAAGAAATTAGAAGGCAATGCCATTTGTCAGCATTACACTGACTTGATGACAAAGCTACCTAGCTGCTATAATGGGATCTACTTCCTAAAGAAGTGACCTGTAGCCTGACAAATGGGCCTGTTTCACATTTTTTTAATGGCACAATATGAATATACATGAAAAAAATAGACCCCCGTTTTTTTATTTTTCGCAAAGCGCTTAGTTAATGCTTAAAAAAAGATTCCTTATGTTTAAAGTTTGAATCTTTGACGTCACCGTTCTCTGGCGCGCTTAGTGCGGTGTAATTGTGTGATGTTGCCAGGCCATTTTCTGATCCTGGCATTCCTGTCGGCCGAGATGAGGTTTCTGAAACCGAAGTCGCAGCAGCGTTGTCATTTTATTCCAAACTCGCAACCGTAATTATGAATTATAAAAACCTACACGCGAATGGATGTGTTAAACGCGATTCGTTGTTAGTCGTTTTCACTGTAAATATTAAAACGTAAAATATATTAAATTAAAATATTAACTTGTAGCGGATATATCGCAAACAGAATTAATTTTATGGCAGCCGCAGGATAAGTCCATATTTCAAGTGATATTAAAACTGGAACAACTGTTTATTAAGTAGGTAAACTCGTTTAAACCTGAGTTACAGCATTATAGCTGCCATTAAATCATTTTATTCAAGTCGCAACCTTTAAATAGCAAAATCGCCTAATTTGCTTAAAATCGAACGATCTGGCAACACGAGTTTCCATTCATGTGAAATTCGTCAATCATGTGTAAGTCAATTTTTGGTAAATTGTCCGAAGATCCCTTTACATAATCTTGCTCCATAATTGCACAGTCTATGTTTGAACAACAACGTACCAAGTATTTACTTAAAGTTTTGTTTTTAAATAAAAACAAAACTTTAACGCGTTCTCCGTTCTCAAACAAAAACCTAAACAAAGGTACAAAGGCACAGAACCACAGAACATACGCGTGTTCAACAGCGACAAAGGTGTCAAGCATGCAACAGGGCATCCGGCGCATCGGCGCAATAACGGAGTGCGTCTCCAGGAACGGTGACGTATCACAAAATATTTGAATTTGGCGGAAAACCTTTAAAGGTAAAAATAAGACACTAAAACATTACAAATATATTTTCTATTGCCAGCTTCTAACTCCATTAGGCCCAGGCAAAGTCGCACATGTGTTATAATAACGATTTACTGTCAAGGGCAAAAACCCCATTGGCATGCACCTGCATACTTCAATTTGACAGCAGGCCCCACGGCATTTTTTGCAAGCGGGCAACAACCGACATACATTAAAATGCATGTCTATGCTGTGCTGTCTGCACTGCAACCAACTGCAGATAGATCTATTTCGCTGTTGGTGAAGTAAATCGTGTGAAACAGAATCTACGAAACAGATGAAATTAAGCAAAATACAGAACCGAAATACGAGTCCTGATAAAACACATATTATGCAGTACCTTACGCGCTTAGGCTGCAAAGCTAATGCCTGGTATTTTTTGTTGTCAAAGTATCATAATATGATGGTGCATTCATTAATACTCGTCGTTAAATATTATCGTACAGGACTTCTATAAATGACTCATGCAACGCAGGCAGCGTTGATTTCTGAATTCTTTGTGCCGCCTTTTTGTAACTGCTGCCAAGTTACAATATGCACGGCGATAGTACTGAAGGTTGCAGATCAATGTCACCCCACAACTTCGAAATGTGACTTTTCTGCAACCTTAATGTTGATTGTTGACAAAACACTACAGAATATGTTGAAAATACACACTCCCACGCGTTTTCTCATATAAAAGTATATCAAATAATTCAAAAATCAACAGATGACAAAAATACGTCATGGTTTTCACTTTCCTGAGAGGCGGAAAATTCATTTAATCTATAATTTCCATAAGCGCCCTCGATGCATGAATCATTTATAGAAACCCTGTAGTAGACTTTACTGTTGTTTCATAGTAAATTTAAAAAAATAGCCAGCTCTACTTCAAGTATGATTCACGATACTACCTATCCCTCATTTTAATAAGTGTTACATTATACAGTGAAAGTTACATTATACGTTGAAGGATTATAATTTACTACTCTTATAATCATTATTAATAACTTCGATCATTATACGTATAAACCTATTCAAAGCCTAACAGCATTTTGCACAATAACTATGCACAGTGTGGTGCTAGTATAGGAAAGCTACAACACTGTCCACCAAATTACATGCATTTCATGACATTAAGAGTATTCTTCAAAACGCTAATGGTGTCTTGAATGTTTGATAGGCGTGTTTCCAAAAACCTTTCATACGTTTATTAGGGTCCTAGAATTTTATTGTATTTTTAAATTAGGTGTACTGAACTGCTGTACGACAAATATAAAACGATTACGTATTAATTCAACACGAGCACGAGATTGCTTTTTTAGATAAAAAAAGTGTTAAACAGAACCAATAAAAACAGTGAAGCATGTAAATGTGTTCAATTAGAGAGGGAAAACGTTGTTATATTTAATAGCTATAAAGCGAAGTTTAATTTGGACCTGCATTTCGTATGCAGATTCCCTGCATTCGCAAACACAATATGCTCGGCCAACTATTGATTATGCATACCATACAGCCCCACTTTCATGTGCATGGTTTCATTCCGTCTCTTGATGGCCGGACAGTGGGCAGAATCTCCCAAGAATTGTTAATTAACCGAATGAGTGAGTGGCAAGTCCACCAAAATTATTTCAGGGGAAAAGCCTGACCGTTACTTTGTTTCCCGCTAATAAAATGACCCGAACTTTGCTTTCAGAGTTGTTCGGGGCGCAGTAGGAAATTAGCCGTTTACCTTATTATCTTGTAGGATTAAATTTGGAAAACCACGAGTAGCGGCTTTCGGTTTGGAAAGTTTGGTTAGGAGTACGGCGTAATTGTGTTAGGTGAAAGCCAGGACGGCGCGGATGCCCTTTCCTCCAATTAAAACTGCGTTCCTGATTTTTCCGCCTTTATACACCATCAGTTTGGAAACTATAACACTCTATACACGTAAAAATGTGCGAGATCAGACTTTTCTGATCAAACTATACATTACTAGAGCAATTTACGTATATCCATTGTTTCGTTTGACATTAACCTGCATAATGCATCCAAGCTCTTTTTTTCGTTCGCTATTCTAATAATCTAATTTATTTATTACTATTCACTATTCTTTTGATTCAAAATATGTACTTGAGCTGAGAATCCATTAGATGGCTTGTATCCATCTATTGCGATATTAATATTTTTTTATTTTTTCGAGGAGCTACACATTCATAAACAAACTGCTATGTTCAACCAAATCGTCTTTAAAGAGCAAAAAGGTGTTATCCAAACATTTATGTGTGGAAATCGTAAAGGGACTTACGTATAAAAAAATCGTCAGCAGGGGTGTGCGGGGTTAATTGGGGGGGGGGGTGAAAAGGCGGATTCTTGCGATTTTTGGCAATTTTATTAAAACTTGCTGAAAATATACCCTTTAGTGTCTGTATTAACAGTTTTTTCTGATTAAAAAAATCAAGGCGTTTCCGAGATATTCATGTTTAGCAGTCCAAAATGCTGTTTTAAAGACTAGTTCTACTAGTGCTCAATTTTTTTCGTTTTGACATACACTTTTTGTTAAAAAGAAATGATTCTTGCAACCATGATTTTCAATGATTGTTAATAAAATGATAAAATTATTAAACGAAATAGAAAACTGTTTACATCATACGATTATTTCATTGTTTAATCAGAATCTTTGATTTTTATTGTATTGCTACAAACTTTTACTGAAGTATAGTATAAATAATTTTCTAAATAAAAACATTTCAGATTCCGAATTTTGTTCAATAAATATTAAATTTTTTACCTACACTTTGTATATGGATCTTAATAATTCTAGACCAATCTTAGTCTCTTTGGGAGGTCCCGGATTTGATCTTCAGTGTCCAATCCTTCATTAACTCCAGCTTTTTCTATTTCGTCTGACTCATTATCCGGGTCGGTAGAAGGTTTGGCGATTCGATTTTATAAAAAATATTTCCTAAATCAGTAAAATCTTCGAATGTTTTTCAAACACTATAGAAAGAGAACCAACTTGACGGTTGATATTCAGGTTTGTACTGAGATAACAAAATATATATCTCACTAGTTCCGCCAATTTCAGAAATCCAAGAAACTGAAAATGTTTTTGTTTGTTATAAACAGAGTCAGGATATACTTTCAGGTCACCCCCATAAATTGTTTTTTTTACTACTAATTATACGTCAAGCMTCAAGAAMAACAATAAAGCGCCAATATTCAATCTCTGGGGTTATATTTGATTAAGCAGCTAACTCATAGAGCGTGTAACTATTGTAACGGATTTGCTTAAGTCTCTCTCTCAAATAAGATTCAAACAATCAAATATAACGAGAAACCAAAACATGTATAATAATTTGTGAGCCAACATACTATGGGCAAGATGATGGAACGCCTTACTGAAATCAGTGTAAATAACATCAACCTGACCTAAGTATGTTGCGAAAGGAGTCTACAAGTTGCTGGGAAATGCAAGTTGAATTAAATTGTAATACTATTCATAAGTACACAAAATTGTTCTACTGAAGCAAAAAATATGCCTCTGCAAATTGATCGAGACGCTTCAGAGTTGTTTTAAAACCATTTTTACGAGCTTTCGTGCCCTCTAACTGATAAATGAGGTAGCATAAAACATTGTACAGCGTATTTCATTGAGACGTAGTACAGCATGGAAGATGGAAGGAGCCAATGTGATCCGCCAAAATCCAATAATTTAGAAATAGAAATGCACATTTTTCACAAATAAACCAAAACAGCCAAACAGCGCCGGCCACACTATGCCATTGCCGGGATAAAATGTTAGCCGAAGAACCATCAACAAACGAAAACCGAATTCTGTATAATTCTATATGGCTGTGTACATCTTGATGAAATATGCTCTACTAACTCTGCACATCGGGTTTCCTGACACCCTCTACACAACTAATTCTACAATTCGTTGTGGGAAAGTAATCTGAATGATAAGGTTACTTGCCCTAAAGCGAGATGTTTTAAACGACGCGAGCGACGCTATACATAGAGCTGTCTGAACACAGGTTAAAAATACAATGTCTGCTATTGAAACTATAACTTTCCCGCACTTTAATCTTGTATACGCCCTGAGACACTCACTGCAATAACTTAGAGATAAAGGGCGAATTCCAGTTGTTTATTGCAACAGCGTGTAGCATCTGAATAATAATTTTCATAGAAATCTAGATTTTCGTGTTCTGAAAACGTATTCAATGGTGTTTTGAGTTTATAATACATTGTTTTGTCATTCAACACTTTCATATTCTACACATAACGTTATAATTAGTTTTGCATGCCTGCCTCTTTGTGTTCCTTTATTTTGCACCAAATAACTGAGGACTGAGTTATAAGTTAATTTTGCTCCTTTCTCTTATAATTTTCACGTCTTTTTTGTCGTATTAATTACGTTCTGCAGCAGGCTAATGGAATTTACATGCAAAAACGTCGAATATGCTGCGTTGGATAAATGCATGGCACACTCGTATTAAACGTATATCTGATGTACTTTTAATACATCATTGTTAATGACACGTGTTTTAACCAAACTCATCAGGAAAATAGCTAGTGTTACCTTGGGTTCTTTTCACTGCGCTTAAACCACCTTAAGTTTCAAAAAATAGAGAAAATTGTTTCTTGTCGGTGGCAACTTCGGAGTTCTGAATTTTGATATGCCTGCATATGGTTTATATTTTTAAACTTTTGTAATATAATATATAAAAAAATATTTTATAAAATTATTCCTGAACTACAAAATATATCGACTTCAAATTTAGTGGGAATCATAATGGCATAAGATACAATAAAAATAAGTGACCCGAGGTTGTTTAAAGCACCAGTGGCGTGCGACGGGGTAATGCGCACCCCCGGTCTTTTAATAGAACTTTTAATCGTGTAGAACTTTGACAAAACTAAAACAGCTTTAGTCGTCAATCAATTCTAAAGAAAACATGTCTCTTTGATGTTTGCCGTAAAACGACTCCCCAGTCAAAAATTGATGTTTTTATTGAACACGGGACTCCATCATTTCGGGAAAACATAACAGTGTCATTGCCACCGACAACGCTAGACAGGTGCTATAAAATGGGATTTTTATAAACTTTTCAAATACGAAAAAAATAAAACGCATGCACACGAAGCTGTAGAAGTTATGTAGTTAAAAAAAAGAAAATAAAACGAAGACAAACTGAATGCAGCAAAATTTGAGTAGTGGGCATTACGGGACTTGTCGTTCCTACAAGAGTACTTTGCAGAAAATTTTTCTAAAGAGTACATCATACCAAGGGCAGGCTTAATACCTCAATAGAAGGATTTACGCCAACAGTTTTCTCAGGATATGTGCGGTGCCCATGAAGGCTATCTTCTGCCCCGCGTTTGGCAATCAATTGCCAGGAACTGTGTTTAGGTTGCCAAGGAATCCCTTAGCGGTCATACCAAGAGCTTTCACCACCACTGGAAGTACTCTGGTTTTCGTTACCCACATTTTTTTCTTATATTATCATTATTTAAAGTCCTCGAGTCGCCACTTAGGTGTCTTACACCAGAAGTTAAATGTCTCTAATTAATAAACTTAAAAAATATGTATTTTTATGGTCTATTTGACATTCTAATGTTTTTTAAGTGTACTTGACCCGAGGATTTATGTACTTTAGTATATTGTACTTGTTTGGGAAGCTCTGTTATTTACCCCGAAGACTAAGAAACCATCCAGAATTTTGTGACAAGTATGATCTCATATCTACAGTTAACAATAAAAACTAAACTGTCAAATAAATTATGGTTCATTTGTAGATATTAAGACGCGGTATACTGCTACACGTAGAAGTTAAATTTCAGTGTTTACTCTGAACCATATGAAATTAAATACGTTACGATATGACTTTTTTTCTCGCCTTTCGTTAATTTCGAGTTCGTTCCATCTATTTTCGTCATTATACGACCACAGCACATAAAGTTTTTAATTCTGCATAAACAATCATGTGGGTTAAATCGATATAGTAACGGCTTTCACACCAGTGAAGATTTACTAAAAGATAGTGTGTCTTCTTGCACTCGATGCAATCATTTTACCTCTCACGATCCTTATGTTTTTATTTTTTGTATCAAGCCCACAAACCATAATTTTGTCTTTCCAGGGACACCTCATTCCATATAACGACAGTGCCGGAGTGCTCCCCGTGGACCACGTACTTACACTAAGAGGAGTCTCCAGAGCATCCGAAGGAGATTACTCTTGCGCTGCAACAAATTCAGAGGGCGAAACCTACAGTGCTCCGTTCAGGCTCACCATACAGTGTAAGTAACGAAGAAAATGCATTTTCTAGATGCAGATGTCGCTCATTGCATGTCTTACCAGCACCATCTGTCTGTCAAACTTGTAAATACCGATTTTTCTCACTCACATCGGAACAATGCGTGGCTATGTCTGTATCAAATACGTGACGGCGACTTGTAATACGCCCACGCACAAAAAAAGCAATTTTGAATGTTATAAAATAAAACGAATAGGGGTTATTTGTGTTCAGCACACGGAACCCGTATATGCACCTTAACCGTTTTATATCCTGGAAATGTTTTGAAGCATCATGTTTGCCAAATTGAATTTTCCTGCCTTACTAAACCGGAAATAAAAAAAAAGTTATGCGCGTTGAATGCCACATTGCGAAAGATTGAACGAGAGACGTGAGGACTCAAGTTTACCACATTTTCTCAGATGAATTGTAACATCTGCGCTCTTCATTTGTAAGAGGTTTTGTAGGCATTGATCCGCCTAAATAACAGACTGAACTTGCGTAGCCAGTTTTGTTTCGTTTCAAGTGTATTATCCTAGGCTAGACCGAAGTTATGTGTATAAATATCTATAGATTTTGATATAAGCTAACGATTCAAAATTTACAACAAAAATAACTCAATCTTCACATGTATTTGAAACCTTGTTATCGTTGTCTTTACAATAATTATTTATAAAAGCGTGCTAAAATGAAGTCATCTACAAACTACTTGCTTTTCATTTAAGATTTGTGGTTGCAATTAAAGTTTTAGTATTTTAGATATCCATTATTTTAATCCTTCTAGTTTATTGAAAAAGGACTATAACCTTTAGCACCCCTTGGCACTACTCTATCTAACTGTACTTACCCGATAAATAACCAAATCTGGGCGCGAAATCATACCTATACAAGTATATTCATAAACAACCACCTGTAATTTACTGCCATCTCTAATTTAGCTACAGTAACACCGACATGTTTGAGAATTCCACACTAACTAAACATAACCCAAATTTACAGTTGTTTTTAATAGTGGTAATTTTGTTTTACCTCACAGCTGAAAATAATTTGGCGTATATATTATGTTTTTTTTACCTTGTACAGTATTATCTTATAATAAGCCACAACAAGGCTCTCATCCAAAATTTTACTGTAATGAAGCAGTTTTTCAGCTGCACTTACAATATAGATAATGATTAAATTGTAAGTGGAACTTTATGAACAGGTAGCTTTATTATCCTCAAACCTAGTACCCCACAAAATAGTTTTAGCTTCTAAATATTAAAATCACCTCGCATACATCAAGTTTCGGTCGCGTGCTTGGTTTTTATCAAAACTATTGATATTGAAAGAGAGGGGATGACTTGTAACGCCGAGTATGTGTATGAAACTATTATCGTTGGATCAGGTGATCGAATGCATCATCAGAAAACACCCTTGTAGGTACAAATTGTGATAAATCATAATTCTATAAATTATATACAGTTGTCGGCTACATTTGAACTGAACACACAGAAATGCGTTAATTTTAATGTTCAGTTATTTCAGTTGTTTTTTAGGGATTACTTCATTCATCCGTCAAATTTAAGTTTTGGCAAATCACATTCGTGGTTACGATTGAGAATAATGGATCACGCGCTGATATCAGTGATTATTTCCTTCCTGTCAATTTTGACCAATCAGTGAAAAGCGAAAACAAATCGGATAAATATCGTCCAGGTTTGACAAGTTTGACAAGGTTTGTTTGTTATTTTTATCTAACTCAGGAAATAATCTTACCAAATATCTCTCGTGCATCTAATTTTTCTATAGAGCTCGTTTCTAAACCATTTGTTTAACAAATAGCATTCGGGGTCCGTTAAGTTAGCTCCGCCATGTTGAGCAATTTTTTTGAAAACATTGCTCCAGATTGCCCTGAGCTAGCTCCAGCTAGCTCCACTACAGAGAAAGCTAGCTCCACCTTACTTGAGTAGTTATAAGCTCATCATTGCGGGGGGGGGGCTAACTTAACGTTATCCCCGCCATGTCCTCAAATCTGTTTCAAAAGCTAGCTCCAGCTTGCCCAGAGCTAGCTCCAGCTAGCTCCACTAAAGAGAAAGCTAGCTCCACCTTACTTGAGTAGTTATAAGCTCATCATTTCGGGGGTGCTAACTTAACGCCATCCTCGCCACTGTGTCAAATCTGTTTCAAAACCTAGCTCCAGCTTGCCCAGAGCTAGCTCCAGCTAGCTCCACTATAGAGAAAGCTAGCTCCATCTTACTTGAGTAATTATAAGCTCATCATTTCGGGGGGTGCTCACTTAACGCTATCCTCGCCACTGTTTCAAATCTGTTTTAAAACCTAGCTCCACTATAGAGAAAGCCAGCTCCACCTCACTTGAGTAGTATAAGCTCATCACTTAGGAGGGTGCTAACTTAACGCTATCCTCGCCACTGTTTCAAAACCTAGCTCCAGGGAGCCCAGGGCTAGCTCTAGCTAGCTCCGCTATAGACAAAGTTAGCTCCATCCCAATTTCCATAATTTTCAGGAAAAGAAGATTTAGCTCCGCCATTTTGATCGGTCGATTTGAAAAAATAGCTCCACATCATTTGGGGCTGTCTTCTGTTAGCTCCGTTCTTAAAAAGCTAGCTACATTCAGCTACGTTCAGAAAAATATTATGACAGTTAGCCCCACAACTTTGTCGTGTCGATATGAGAAGCTAAATCCGTGTGGTAGGTCTCAGCTTTATATCATATTATAATAATAGTAATAATTTTTATAGGCCTGCAGATCATCTACATTTGCAATTTCCAAAGTAACGGACAAACATGAGTAAATGATAGAACAAAAATATATTTTTAGTGTTATTGAAACAGCGTAGTGGCAATACGCCAAAAATATCACATTATTATGAGTTGTAATTAAGTTGTGTTGAGTTAAAATACAATTCTGATGAACGAAGTGTTTAATTGACTGTGTACATAGCATTTAGCTTAGTTGACATAGTTGTACCGGAAACGGTTAAAGTCAGGGGGGCGTGTTCCAGGTATCCGAATCGCAGAAAACCGATAGGGGCTTAGATACGATTGGTAGGTTTAACAGACATAAAATTTAATACTTAATGCTTTAATCATAGCATTCACGTTATGAAATCAAAAGTCAAAACTTAATTCAATGTAGTAACTAAAATAATCAACGCAATACTTTCGTAACATCAGCTATCCTGTATACATACAAGTGCAGAGTTTTAAGCATGGCGCAATCTTTACAGTTGTTCGGTAACGAAAAACCCTTGTACAAATAACGTTTATCGAATTTGAGTTTCTTTATAGATTGTATGAAAACAATCATATTATTTATAAAGAAGTAAAAAAATAAAAATTAAATTCCCGACATGTTACCAAAATGGAATTACCTATATTTAAAAGGTCCAGGCATTGACTTTCCCAGATTCGTTCAATCTGAATCATTTTTTAAGCATTCAGAAAATTAATTGTCATAATTTGTAAGCTACAAATCATAATTTCTAGCTATATAAATAATAAATAAATAATATGATTGTTTTCATACAATCTATAAAGAAACTCAAATTCGATAAACGTTATTTGTACAAGGGTTTTTCGTTACCGAACAACTGTAAAAATTGCGCCATGCTTAAAACTCTGCACTTGTATGTATACAGGATAGCTGATGTTACGAAAGTATTGCGTTCATTATTTTAGTTACTACATTGAATTAAGTTTTGACTTTTGATTTCATAACGTGAATGCTATGATTAAAGCATTAAGTATTAAATTTTATGTCTGTTAAACCTACCAATCGTATCTAAGCCCCTATCGTTTTTCTGCGATTCGGATACCTGGAACACGCCCCCCTGACTTTAACCGTTTCCGGTACAACTATTTCAACTAAGCTAAATGCTATGTACACAGTCAAATAAACACTTCGTTCATCAGAATTGTATTTTAACTCAAAACAACTTAATTACAACTCATAATAATGTGATATTTTTGGCGTATTGCCACTACGCTGTTTCAATAACACTAAAAATATATTTTTGTTCTACCATTTACTCATGTTTGTCCGTTACTTTGGAAATTGCAAATGTAGATGATCTGCAGGCCTATTAAAATTATTACTATTATTATAATATGATATAAAGCTGAGACCTACCACACGGATTTAGCTTCTCATATCGACACGACAAAATTGTGGGGCTAACTGTCATAACATTTTTTCTGAACGTAGCTGAATGTAGCTAGCTTTTTAAGAACGGAGCTAACTGAAGACAGCCCCAAATGATGTGGAGCTATTTATTCAAATCGACCGATCAAAATGGCGGAGCTAAATCTTCTTTTCCTGAAAATTATGGAAATTGGGATGGAGCTAACTTTGTCTATAGCGGAGCTAGCTAGAGCTAGCCCTGGGCTCCCTGGAGCTAGGTTTTGAAACAGTGGCGAGGATAGCGTTAAGTTAGCACCCTCCTAAGTGATGAGCTTATACTACTCAAGTGAGGTGGAGCTGGCTTTCTCTATAGTGGAGCTAGGTTTTAAAACAGATTTGAAACAGTGGCGAGGATAGCGTTAAGTGAGCACCCCCCGAAATGATGAGCTTATAATTACTCAAGTAAGATGGAGCTAGCTTTCTCTATAGTGGAGCTAGCTGGAGCTAGCTCTGGGCAAGCTGGAGCTAGGTTTTGAAACAGATTTGACACAGTGGCGAGGATGGCGTTAAGTTAGCACCCCCGAAATGATGGGCTTATAACTACTCAAGTAAGGTGGAGCTAGCTTTCTCTTTAGTGGAGCTAGCTGGAGCTAGCTCTGGGAAAGCTGGAGCTATGTTTTGAAACAGATTTGAGGCCATGGCGAGGATAACGTTAAGATAGCACTCCCAGAAATGATGAGCTTATAACTACTCAAGTAAGATGGAGCTAGCTCTCTCTTTAGTGGAGCTAGCTGGAGCTAGCTCTGGGCAAGCTGGAGCTAGCTTTTGAAACAGATTTGAGACCATGGCGAGGATAATGTTAAGTTAGCACTCCCAGAAATTTTGAGCTTATAACTACTCAAGTAAGGTGGAGCTAGCTTTCTCTTTAGTGGAGCTAGCTGGAGCTAGCTCTGGGCAAGTTGGAGCTAGGTTTTGAAACATATTTGAGGCCATGGCGAGGATAACGTTAAGTTAGCACCCCCCGCAATGATGAGCTTATAACTACACAAGTAAGGTGGAGCTAGCTTTCTCTTTAGTGGAGCTAGCTGGAGCTAGCACTGGGAAAGCTGGAGCTAGGTTTTGAAACAGATTTGAGGCCATGGCGAGGATAACGTTAAGTTAGCACTCCCCGAAATGATGAGCTTATAATTACTCTAGTAAGGTGGAGCTAGCTTTCTCTTTAGTGGAGCTAGCTGGAGCTAGCTCTGGGCAAGCTGGAGCTAGCTCCGGGCAAGCTGGAGCTAGGTTTTGAAACAGATTTGAGGCCATAGCGAGGATAACGTTAAGTTAGCACCCCCCGCAATGATGAGGTTATAACTACTCAAGTAAGGTGGAGCTAGCATTCTCTTTAGTGGAGCTAGCTGGAGCTAGCTCTAGGCAAGCTGGAGCTAGGTTTTGAAACAGATTTGAGGCCATGGCGAGGATAACGTTAGTTAGCACTCCCCAAAATGATGAGCTTATAATTACTCAAGTAAGGTGGAGCTAGCTGTCTCTTTAGTGGAGCTAGCTGGAGCTAGCTCTGGGCAAGCTGGAGCTAGCTCCGGGCAAGCTGGAGCTAGGTTTTGAAACAGATTTGAGGCCATACCGAGGATAACGTTAAGTTAGCACCCCCCGCAATGATGAGGTTATAACTACTCAAGTAAGGTGGAGCTAGCTTTCTCTTTAGTGGAGCTAGCTGGAGCTAGCTTTTGAAACATATTTGAGGCAATGGCGAGGATAACGTTAAGTTAGCCCCGCCCCCGCAATGATGAGCTTATAACTACTCAAGTAAGGTGGAGCTAGCTTTCTCTTTAGTGGAGCTAGCTGGAGCTAGCTCTGGGCAAGCTGGAGCTAGCTTTTGAAACAGATTTGAGGCCATGGCAAGGATAACGTTAAGTTAGCCCCCCCCGCAATGATGAGCTTATAACTACTCAAGTAAGGTGGAGCTAGCTTTCTCTTTAGTGGAGCTAGCTGGAGCTAGCTCTGGGCAAGCTGGAGCTAGCTTTTGAAACAGATTTGAGGACATGGCGGGGATAACGTTAAGTTAGCCCCCCCCCCGCAATGATGAGCTTATAACTACTCAAGTAAGGTGGAGCTAGCTTTCTCTTTAGTGGAGCTAGCTGGAGCTAGCCCAGGGCAATCTGGAGCAATGTTTTCAAAAAAATTGCTCAACATGGCGGAGCTAACTTAACGGACCCTAGCATTCGCGCTATTCTATTAAATTGTTTAACAAATACCATAGAAACTCGTTTATTCGAATTTTTCCGAAAAAAATTGATGCACTAGGTACTTCAAATCAAGTACACTATTATGTCCTTTTTATTATATCAAGTAAATAAAAATGTCAGGCACAAAAAAATCCATTCGGTTCGGTAACGTCTCTGACGAAAAAATCTACTCTAAAAAATAATTCATGAAATAATCTAAACAAATTAAACTCCATCTTGATAAATTAGCGACTATTTACGTTGCCTCAATTTATTTCGACCGAAGTGCCCCAGTGCTAAAGCATGACGGCTTTTGTCTAAAATTATTAATGCCAGTTCAGTCTGGTCTCGTCGCGTCGTTTAAAAAAAAATCGCTGCAAATTGAAACAATACTTCCACATCCAATTGTCAAAATGACATTTACGTTTTTTTTTCTTATACTATACGAATAGTAATCAGATTTTGAGCATTTTTTCTAAGACAAACAGTCCTCGTGATATTAGCAAAAATATATAAATTTTAAACTCGTTTTTTTCCAAATAACTCGAAAACTATTAACTTAACAACAAAATTACAAGAGTGCTTTCTGATCAGAAATTTGATTTTCTATATAATACTAAATTTTTTTTTGTAAATATTTCGAAAATGTTAAAATTTTGAATAAATTTTCTGAGACACTTTTTGTGAGAAATTTTATTTTCTATCTGATTGTATTTTCATTTTTTGAATATATTAAATATATTCGGAGATATTTAGGAAAAACCATTTTCTTTAAGTGACGCTTTTTTGCTAATATCTTCTAAACAGTTTGCTGCATAGAAAATTTATGAGAACGAATATTACTCGCAGTTATACTACTAATCACATACTAAAACGAAAAATAAATAAAAATTTGCAAAAAGGGTAGTATCCTCCTTATTTTGCCCCCTTACCGATACCCTACTTACCCCACAAACAATAGATCGCTTTGGGTAGTTGAGATTTATACGTTTGCCAAATTTCAAGTTCATATATTAAGTCTTTCGAAACTTATAGTGTCCACAAACAATACCACAGACACACAGACAAACAGACACACAGACATACAGACACACAGACACACAGACAATAAATTTGTTTTTGCTCAAATTTTGTTTTTTTTGCGTTTTCGGCTATTTTAAAGCGAATGAGCAAATAAAAATAGCGGCTAAACAAACTGCACTAAATACAGAATTTCTTTTACACGACTTTCTAGAAATATAATTTAATAGAAAATAGAACAGTGAATCGCCTTCTGATGGCCTAAAAATTCTCTGAAAGTTCCTAAACGGATTATATCGCAAATTTTGTTATTTAGAACGGTGCAGCTACTTAGGGCGTACGGTATGTGACTGTAGATGTTGTGTCATGCTAAGAATATTCTATCAACAATTTTTGCAAAAATAGTATTAATTTATAATGATAGGTAGTTATATACTAATATACACATTTTGCATTCGTTGTCTAAACTAAAAAGGGCAATTTTATTTACATAACCGATCCATCTATGATTATATTCCACTCCAACCAACCGGGACAAAGCGTCCTCTTTGGTAAAACGTATTCGTGAGCGAGTCACAGGCTCGTAAAATTACAATATTCATTGGACTGATTTTCCGTTCGGACGGGCCTGATTGACGCATTATTCTCTTTCCAACTTCGACATCTTTTCTTCCTCCGTTGGTTCACCTAACCGCCGCTTAAGTTGTCCCAGACCATTTAAAAAAAAATGCTGCCCAATTTCCGGACCGACTCCGAATAATTGAAGATAAGGTTAGTTTTTGGGGAGTGAAAGAAGGGCTGACGTGTAAGAAGTCGTTTTCGTGGTTCGTTGTTGAACAGCTCACGCAGCTGAAACGTTTTCATGGTTTTTCGTTTATGTAAAGAGTGATATAATTTTAACGATAGCTCAAAAAGGTTTTCTGTTAACTCAGTTTGAGTAATTTGTACCTAGTATTTAGACATCAACGGTCATTTTAACATTTTAAGCACCAGTTGTATAAATACTCGGTGTAAGTCTATTGAGCAAGAATTAGACGGGTACTATGAAACAGAAGTTTATGAGTTGCCTACGCAGACGTGATAAATTCACACACCATGTAGCTGATCGGCTTATATTCAGGGTTGGGAAGCCGTCGTAAAGCAGATTTTATTTTGTATTTCACATTTTCATCCTTTCTTCTTGTATGTGGGTACATTTCGTTCCGTTCAAGAATTTAAGATGAAGATATGCAGTTTACAAGTTTATAAATTATTACCGGACAAATTACCGGTATTTGCTTGTATACGTGTATTCTTTACTTTAATACTACAAAGTTGTATTATCGCGTATTTGTATAATCATATACAATAATTGTTTTAACGGGTATGTAGGTTTAGTTAGCACGTCCAGAGATCCGTTCTGGAGGTCTCGGGTTCGACTCCCGGCCAGTGCAAGTAATAACTTTTTCATACCAAAATATTGGCCCACATACCCGTTAAAACAATTATTACACATGATCACAGTACGAAGAAATTACTTTAATTTATTAGCTGTTATCATGTTACTTCATCGTAGCAAATTGTTGGATTAAAATAAAATAAACGTATAAAATACAGTTCTTCGCAACAGATTGTGTTTCGATGTAATCTAGAAGGCCAGAACATGACATAAAATAATGGTCCAATAACGCAAAATATTAGCGACATCTGCGAGAGCGTTTCCTAATCTATTTTGCGTCAGAAATACAGGGATCACCAGTATACTCCCAAAAACAACAAGGATATAAAAGTTTTATATACATGTCATTCTGAGGACCGTACAATATAATATCAATGTGAGGCCTTTATACACCTAATTTCTATTCCTAACATTGTGAGGCTGTATATCTGTGTATACTAACTTAAACCTATCACAAAGAGGACCAGGCGAGGTTGCCAAAGTTCAGTGACTTATTATTGATTAGTAACAACGAAGGTGGTGTATAAGTGCTGTATCACCAGTAGGAATTAAAAATAAGTTAGCAGACAACTGTCGTACATACAAATATAATTTGTATGTAAATTTATAAAAGGCATTTATTGAACTTAAAGAGAACATTATACCTTCTTGATCAGAAAAAAAACAGGCAACCTGAATAAAAAAAATCTAATTAAAATAAATAAATGAATACGAAAAGTCTTGAATGCAAGAAGACACCAATAAAAATTAAAATTATTGAATAAAAAAAGTTGTCATATACAGGTTGTCCCGAAAATAGGAGGCAATATTTTACCAGTTTAAAATAAATCCAAAAATTAAAAAAAACTTTTCTGTAAATATAATTTGCCGAAAAATGCATATTAAAAGAGTTTAGCCCCCCAAGTGAGACAACCTGACGAAGGTATTTTATTAATATCTCTGGAAACGTATAGTAGTAAACAAATGAAATTTTGAACATTTACTAGACTTTTTGCGACAAATGCGATAGTGCTTTCAGAATTTTAAAGTTTGATTTGTAAACTTGTTACATTTTTGAATATTCCTTTTTCAAGTGTTGTTCAATGCTTTTATGCAAAAACGAGGCTGTTAATTACGTCAATTTACGATGTAGTGTACCATTCTTGAGTAATATGGGTTTCAAATCCTGCTTGCATTTACGGTTTTATTGCAAAAGAATTAGTGGGGGCGTATTTCCAGTATGCGACATTTTTCAAACTATGTCCATAGGCAGTGTTTTTTTTTAAGTGCATCACGGTGCTAAATGCGTTCCCTTAATTCTGAAATACTCCGTATGCAAGCAACTTAATTCACTTGTTAGGTACCATTCATCAAAATAGTGTGCAAATGGTAAAAATGCACATAACTTTTTCGAAGGTGAACTTTTTGAAATGTTCTTATAGAATTTGGATACTTTATAGCTTTTTATACATACCATACTACTTCTTTACTGTATGGCAACAAGCGCGATGACTACAAAATATCTCAAAATTAGGAGAACGCATTTATTAGCGTGATTTATTCTAAAAAATATTACTAACACTTTCTATTAACATAATTAGAAACTACAATATGTTTCCAATAAATAAGTAATATCTTCTCTGCAGCGGCAGGAAAATTGCTTGGTATCGCGGTTGATTAAGTTTTGCTTCCAAAAATGTTTTTTATAATTGCTTTTATATCAAAAATCATTAAGCTAGTTTTTTCTCTCCCATGTTATTATGCAAATTTGCAAAATTTGTGGGATATTCTACGAATTTGACACATTTGAATTTTTAATCTTAAAGAATGTTGTGAGCTACCAGAACCGCCTTTGATAGCTAGCGGTAGCTCGCGATGGATGGGTTGGCGACCACGTGCCTTAACCCCAAACTACCGACCATCGGTATACGAGACCGCCCTGTGCTTTAAAATTTTTAGTTTGACGGGCGAGGTGGCCACAGTGAGTTCTCCCTCTATGTACCATTAAGTCACGTCATGACTAGTTGCTTGCCAGAAGCTTTTGTCGGTATCTAGGTTTAGCTAATTTTAATAATATAATAAAGTTTGATAGCGGTCTCACAGACCGCTGATCGGTATTTGTGTAACATTTTTAAGCATTCGATTCCTAACTACAAAGTCAAATTTTGCGCACCTAAAACATTGGTTTTGCACCTGTACCTGTTTTAGCGTGGTAATCCAGACTTAAAAAAAACTCATTCAAGTGAAATATTGGTTATGATTGATACGCAAGAGGTATTGAATGCACCTATGCACCACGCCTATTTCAGAGCAAAACAATAACAGCAAAACTACAAAAATCTTACAAAATGAAAAATACGATCATGATGTACTTATCATCACAAGAGATTTACTTTGTTTTACATACTTTTTGCAGAAATCCTCCTTTTTTCAGTGATCTCAGACCATAATATATTACACATAACGCGTTTATTTTTTGACGCGCGCAGTTTCTCATTCAAAACATTCTTCAGCTTTAGGCAAACATGTAGCTTTCTTGTGTATGTTGAGTTTATGTCATAAATGATATTTTTTTTCTGTTTCAATGCTAAAAATGTCTACTTGTGCAGATTTTTCTTAAAACGGTAAAACGAAACAATTGTAAAGTTCCATACTGTAAAATTTTGATTTACAGGCATACAGTTGTTGAAAAGAAAAAAAGTCCGAACAAATCAAAACAAAATAGTTGTTTGAGAGACCAGGATCGGTAGATACGTTTTAACTTTCGTACTTACTTAAGAGTTAAATTGACAAGAATTTCTCTTTTTGTGTAACTTTTAAGGTATTAAAATTTTAAAGTGATAATTAAAAAAATATCATACAAAAAAATGAGGCTTACTTTTACCCTCACCTCCATAAATTTAACTAGTTGGCAAATAAAATTTCAAAATTTTGAACAAACATTAGGTGCTTATTTATATTTATTGTAAACATTTCAATAATAGAGTTAAGATACTAGTTATGAATCCTGTCTTCCTTACGAGGTAAGTCAAATACCTAGCAGCTTATAAAATTGTCATACACATTTTTTGTTAAGGTTCAAGAATTCCGTTTAGCTGGTGACCCAAAATTAGCCTGCCAAACTTTACTAGGAATTCTAAGCTCAAAAATAATAATAAAAATTTTAATAAAAACCGTATTCAGGGACGCATATTTCAGAGACGATAGTTCCGTTTTCCGAATTATGTTTTTGAGAACTTGAGTACTATTTTTAGACATATAATCTAATAGCAAAGTTTGGTAAGCTAATTTTGGGACACGCTATCCAGGGTGGCCCATTAGTGCGTGGATGGAATATTACACAAATGTTACTACGGTTTTTAAAGTTCAGCAAATGCAGTGATCGGCGGGGTACTTATGTCTACAAAACCAAAATATTTTTACTCCTCCCACTTTTATACACGGGTCGTTCAATACATTCTTAAATTTTTTAAATAAAACACCCTATACAGGGTGTCCATTTTATCGGGGCCACTCAAAATATCTACGTTCATATTGATTTTACAAGAAAAATGTTATTACAAAAATTGTGTCAATTTATATAATCTACAAAACGCCGTTAAAAAGTTCGAAATCCATGGTCTACTTAAAAAGTTGTTATGAAAAAACTTACATTTTGCGAAACTTTCGAGAAGGCATATCTTGCTTAATTCAAAAGATGTAAAAAAGTGTTAAGACAAAAATTGTTTGCAAAATATAACTCTACAATGAGGCTCTATCAATTTTTTAATACAAACTAGAGAGTTTGAGATTTATTTTTAGGGACGTTAAAAAATCGCAAAACCGGTACCGCAAAATAATGGCATTAAATAGAACCTATTTTTTGCTTTTCAACGATATGTCACACCTGATACTTACTTTTGACAAATAATTTATATTATGCGAAAACTATTTTAAATTTACAATTTTTTGTCACTTGTTTTAGTTTTTTATAAAATCACTATTGTTCTGAACAAACACGCAGAACAAAAGAAATAGAACCATCAAACAGTGCCATGATTGTATATTTTTGTCTTAACCGTTAATAAGAAATCATTGGAAAAATTACTGCCGATAAAATGTAAAAATACAATAAAGTCCAATTAATTTTTTATATTGAATTATTAACAAAAAATAATAATACAAAGAGCAGCAGAATCTGTTTAAATACACAATAATATCATTTGGTTTATCCATTTCTTCGCTAAAATAAATATCTAAAACTATGAGTAAAAGATATTTTTGCATTCGACGAGTTAACTGCCTTAGCATGTACCTATCTACAATAGTATACTATTTTATTGTAATTAATCCATGTAAATAGTTGACCTTCGCAATACAAATTTTAAGACAAAAACCCAGAAATATTAGCGTCATGGCACACTTTGACCATTCTGTTTCATTTGTTTTAGACGTTTAACCATGGCAATCCATATTTCATAAAATAAATAAAAACAAAAGACAGAAAATGTGAATTTAAAAGTACTTCCGCAAATAAAAATTATTTCTAAAAAATAAGTGTAACATGTGATATATTGTTAAAAAGCAAAAAATATACCTTACTAATGCCCAGTGGCGGTTTCTTTTAAGGGCGCAAGGGCGCGCGCCCTCCCTAACAACCATAAAATATTTAAAATTATTGCAAACTGTTTTTATTATTAAAGCTGTAATGAATTACTATGTTTTTGTAACTATAAATATTAATATGTCTATCCAATTTTGACTTGTCATTTACCGCCATATTTTCAGCGAAAACACCCAGAATAATTAATAACACAATACTAGAATGACTCGCCGCGCCACGATGTACGTACCTACACTTGCCACACCAGTACGCACGTACCTATTTGTCTTTCTGCTCGACGGTAGTTACTTGACCGGAGTCCCGCGACTTAAATACGCCCAGTGCTAATACATTTCTTATGGGACGTTGCCTTGACAACCACGACAACAAAATTTTTCGTAGCGTCTAATACACGCAAGAATTCGCCCGCGCTGGGCGCTAGCATTTTGCGCCGGCGGACCCGATTCGGATCGGAATACGCATGGATTAGTTCGTTAATAGTCGTAGATGTCTTCGTGCTCGCTTTGTTTTGCATAAAGTAGTATTTCATCGAAGATTTACGACGACCGTTATTTGCGGTGTCCCATAGGCGATTTTTTGTGAGAAAAAAGTTCTGTTTAATATTGACGTTATTAAGTATTGTTATTTTATGTTTAAAAATAACGTTATTTTTTGGCCCTTATAGGTGAATGTTTGAGAGAAATAAAAAAAGTTTAGATTTTATTACTATTAGTATTGCTACTGTTACTTATGCGCCCCCCCTTTGAAAATTCAGGAGCCGCCACTGCTAATGCCATTACTTTCCAGTACCAGTTCTACTATTTTTTTATTTTTTAATTTATGTATATAAACAAACACGCAGTTCGGATTATCGAAACCGCAAATAAAATGTAGTTTGGATTACTATGTTTCGGATTAGTGTTGCGTTTTGTACTCAAAATATCGATTGTTAGAGGTTATGGTGTCATTTTACGGTAAACTTCATCAGACATGAGATTATAATACCGTTTTAGTTTTGTAAAAAATGCACAGGCGTAAACAGAGGCTTGCATTACCTTAGCGCATGCCACTGGTGCTTTTGCGTTTTTTTTTTTGTGCGTTATTTCATTATAATTCCTACCAAATTTGAAGCCGATAACTTTTATAGTTCAGAAATGGTTTAAAAAAGTTAATTTATTATATTTAACTTTAACAACCTATACAGGGTGCCCGGAAATAATGTGTGAATATTTTGGGAGATGATTCTACAAGTTCCTATGCGATTTTTTCGAAAACTCAAAATTAACAGAGATACAGGGTGTTTAAATTATTTTTTTTAAATTAATCTTTTCTAAATAACCTTTTTTGTCACTGCCTCGATTGTTTTCAAATTCAATATTTCTCATATTAGTTCACTTTTTTTGTACAAATTTGAAGTAATTTGTTCAATGCCAAAGGTCTTAAGCTGCCGTTGGTCCTTAAATTATCGCACAGAATTTTTTTGTTTGTGACTGTTTTCAAATTCTGATAGCACATTCATTAAGAACGTCAAAAAACCTTTAAAAAAGGTACTCTTGTCACATTACGACAGAATGAGCGCTTTTCAAGAAATATTGATTTTAAATCATGCATGCTTGTTACTTTCCTATGATAACCCAACAGCTCTGAATCCATCGAATTAGGTATAATATTCCGAAATTTCCAGGCAAAATAATTTCAGCTTTTTTTTAATGTTATAAATAGGAATAAAACTTTCTTTAAATGTACGACGAAAAATGCTTCCTTATACGGAACTGGTTGCCATAGCAACATAGCGTGCAAGCATGAATTGAAATCGATTTTTCTCGTAAACGGCTCATTCTATCGTAATATAACAAGAGAGCCTTTTCAGAGATTTTTTGGAGTTCTTAATGACTAAGCTATATGAATTTAAAAATAGTTACAAACAAAAAATGTTCTGTGCGATAATTTAAGGATCAAAGGCAGCTTTAGCCCTTTGGCATTGAACAAATTACTTTCAAATTTTTACAAAAAAGTTAACTAATATAAGAAATATATTTGCCAAATTTGAAAACAAGCGAGACACTAACAAAAAGTTAATTAAAAAAAGCAATTAAAAAATAGTTTTGACACCCTGTATTAGTTAATTCTGACTAAAAAAAGAGTAGAGGAACTTATATCAATAATTTTAGAGTACAATCATCTCCTAAAATATTCGCACATCATTTCCGGACACCCTGTTTATCAAAAACAAAACGTTTTCGGAATTTTTTTTATTTGTAAAATGTTGCTAAAATTGCATTTTTCTATCACCTGTCAAGCGTTGTCGGTGTATTTTGAGGACATCCTGTATATAATTCAATAAAACGGTTAAGATTCCAGTTATGGCTTCTGTATTCTTTATGAGCTAAATCAAACGCCCTGTTGTTTACAAAATTCGACACACATTTCTATGTTACAGTTTCAGAATTTCATTCTGCCAAACGGTGTGTCCACGGATTGACTTGACACGAGGAAAAACTTATTTATTTTCAATTTTACACCAAAAATTCATTTCCTATAAAAAGTTTAGCTTATCAAAAAAATCCGAAATTACATATGCAGGCTGTCCATAAACTATAAAACGTTTTAAGAGAGAAATGCCATTATTTATTACTTTAGACAAAAAGTTTATAAAGCAGAGTTGTTTATGATCTAAAATAAAATGTAAATCCAGATTTTGAAATCAAAATTCGATTTTTATATTTTAGTCCAATAATACTGTTTTATGGTTATTTGCCGCCCTAGAGAGAAAAATCAACATAGTCGATCTTGGGGATGCATCAAAACTCTGTTTGTCTACAAGGGCCATTATTGTGATAAAGAAGTTGAACTTTTCTGCTATTTTGATTGAGAAAGTAAACACAAGCCAATTATTGGACTAAACTAAAAAAATGGATTTTTATTCCAAATTTCATTAATTTGTGAAACAAGATGTCTACAATCAAAAGTTAAGTTTAAATCCAAATTTTGAGATCAAAATTCAAATTTTTAAATTTGATCCAATAATGTTCCATTTTATAAAAAATAATTAAGATAGCCCGATAACGTAATCTTTTTTATTATCACAATAAAGACAGACGTACGTAAAATGTTGACGTATCTATAAGACTATATTGATTTTTTTCTCTAAGGCGGCAAATAACCATGAAAGCACACTATTATTACAAAAAAATTAAAAATTTGGATTTACACTTTATTTTAGATTGTAAACAACTTTGTTTCGTGAACTTTTCATCTAAATAATAGTCTTACTTCCCTCTTGGAAACATTTTTAGTG